>JAZKJV010005305.1:0-436332 GCA_037367405.1 Ottelia alismoides | reverse complement strand
TGAGGAGGGGGGTGTTTCCATCTAAGGTCAAGTCGTGTTGTGTCCATAATCGAATAGAGAGAGAGAAAGTAGAAGAATGAGAAGAGAAGTGGAGTGCGACCAGTGTAGACGAATCTCCTTGTGAAGCCCAGCCAGCGTAGCTATGTCTCCACTAAGATGTGCAAGCCTTCTAGTGGAAGCTTGGACCATTGTGGTCAAATTTTGTATTTGGTGGATTCTTCTTTGAATTGCCTTTGTAATGTTGCTTGCACTGCATCAATCTTTTTGTGCCTCGATGGATATAGCATCTTTTCATACCATCCATTTTTTGAGGTCTTGGAAAAAGTGTGCCAGCAGATCCTTCTCTCATCCAAAGCATTATTTCAACCCCAATCTCTCATGTCTTTAGACGTCCGCGCCACTAGACAAGGATGAAGATGTACTACTAAAATGGAAATGCCCTTCGCAACCCCATGCAAGTCGATCTAAGTACAAAGTGCATGTGTCCAAAATTGGTTCATTGATGAAGAGTTGAACGGATGACACCAAGTGCTCTACTTAGGCACATTATAGTTGACTTCCCAAATCATGGTTTCATGGAACCCAAAGATTTAAGTTAAAGACTTGAAGAGTCTAAATTCTAGTTCCTAACTAGGCTCCTTACAATGAAAGTTAACGGCCATAACCAAGCTCCATCCTTTTGAAAGTTACCGATCTTTAGTTCTAGAAATCAAACTTATTCTGAAAAATGCTAATACAAATGCAGCCATGTTTTTGTGAAGTATATTTTTCTGAATTTTACTCATTTTTATGGAATTTAAGGAATTTTTTAAATTTTATGAATTTTAAGACTTTGAATTTATTATGAATTTTTAAATTTTTACGAGCAAGTCTTTGTACAAGAATTTTACAAGACAAATTACCCATATTATTTTGGATTTAATGACTAATATATTTTACAAATTTTATATACAAAAGATTTTACAAGGACTAAATGAATTTTACACATATTTTAATAAATAGGATTTTGAATAAATATTATGCATCTTTAAGATACATATTTTAAATCATAAATTTTAAATAAGATTTTAGACATATTTTACTTGTTTACACAAATTTTATAAATAAATATATATTAATATATATGTAGATTTCAAATTAACCCTCACCCACTTTTCATGGATTTTATATATACAAAAAATACATAAAAGTACGAGTTATGGACTCAAGAATATATACAATATATATGCAACCCATATACTTAGATTGTGCAATGTCCTCATTGTGTCAAAAGAGAAAAAGGAGGACATAACTCATGCTAAGTAAAAGTGGGCAAAAAAGAACAAAAGAATAAAAGTCAGTCGACCCCTCGATTGTCCCGGAATCTACCCTTTTAATGGTGTCGAATTAACGATTTCATTGCAGACAAATAAATCTGGATCGATAAAAAATAACCGCACGGATCGATGAATCGTCGAATGGGATTAATGTTCGATTTTATGTTTGTTTAACTTGGGCAGGGTCGACTCAAGGAGGTATAGGAGCAACTCGGGATTAGATTAGATGAATTAGATTGTGGTTTTCCAAGTGGAATTTTTAGGTTTTTTTTTAATGCAATAAAAATGCAGATGCACACATGCTGATGAACTAGGTTATTAAGAAAATCAACAACTTAGCCAAAAATAATTTTAATATGAAATTAATTCAAATCAGCCAAGTTATATTTGTCTCAAAAATCTAATACATCAACGAATGCAAAATGTATTTTTGGAATTTTTGAATTTAAAATGAACAAATAAAAATGCAAACTTTCTTGGGGGTTTTATGTAATTTTTCGTGCAAGTTATATGCAAAAATTATAAAAAATTGCTGGAAGTGAAATATGATGAAATTAAGCTACTCTAAATTTTTTCAGAATTTTTTGACACTTTATGATTTTTTATGATTTTTTTACGACAAACATAGTGAGTGTGAGTATTTAATTTTTAATAAATCCACAAAATCAAATTATCTAGAGAACAAATTATCTCAAATAGATATTTTAATCAATAATCCAGGAGAATTGAAATTTCTCAAAAATGATCTTCGTGAATTTAACTAAAAATCATTTACCTAAATCACTAAGGAATTTATTTTATGCAAAAAAACAAATATAATTTCAATGAAACTTGTGTAGTAATAAAAAAGCACTTAGAGGGCCTCATCTGCAAATTTTTTCACAATTTTTGAGCAAGAAATATGTCTGTATGAATTTCAGAGCTTAATTGGGCAAAATATCACTAATTTGAAACTCTGATTTTTAATAAATAATCTGATGCTCACAAAAATGCAAATTAATAGCCACAATATAAAGATTTAGATGCTCTACAAAAAAATGCTATTTTTGATTAAAAATTTATGTAAAACTAATGTCCAAATTAGTGATCGAAGTAAGGGTTGTTTTGCAAAACTGAAATAGAAATTAAATAAACAAACTACGCATAGATGCATTTTTGTAAAAAAAGTAATTCAGAGGGTAAAAAGTGCAATATTTACAAAAAAAATAATAATAAAAATAAAAATCAACCTTTTGACGTGTGTTCTAAGAACCCACGTTCTAGGGCTCGCAGAGGGGGCACTTGGAACCACTCGTGGGCGAGGCGATAGCACCAGAGGTGTGGGCTGTAGAGGAGGCGACTTGGAGGTGCGGCACAGGCAGCAAGGTTGATAGGTGGGGTGCCCTTATGTTGCGGCGGGGATCCTGAGGAGGGCGGCGTACAGTGCGTGTGCGCCGCATAAGGTCGGGCGGTGCTGGGTAGTCGCAGAAAGAAGGCGCACGGGCACGCAGGTCCACGTGGGGGATCGGGACTACATGGCGGCACCGCAGCCGTTGGCGGCAGTCGGTTGAGGGTGGTAGCCGCTTCTGGGCGGTGCGGCTGCCGTAGGAGGGTGATGGTGAGCGAGGGCAGGCGTGGCGGTGCTGGGCTTCACCGCGCACGGTCGTGGAAGAGAAGGCGGGTGTGCGCGTGCGTGTATGCGGTGAACTGTCGTGGAGTAGCGGGAGCTGATGGCGGTGGTCTAGGGTGATCGATGGTGATGGTCGTTGGTGGTCGAGGGCTAGAAGGCTCCTAGTGAGGTGCAGCCGCAGGGGCTGCGGTCGGTGCGCAGGACGGCGCCTACGGAGGGAGCAAAAGGGGGGCGGCGGCGATGACTCCTACCGCCTCCTCCAGTTCATGTTTCTTCTTTTTTAATTTTTTTTGTTTTTTTTGTATTTTTTGGTAAACAAGAATGAAAAAATAGAGAAATGAAATAAAAAAGGGTGGAGAATGGAATTGTGATGATAGTGAAATAATGGTTGTGAGTTTTGATAGTGATGTGTAAATAACAAACAAAAAATGTTTGATAAAAAAGATGAGAAGAAGGAGATAGGGAAAGGAAATTATACCTGATGGTGAGTCAATGTTGATGCTTGGGAATCACCCAAATAGAGATTCTCCTTGGCCGGAGTTGTCGTCTCGAACGGGTCAGCAAGACTCCCACAAAGCTTGGCTGGCTTCCACTGAAGAACAGCAATGCGGGGATGGGGGTCACCACGGATCTCGCCTGTAGGTCGTCGTCGCTCGATGTCTATGGATGAGCTTTCACCTCACGGCTTAAACGGGGCTCAAACCTCTCTCATAGAATGGCGGATGAAGAAAAATGGAGGATGAGGGGAATAAAAAGAGGAGAAAAGGGAAGTTGGAGGAGTGTTGCTAATGGAGTGGTGGAGAAAGTGGTGGCTTGGAGTGGAAGGCATGTACAGGGAGAAGAAGTAAAAGGTGAATAAATAAATAAAATAATAAAATATTATAATTAGGCTACTTAAAATAAAAGAGAAAATAAAGGTAAAAGAAAAATTTAAAATAAAATAAATTAAAATAAAATAATGAATGTAAATAAATAATTAATTAAAATAAATAAATAAATAAACAATAAAATAAAATCCGAAAATAAAACTAAAATGAGGGGACACGTGGCGGAACCTTATTGAGATCTGAATTTAAGACCTTATTGTGTGGCGGAACCTTATTGAGATCTGAATTTAAGACCTAACAGACTTTAAGTTCCACAAGTCTTCTATTCAAGACTCATCAATAGTCAGGTCAAAACAAATCCTCAAACGCAAATTTCTGATGACTATTATTCTTACTTGTACTGTGTAAGTGTAAAATAGCTCTCCACATCAGAAATGGCTAAGAACAAGCATCCTCTAACAAGGTAACTCTAATTCCATGGTCCAGTAACTCTTTCCTCGACGAGTGAGGTATTCCCTTCTAAGTTCAAGTGCGACCAGCTCAAGAAGAGGGGGTGGAGAAAGAATGGATGGTAGCTAGTGTTGCTACCTATCCTGGTATGCCTGACCAGTGCAGCCAAGTCATCCAGCTGTAGACTTATTGCTAATATACATACTCCGACTGGTATTTTATTTTCTATCTGGAATGTCTACTTTTTTTTGGAGTTCTTGCATTTTTCTTTTTCTCTTTTTTTTCTTCTTGAACTATATACAAGGTGCAGCATGTACATCAGGGAGTTTTTCCTCTTGAGCCAGTAGACTATCCCTCTTTTGAAGCATTATTCCAAACCACAGCGTCTGTATTTAGACGTTAACACCACCAGACTATGTTGAGATGCACTACCCTCCCTAGAGGAGGACGGATGTTTCCACCCATGTGCTATTCCAAGCTAAAGGATTCTACCTCCTCACCACCTCATCAATGAAGAGCTACGTGCATGGTGCTTGTCCAAGTTAGGTCACTGTCTATAAGAATCATGCGTGTGCACGAGACATTCTACTTAGACTAATAAAGATGACATGTGAACATAGATTTGCAGACTCAAAGAATTAAGTCACTTGACTTGAGAAATCTTAACTCCGGTTCCTATAAGGTTCCTCTGAAATTAGGTCGATTAAGGTAAAATCAAGTCGTTCCTAAACATCTACTCATAAATTGGTTCAGAACCCAATAACATTTCACTTTGCATATGCAAGATATGCAGACGAGATGTAGATGACATGCTATGTGGATGAATGAAAGTGCAAGACTCTTTTTTTAGATGCAGAGATGATGTGCAAGAGTAAATAAGAAGCCTCTTTTTTTGTTTTTATTTTTTTTGTTTTGTTTTTGTTTTGTTTTTGTTTTTAAAAATTTGGTATACCTCCTATGTTACAACAATTTTTTCAAGAGTTTTATAACTGTTATACAAATTATACAAGTGTTATACAATATACAATTATACATGTATTTTATAATTTTTTTACAAAAGTTGTACAAGTACAATACAAAAAAGTATACAAATTTTGTTCCAATTTTTATCCATCCTGTAATTATTACAAAATATATACAATAATATGCAAAAATACGCGAAAGTACGAGCTATGGGTAAAGTATATATGTAATATATACACGATCCCTATACTTAGCATGTGCTATGTCCTCATAGCATGAAAGGCGAGGAAAAAGACATAGCTCGTGCTAAGCGTAGGAGAGCTAAAATAACAAAAGATGTAGAAGTCGCTCCGCCCCCCCCCATACTTAGGCTCTGACAGCCTAAGTGTAGAAGAAGATCAAAAAAATGGAGTGGGCGAGGTTAAGAGGGGAAATGCAGGAGTATATACACGGCGGGCATCGGTCCCCCCTATACTTAGGCTCTGGTCAACCTCAGTATAGGATATGAGTGAGTGTGAGAACCGATGATATCTAGAGAATATACAATAAATGGTGAAGAGACTTGGGTCACTCTCACCCCTATACTTAGGATCAGATCATCCTAAGTATATCCATAAAATGAAATGATATGGAGTCGGGGCGAGTGATTCGAATCACTAGGGAGGGAGGGAAAATATATACAAGAAGGAGTGAGAATATACAAGGATCAAGAATGTTTGTGACGAACCTACCTGCGGGAGCGAGAAGGTAAGGAATATACAAGTGTGTCGCTGTCGGAATCATCCTCACATGAATAGTGGTGAGGTGAAGGGATCATCCAACGAGGGTCGACACTCGGTTGCTTGCTTAGATACGGCTTAAGAACAACTGAACTGAGCTCACTCATATAAATCACCTAATCCAGACCCGTGAGGATTCCTCTGAAAATTCCTTCTCCAGAATGTTGAAGGAAATTTTCTTGGTCAGTTTTCTAGAACCTGAAGAGCAACGCACCTTGAGAGGTTCGGGGGAACACCTCGAGGAATCAATTATCGACTTCCTCTCACTCGATAGCCAACTAGAAGAGGGAGCAACTGTGTTTTCATATGGAGTCAATTTAGTCTGGGTCGTTTCCTTTGAAGGTTCAAGATGTGGTGCGGTGCTGACCATGAGTTCCTCATCAGACGAGTCACCATATAGATTGGAATATTCCTTAAGGGTAAGCATGCATCTCGAGAAGGTGATAGTGATCTTAGTTGGCTTGACATTATTGGGCTCTTGTGTCGAATCATCAAATTGGTCAAGACAATCAACAAAAAAACATGTCTGACTCAATAGCAGCTTCTGTTCATGAGTCCTCCTTAGAAGATGTCATATTGGTGGAGCAAGCAGTTGATGAAGTGGAGGTTTGGGGAGTCTCTGAACCAACGGTCGTCCGAACAGTCGGTCTCTCAGGTGTAGTAGAGAGATGAGACTCATCTACCTCTCGATGGTCACGAATGTCAGCGGATATGCGGGTCACCTTAAAGTAGAGTGTATCAAAGCATGGGTGAGGTCAAAGAGCACCCAATGCTGAAAAATCGATATACCTAGTCTCGCAATCTATAGTCACCTTAGCCAATGCTAAGAATAGATTCCCACGAATAATCGGAGACTGGGAGAGCTCTCCTTGGTGCTCAATGTCAATGACTGTGAAGTCTACCTGGAGTAGAGCACCTTGGAAAAGTAACGATGACTGAAATGGTTTCCTCTCGACCTTTTGATAGATCGATCAGCAAGCTGATCCATCTCTCTCGACTTCCTAAGTGGCCTGAGTTTGATCTTGTCAAATACAGAGGTCAGGAGGATATTTATTGGCGAGTCATCATCGATTCTTGCATGGGTAAAGATAGTGTCTTTGATTTCACATTCAACTCGGGGAACTGCTTCACTATGTGGCTCTTGGTCTTTCTCCCCATCACCAAGGAGGTGGCCAAAGACACTATGTGTCTTTCAGTCCTTGTCCTCTTATTGCCCGACCTCTTGGGCATCATCTTACTCTTTACAAATCTCTAGAGGTCGGGGAAGAGATCTATGGCCTTTATTAAGGGAAGTTTGAAAATCAATTCTTCATTGAGTGCTTCCCTTAGGGCAGGATCCAATTTTTTAAGTCTTTTTCATTTTCTATTTTTATCGATTTTTCTGATTTTTTGATGTTTTTGGTCTTTTTGGGATTTTCAATTTTTCAGTGTTTTTGGTGGATGAATGATCAGACTCTGGATTGGAAGGCAAGGGGTTAGTAGAAGGTGGAGGTAGAATTGACTTCAGTTGTACACGATGTGTGGGTTCCCTAATGTTTTCTCTCTTTTCAACCTCAAAACTACTCATGTCCTTTTCCACTTTCATTCCCAAGCTAGCATATATTGAGTGCAATATTTCCATGACATCTCTCAACTTGTTACCTAATGATGCACTTTTCGTGATAAGTCGAGAAATGTCATCCTCCAAAAAATTCTCATGACAAATCATGGGAGTATTCTGCTCAATTGGAGGACACTGCTAAGATATTGGGGTCTCATACTCAACATACCTAGACTATGGCATGTAATGCTGGGTCGAGTATGGACCATCTAAATGGCAAATACTGATCGGAGCCTCATATGATGGGGTCAATGAACGGGGGACTGGTAAGTCTAGCTCATGAGTACACTCCTGTGAATGTATAGGCTCTCTGAATGTGTGATATGAAGGCTGGTTTAATGGAAGCTTGATCACGAAAGTCAATCAGGTATGGGAAATCATGATTTGTAGGCCTCTCCATTCGGGTTGTTTGATCGACCAAGTTGTTATGCCACTCATCTGTCTCATCAATGGCTTGCTCTTCGTATGGTTCATTGATTCCAGCAAGCTCTCGAGAGTAAGGACAGTTAGCCCAAGATGGAAGTGGATCCCAGAGTGTTAGAATATGGAGTTGGTGAGAAATGCGAAGAAGTGGAGAAGTCAGTCGAAGTTCTGACTTCATAATTGGGTTGAGGTGGAACCGACCACGGGTAAGGGTCTCCCGTGGATGGCGGAGGATACATGGAAGAAGGAGAAGGCAAAGATGAACGGTATATGGTTGACGAAGAATGACCATAGGTCTTAGGGTAGGGGGACCATTATCCTGACATCTTGAGGAGGAAAGGATGAATGTAAGTAGATCGAGGAAGAAAACATGCAATTACACAGGATAACACATACGGACAGACACAAAGACAAATGCAAGAGCAAACCCCAAGTTTACCCTCAACACGGTGAAAGACCCGAAACCGAGTCTGATTAGTCTGGTTGATTTTAAGTATGATTGTTCAAGCAAGTAGTAAAGGTTACGCGATCTATGGGGGAGTCGGCTCAAAGCCGAATGGTTCTCCCCTGTTTAACCAGTCGCCTAAGATACCAATGCCCTTCCTTTCTCCGCTCCTATCACCAGCCGAAAGTTCAAGTACCTGCCCCTATCTACCTACCGAAGTAGGCGGAGGTTGACAAGGCTGTAACTTCACCCCTATTTACCTACTGGAGGAAGCGGAGGCTACTAGCAATTTCACCCCTATCTACCTACCGGAGTAGGCGGAGGCTACTTGGCACTGGTCAGTTTAACCCATAGTTCAACCTATGATATTTGCTCAGATCGGAGTACGCGATATGGAAGACGGGGATTTTGGCTCTGCCTTAGGGTGTGCACACACACTCTAGTACCCTCACTCAGCCTGAAAATAAGGTCGGGGTTAATCTCCCACAAACAAGGTTTAATTTTAGTCAATTTGTTTGGTCCAATTCAATTAGAAGTCCCAATTTTAGAGATTAGTTGTCACTGATATTTATCCACACAAGCAATCACGTCTACCGTCAAGTCCCAATTCCTTTATCCTAGGTTAGAAAAACGAGAGAGAGAGAGAGATAATTGGAAAAAGCAGATGCAATCGAGAAAACAATGATGAATGCTTGATTAAGAAGACTTACAGCACCTCCAGCTCTCTATAATGCGGGATGCAATACTGAATTGAAATTTTACACTAAATGAATGCAATCAATGAAATGTCGCTCCTAGACAGGCAGTTCTATTAGTGAATGAAGAACGAATACAAATTTGGCTAAAGTCCTACGGTCTAAGTGCATATTTTAATGGTGAAGTGTGGTCCTAAATATTACGAGTACAAATAGTCCTAGGAAGCTCTAAGAGCCGCAAGTGCAGGTCCTATTCTACGTAAAGCAACCACACAGCACATGGGGACAGGTTTTATTATTCACTTACACGCACGAGAACCCAAATGGGAACTGTTGGAAATGTAAACTCTTTTTTTATTACAAGTTAACAAAAATAAAATCTTTTTGGAATCTCAACGGCCGACTTGATCCATGAATCGTCGGCCTCCGATGCACTTCGAGATGCGTCGACTTCAAGAAAGTCGCTCCGAGTTCACCGGGCTCTCGCACAAAAGATACAAAAATGTCAGAGAGAGAGAGAAAAATAAATAGAAAAAATGGAATAATTACAAAGTGGTTCGGGGATGAGACTAACCGAGTGACTGGAAACGTAAATCTAATTTTCTAAAGTGATCCTAAGTCATTTGCCTTCACGACAACGGTGCCATTTGACAATCCGGGATAAACCGTTTTTAATGGTGGTGAATTAATGATTTCGTTGCAGTCAGATAAATCCGGATCGATCAAAATAACAGCACGGATCGATGAATCGTCGAATGGGGTTAATGTGAGATTTTATGTTTGTTTAACTTGGGCAAGCCCTAGGGTCGACTCAAGGAGGCAAAGGAACAACTTGGGGTCAGATTAGATGAATTAGATCCTACTTTTCTGAGTAAAATTTTTTTGGTATTTTTTTAATGCAATAAAAATGCAGATGCACCGATGCGGATGAACTAGGTTATTAAGAAAACCAACAACTTAGCTAAAAATAATTTTAATCTGAAATTAATTCAAATCAGCCAAGTTATATTTTTCCTAAAAATCTAATACAACAAACAAAATGTAATTTTTTTGGATTTTTTGGATTTAAAATGCGTAAATGAAAAATGTAATCTTGCTAGGGGTTTTTATGTAATTTTTCATGCAAATGATATGCAAAAAATATAAAAAATTACTCAAAGTGAAATATGATTTTTTATGGTTTTTTTACGACAAACAGAGTAACTACGAGTATTTAACTTTTAATAAATCAAAGAAATCAAATTATCCGGAGAACAAATTATCTCAAATAGATATTTTAATCAAGAATTCAGGAGAATTGAAATTTCGCAAAAATGGTCTTTGTGGATTTAACTAAAAATCAATTACCTAAATTACTAAGGAATTTATTGTATGCAAAAGACAACTCTAATTTCGTTGAAACTTGAATTAAAGTGCACTTAGAGGCATCATCTACATTTTTTCACAATTTTTAGAGAAAGAAATATATCTGTGCGAATTTCAGAGCTCAAATGGGCAAAATATCACTGATTTTCAAACTCTGATTTTTAATAAATAATCTGATGCACACAAAAATGCAAATAAATAGCCACAAGATAAAGATTTAGATGCTCTATAAAATGTTATTTTTGATTAAAAATTGAGATAAAACTAATGTCCAAATTAATGATCAAAGTCAGGGTTGTTTTTATAAAACTGAAATTGAAATTAAATAAACAAATAACGCACAGGGGTGTTTTTGTAAATAAAGTAATTCATAGGGTAAAAAGTGCAATATTTACAAAAAAATAAAAATAAAAATAAAAATCAACCTTTTGACGTGGGTTCTAAGAACCCACGTTCTAGGGCTCGTAGAGGGGGCTCGGTGAACTGCTCGTAGGTGCGGCGGCAGCGGTGGAGGTGCAGGCTGGGGAGGAGGCGACCTAGTAGGGCGGCACCAGCGGAGAGGATGACAGGTGGGGCGCCCTTGTGGTGCAGTAGGGATACTAAGAAGGGCGGCGACAAGTACGCGTGCACCGCGCAAGGCCGGGCAGTGTTGGGCAGTCGCAAGAAGAAGGTGCACATGTGCTAAGGTCCACGCGGGGGGGTGGAGAATGGAATTGTGATGATAGTGAAATAATGGTTGTGAGTTTTGATAGTGATGTGTAAATAACTAACAAAAAATGTTAGATAAAAAAGATGAGAAGAAGGAGATTGAGAAAGTAAATTATACCTAATGGTGAGTGGATGTTGATGCTTGGGAATCGACCAAATAGTGATTGTCCTTGGCCGGAGTTATCGCCTCAATTGGGTCAGCAAGGCTCCCGCAAAGCTTAGCTGGCTTCCACTGAAGAACAGTGACGCATGGATGGGGGTCACCACGGATCTCGCCTGCAGGTCGTCGTCGCTCAACTTCTAAGGATGAGTTGTCACCTCACGGCTTAAACGAGGCTCGAACCTCTCTCGTAGAATGACAGATAAAGAAAAATGGTGGAGGATGAGGGGAATAAAAAGAGGAGGAAAGGGAAGTTGGAGAAGGAGTTGAGGGAATGGAGTGGTGGAGAAAGTGGTGGCTTGGAGTGGAAGGTAAGTAGAGGGAGAAGAAGTAAAAGGTGAATAAATAAATAAAATAATAAAATATTATAAGTAGGCTACTAAAAATAAAAGAGATAATAAAGGTAAAAGAAATATTAAATTAAAATAAATTAAAATAAAGAAATATAGATAAATAATTATTTAAATAAATAAATAATAAAAAATAAAAATAAAATAAAATACGAAAATAATAAAAAAATGGGGTGATACGTGGTGGCTTCAAGAGCGGCCACGTGTCGCTGCTGGGAAATTCAAAATTAAACTTAAAGAAAAATCGAAAAGAAATAACAAAAGGGGTCGAATAAAAAAGTGTCAACACAAAAGTTGCTTGTCTCAACGAGATCTACAACTTTTGTGAAGGGCCGAAAATCAAAAGAAGTCATCTGTACAAAATGTATTTTTGGGTTGTACCTTATAGATATAAAATATCGCATTTTATCTTTTGTAATTTTTTTGTCATTTTTAAATTCGAGAAAAATCAAAATAAATTTAGAAAAATTATGAAAGGAATATTTACAATTTAATCTATTTTTTGGATTGTTAATAATTAAAAAAATAAAAAGATAAAATAAAGGGCAAAAAGGTCAATATGCACAATATACAATAGGGGCCCAAAACCCAAGTTTTGCATACGAGCTCCGATTTTAATGAAATTGGTCTTGTTTTGAAGATCGTTGAATGTATATTATTTTAAAATGAGTAGACCTTAATCGGACACTGTATGAGAGTGATATGCACATTTAAGGCTCCTAGTTTCAAACTTGGACTCGGATTTTATTGATCAATTTTACAAGTTAGTGTTTTTTTTCATATTTTTATTTAATTAGTGTTAGTAATATATACATAATAGAGTTGATTTTATTGGACTTGGAGTTAGTATAAAATATATACAAATAGGTGAAATATGGTGAATATACAGGTGAATATTTACAAGTGAATTGGGCTTCTAATTTAATGCAAATAGAAATGCTAAAATGCAAATATTATTTATGCAAGCATGAATGCTAATTATGCAATATAAGTAGAAATATGCATCTAATTACTCGGGAACAAAGCTATATTTTCGACTTTTAGAGTGATGAATCGAAGATTCATCACCCCTCCTATACTTACGATAAGGTCATCGTAAGTATAGTGGAAGACAAAAATGAAGTGACTGAGGGAAAGGAATATACAAACGAAGAAACAAAAAAAGAAAGAAAAATGAAATCAACGAAATCACTCAGTCCCCCCTATAATTAGGATAAGGCATCCTAAGTATAGAAAAAAATGTGGCCAAAAGTTAGGGATTAGTGTAAAAGAAAGAAAAACAAAAAAAATTAAAAAGATCAAAAATCGAAAGACACAAATCAACGGGCAATCTGTCCCCCTTTACTTAGGATCTAGTATCCTAAGCATATAAGATGAGCAAAAAATGGGGATGATTGTGGTCTAAGATGAATATACAGGTGGTGTACTCCAGAAAAACCGAAAAGCTCACAGTTCTCTATACAGGATAAAATTAAGTGGAAGAGTAGTCATGCATCCTGTACAAAGTAGATCACCTCAGCACGGGCCAGATGATCAGTAGTCTCCACGAAGTGCTTCAGCATCTGCCCATTCACCACAAATGGCTCTGCACCAGGTGACACATCTGATATAGCAATGCTTCCATTGTCATCCACCATTCTGACTATATATTGTCCTTCCCACTTTCTCTTCAATTTTCCAGGAAAAATTCTCAATCGTGCATTGAGCAACCATACTTTCTAAGCCGAGACAAAGATCTTGTGTCGAATGTGTCTATCATGCATTTCTTCGCTTTGTCCTTATAAATGAGGGTGTTCTCGTATGCCTGATTTCGAATCACTACTAGCTTGTTCAGATCTATCTTCCTCTTGGCTCATGCTTTCTTCATATCATGTGAAATCTCTCTAATAGCCCAATCAGATTTGTGCATGATCTCTATGGGCAAATGCCATGGCTTCCCCTAAACTAGTCCGAAGGATGAAGTAGCTAAGGGAGTCTTATATGCAGTTTGATATGCCCAAAAAACCTGGTCTAGAAGCCGTGACCAATTCGTCCTATCTAGTCATACCAATTTTTAAGAATGGATTTCACCTCTCTATTTGAAACTTCAGTATTGGCTATCGTATGTGGGTCGCTAGGAGAAGCTACTCTATGATCAATGCCATAGTTCTTCACTAGCTTTTTCACCTCCTTATTAATGAAGTGGCTACCCCATCTGAAATGAGAATACGTGGAATGTCAAATGGTCAAATAATATGTTCCCTAAAGAACCTGCACACTGTTCTGCTATCAGAAGTTTGTGCAAGTATAGCCTCCACCCATCTACAAACATAATCCACAACGAGAAGAATGTACTCAAAGCCACTACTGTAAGTAAACTGTCCCATAAAATCTATGCCCCATACGTCGAAGATCTTGCAAATGATAATAGATCGCATATGCATTGCATCTCTAGCACTGACTGTCCCTACTGCCCTCTGACAACATGGGCAACACTTCACAAATGTGCAGCCATCTCTAGTAAGAGTCAGCTACTGAAATCCGCTCTGCATACCTTTTGCGATGTCCTCTTCCCTGAATAATGTCCCCCTGCTAGTAAGGAATGACATAGAGTGAGGACTCTATTGTATTCCTCTTGATTATTACATTGCCAGTAAACACAATCCGATCCCTCATGAAAAATAATCGGATCCTTCCGATGGTAATATCATGCCTTAGAAACTAGCCTGTCGACTCGGTCCTTCAGCCAGCCCTGTGAGCTCTTCTGTGTAACCAGAAAGTTCATTATATCTGCATACCATGGAAGCTCTGTAACTGCAAAGATACTTTTGTTTGGAAATCTCTCTACAATCTCTAGCGTGTACCTATCTGAAGGCTGCTCTATCTGTAATCAGGAGAGGTGATCAGCTACCATGTTCTTTACCCTAGGTTTATCCTTAATATCCAAATCGAACTCCTGAAGTAAGAGAATCCATCTAAGAATGTGTGCATTGGCAACCTTCTTCTCCCTCAAGTATCTAATAGCTGAATGATCCATGTAAACTATAATCTTTGAGCCAAGAAGATATGATCTGAATTTCTCTAATGTGAATACCACTGCCAACATCTCTTTCTCTGTCACTATATAGTTGCGATAAGCATCATCTAAAGTCCAGCTGGCACAGTGGATATCAAAAGGAAATCTATTCCTCCTCTTTCCTAATATAACCTCGACCGCAAAATCTGAATCATGCATCACGATCTCAAAGGGAAGAGACCAATCAGGTGGCTATAGGATAGGAGCACTGATAATCATCTCTTTCAACGTGAGGAAGTCACTAAGACATTCGTCATCTAACAGGTGATTGATGTCTTTGCCTAATAATTCAGTTAACGGTCAGTCTATCTTAGAAAAATCCTGGATAAACCGCTTGTAGAAGCCAACATGCCCTAGAAAAGATCGTAACTGCTTGATGTTGGATGGTGGCTCGAGATGCTTGATGACATCGACCTTGGAAGGGTCAACCTCCATGCCTCGCTTGGAGATGACATGCCCCAATACGATCCCATTTGTAACCATAAAATGGCTCTTTTCCCTTGACAAAATGAGATCTACCTCATAGCATTTCTGAAGAACCTGGTCTAGGTGTGCTAAATAATCGTAAAAGGACTCACCATATATCTAAAAATCATCAAAAAAGACCTTGAGAAAATCATCAACCATGTATGCAAAAATGGCAAGCATGCACCTCTAGAATTTATCGGGGGCATTGCACAATCCAAAGGGCATCCATCAAAAAGCATATGTATCGAAGAGACATGTGAAAGTGGTCTTCTCCTGATATTCAGGAGCAATAGTAACCTAGTTCTATCCGGAGTAACCATCAAGGAAACATAAGTACTCCTTCCTTACCAACCTCTCTATGACATGGTCTATAAAAGGCAAATGGAAGTGATAATCGGATTTTTCTTTTGATTAATAAAGGTATTGTCAGTGTAGAAAAATCGTGAAGACAAAACTCGATTAATCAAACGAAATTTCAATAAAATAGGAGAGGGATAAAGGAATGAATAAAGTGATTTCTCTCCTATTTATCTTAAACTATTTATTTATCAAGGTAAGGTTCCCTCGGTCGAACACATGAAGTCAAGTGGTGGTATGCGGAGTCTCAGAATCAACGGTCGTCTGGATAGTCGGTCTCTCAGGTGTAGCAGAGAGGTGGGACTCATCTACCTCTCGATGGTCACGACTGTCAGCGGATGTGCGGGTCACTTTAGAGTAAAGTGTATCAAAGAATGGGTGAGGTCAAAGAGTTCCCAATGCTGTAAAATCGATTTCCCGAGTCTCGCAATCTATAGTCATCTTAGCCAAGGCTAATACGGCTTCCCAAGAATAATGGGAGACTGGGTAAACTCACCTTGGTGCTCGATGTCAATGACCGTGATGTCCACCTGGAGTAGAGCACCTTGGAATGTAACGATGACTGAAATATTTCCTCTCGACCATTTGATAGATCGATCAACAAGCTGAACGATCTCTCTTGACTTTCTGATTGTCTTGAGTTTAAGCTTATCAAATACAGAGGTCGAGAGGATATTTATTGGCGAGTCATCATCGATTCTCGCATGGGTAAATATGGTCTCTTTGATTTCACACGCAACTCGGGGCAACTGCTTCACTCTGCGGCTCTTGGTCTTTCTCCCCATCACCATGGAGGTGGCCATAGACATTGTGTCTTTCAGTCCTTGTCCTCTTATTTCCCAACCTCTTGGGCATCAATTTACTTCTCACAAATCATTTGAGGTCGGGAACGTGATATATGGCCTTTATAAAGGGAAGATTAAAAATCAATTCTTCATCGAGTGCTTCCCTTAGGGCAGTATCCAATTTTTCTAGATCTTTTTCATTTTCAATTTTTATGTGATTTTTTGGTGTTTTTGGGATTTTCATTTTTCTGGTATTTTTGGTGGATGAATGATCATATTTTGGATTGGAAGGCAAGGAGTTAGTAGAAGAGGGAGATAGAATGGACTCCAGCTGTACAAAAGGTGTGGGTTCCAAAATGCTCGTCGGTTTTCAACATCAGATCTACCTACTTCCTTCTCCACTTTTATACCCAGGCTGATAGATATTCAGTGCAATATTTCGATGACACCTCTCAGGTTGTTGACAAATGATTCATTTTCTCAATAAGTATGGAAATGCCATCCTCCAAAATGTTCTCATGACAAATCATGGGAGAGTTCTGCTCAATTGGAGGATACTGCTGAGATGTTGGGGTCTCATACTCCACAAACCTAGACTCTGGCATGTAATGCTGGGTCGAGTATGGACCATCCAAAAGGCAAATATTGGTCAGAGTCTCATATGATGGAGTCAATGAAACGGGGACTGATAAGTCTAGCTCATGAGTCCAATATTGTGAATGTATAGGCTCTCCGAATGTGTGATATGAAGGCTGGTTAATGGAAGCTTGATCACTAAAGTAAATCAAGTCTGGGAAATCATGATGAGCAGGCCTCTCCATTTGGGTTGTTCGATCGACCATGTTATGCCCTAAGGTCAACTCGGTATGTGTATTTTAAATTGTTTTCTGGTCCCTACTTGAGGTGAGAATGAAGTATGTGGGGGCATATAATATTTCCAATCATCTGTCTCAGGAGTGGCTTGCACTTCATTTGCTTATTTGATTCCTGCAAGCTCTTGGGAATAAGGACAGTCAGCCAAAGATGGAATTGGATCTGGAGTGTTACATTATGGAGTAGCTGAGAAATGCGAAGAAATGGAGAAGTCAGTCGAAGTTCTAACTTCATAATCGGGTTGAGGTGGAACCGACCACAGGTAAGGGTCTCCTGTGGGTGGCGGAGGATACATGGAAGAAGGAGAAGGCGAAGATGAACGGTATATGATCGAGGAGGATTGACCAGAGGTCACAGGGTATGGGGACCAATATCCCGACATCTTGAAGAGGGAATGACGGATGTAAGTAGATCGAGGTAGAAAATGTGCAATTACACAGGATACACACATTGACATACTCAAAACAAATGCAAGAGAAAACCCTGAGTTCACACTCAACACGATGAAGGACTCGAAACCGAGTCCGATTAATCTGGTTGATTTTAAGTGTGATTTTCAAGCAAATAGCAAAGGTTGCATGGCCTATAGGGAAGTCGGCTCAGAGCCAGATGCGTCTCCCCTGTTTAACATGTCGCCTAAGATACCTGCGTCCTTCCTTTCTTTGCTCCTATCCCAAGTTGATGGATTCAAAAACGTAGCCCAATCTACCTGCAAGCAGGTGGAGGCTGACAAGGCTTGGAACTTCACCCGGGGGGTTACTAGCAACTTGTCACATAGTACCACAATATCGCCCCTATCTACCTGTGAACAGGCAGAGGCTATTTGGTACTAGTCAGTGAACCATAATAATTCAACTCGTGATATTTACTAGGATCAGTTGGTACATGATATGGAAGGCGGGGATTTGAGCTCTACCTTAAGGTGTTCACACACACTCAAGTACCCTCACTCAGCTTGAAAACAAGGTCGGGGGTTAATCTCCCACAAGCAGAATTTCCGATTTTAGTTATTTTTTGGTCAATAATGTTTAGCAGTCCCGGTTTTAAGTTAAGTTATCACTGATTAAGTCCAATCCACACAGCATGCCTATCATCCTATCCCAATTTTCTTTTTACTTAAGTTGTGAAAAACCAAGAGAAAGGAGTCGAGAAAAAGCCGATGCACAATATATCAATAATGCTTATGCAAAGTGTAGAATACTTACAGTGATCCCTTCGCGTTTACGCAGGATGCAGAATATAATTGAAAGCTTTTTACACTATATGCAAATGCAGACAACAAAATCTGCTCCTAGACAGGCAATCTATTAGCGGGTGAAGCACATATTTGAATTTGACTAGATTTACGGTCTAAGTGCGTCTTTTATGTGTAGACCGTCTTTTATGTGTGATGTTGGGTCCTAAAGAATTACGAGCACAAGCAAATCCTAGAGTGGCTCGAGGAGCCGCTAGTGCATGCCTTGTCTAAAAATTCAATCCACACAGCACACGAGGACATGTTTCCACTTTTTTTACACATGCGAGAACCCAAACAGGAACCGCTAGAAATAATGCAAAAATAATGAATTATAAAAATTTACAAGTCCTCAGAATCACTCAAAAAGTTAAAAATGCAAGCTCCTCAAAGCGCCTTGGGACTCCTCGTGTTCCTCGCACATAAACAAATTGAGGTCAGATAATGGACGCCAAAAAATATTCAAAATTAAATGATAGAAAAATATTCACAAGAAAATCGGGAATCATACTACCTAGGGATGGAAAATCAAACACTCAGAATTTTTCTAGAAATTAACCTAAGTCGTGCCTCCCCGGTAATGGCGCCATCTGATAACCCTCGGATCTTCCTTTTTGATGTATTGGAATTAATGATTTCGTTGAAGTCAGATAAATCCGGATTGATCCAAATTTAACCTCACGGATCAACAAATCGTCTAATGAAATTAATGTGTGGTTTTATATTTGTTTATCCTGGGCAAGCCCTAGGGTCGACTCTAGGAGGCAAAAGGAACAACTCAGAATCAAGTTAAAGGGATTAGATTACGGTTTTCCAAGTGGTTTTTTAATTTTTTTATACAATAAAAATGCCAAATGCAAAATACGAATTGGATCAAGTTAACAAGAAAATAACCGACTTAGCCAAATTTACTTTCAATGTGAAATTAATTCAAATCATCCAAGTGATATTTTTCCTAAAATACAAATCCAACAATAAATGCAAAATGTATTTTTGGGGGGAATTTTTGGATTTAAAATGCATAAATGAAATATACAAACTTTTTTGGGGTTTTTCTTCAATTTCTCGTGCAAATGATATGCAAAAATAATGACAATTTTACTGGAAGTTAAATATGATGAAATGAAGTCACATTATTTTTTTAGAATTTTCTGACACTTTATAATTTTTTTATTATTTTTTACTGAAAATAGAGCGAATGTGAGTATTTAATTCCTAATTAATCCACAAAATCACATTATCCAAATGGCTTTTTATCTCAATTAGATATTTTAATGTGCAATCCAGGATACTTGAAATTTTGCAAAATCTTATTTGTAGATTTAATTAAAAAATCAATTATAGAAGTCACTCTAGAATTTATTTTATGCAGAAGACCACTGCAATTTCGATGAAACTGGATAGTAATTAAAGAGCACTTAGAGACACCATTCACAATTTTTTCACAATTTTTGGAGTAATAAATGAATATGTACGAATTTCGGAGCATAGATAGACAAAATATTACTCAGTTTCAATCTCTGATTTTTAATAAATAATCTGATGCTCACAAAAATGCAAATAAATAGCCACAAGTTAAAGATTTAGTTTCTCTACAAAATGCTATTTTTGATTGAATAAAATGATGCTATTTTGAGATCCAAATTATCATGCGAAGTCAGGGGAATTAATGCAATACAGAAATGAAACTAACAAACTCAAACTATGCACATGGACACATTTTGCAAATATGTACACTTGTAGGGGTGAAAGTGCAATGTTCACCAAAAAATAAGAAAAAATAACATGGACCTCTTTGTGGGAAACGTGGGTTCCCTCTTCCCCACGATAGGGCACTCGAGATGGGCGGGATACACGCGGCGTACGGTGGCAGGCGCGACTCCAAGGGGAGGAAGATGGCGAGGGCGATGTCGGCCTGTTGGGAAGTGTCGATGGATGGAGAGGTGGCGTTGGGGCACGGTCGTAGGGTCGCGATGGCGGAGCGCGCGGTTGCGTAGTGGCAACACCCCACGGAGAGGAGCAGGTCGCAGCTGGAGGGCGCGACAGCGGGGGCTGCGCACTGCATGGAAGACAGTGCAGGGGGCGAGGTCGGCATCCTGGAGGCGTTGTTGGCAAGCGCGTGATGGCCTGACTGAGAAGCGAGCGTAGGGCTGGTCGTCCACGCAATGGAGGGGCGTGGCGGCTGGGGGTGTCTAGTTAGGAGAACCGTGCTATTGGTTGTGGGGCGGGGCAGCAACCACTCTGGAGTGGCTGGAGGTGGCGCGCAGGGCGGCTAGCAGCCGTCGGAGGGCGCAGAAGGTCCGACGACCTGGAAGCGTAGACGATGGCAGAGATGGATGTAGTTGTGGGCGGCACAATAGTTGGAGTCGTATGGCGATGCGATCAGGGGGAAGCACCTGCGTGCAAGAGGCGGCTAGGAGTTGTTGGCCAGGGTCTGGCGGCTGGTGGGACCACGGAGGAGGGCGTTCGGCGGCCGAGCAGAGCACGATGTGGAGACGGGGGTGGGGGGGTGCAGCAGCTGCTATCCCTATTACTTTTTATTGTAATTTTTTTGTAAACAGTAGAAAAATATAGAAGTAAAATGAAATAAAGATGTGATGAATGAAATGGTGATGATGATAGATGTGATTGTATGGTGATGAGATGTTGAGGAAAAAGTTTTGCTTAGATAAAATAATAAGGGAAAAGAGATAGAGATATACTTACCTGTGATTTCGCCGAAGGATGGAGCTATGGTGCGCGGCTCCTATCATGGCCTCGATCAGCTAGACAAAAAGCCGAGAAGTTAGGCAATTCCCTTGTGGAGGAATGCTACGCAAACAAGGCTCGCGGATCTCGCCTGGACTCGTCGTCGCTCAACACCAATGGACGAGCTGTCACCTCGGAACCTTGGTGGAGCTAGAGCTCTTCTTACTCGTAGAATGGCAGATGAAGAAAAATGGAGGATGAGATGTCAATTTAAAGAGGAGGAAGGAAATAGAAAAGAGGTGGAGAAAAATTAGGGATGGTGGAAGAAGTGGTGAGTTGATGGCTTGGACTGGAAGACAAGGGGAGAAGAAGTAAAAGGGCAATAAAATAAATAATTAATAAAGTAATATAGTAGACTACTAAAAATATTTAAAATAGTAATAAAATAATATAATAAAAATCCAAAAATAATAAAATAAATCCTAAAATAGTAAATAAATGGGGTGACATGTGGCGACTCCAGGAGCTGCCACATGTCGCTCCTAGAAAATTCAAAAATAAATGTAAAGAAAATTAAAAAAGAAATAATAAAGAGAATAAATCAAAAACTGGTCAACACAAAAGTTTCTCGTCTCGACGAGATCTACAACTTTCATGAAGGGCCGAAAATCAAAAGAAGTCATTTGTACAAAATGTATTTTTGCGTGGTACCTTATAGATATAAAATACCACATTTTATCTTTTGTACTTTTCTGTCATTTTTAAATAAGAGATAAATAAAAATTAAAATAGAGAAAATATAAAAAGAATATTTACAACTTAATATATTTTTTTTGGATTTTTAATAATTAAAAAAATAAAAGGATAAAATGCCAGGGCAAAAAGGTCAATATGTACAATATATAATGGGGGCCCAAAACCCAAGTTTTGCATACGAGCTCTGATTTTAATGAAATTGGTCTTGTTTTAAAGGTCTTTGAATGTATATTACTTTAAAAGTGAGTAGACCTAAATCAGACACTGTATGAGAGAAATATGTGCATTTTAAGGCTCCTAGTTTCAAACTTGGATTGGGGTTTTATTGGTCAATTTTACAAGTTAGTATTTTTTTGATATTTTTCTTTAATTAGTGCTAGTAATATATACACTATGAAGTTGATTGTATTGTATTTGGAGTTAGTATAAAATATATACAAAAAGGGTATTTTAGCTAATATACATGTGAATATTTACAAGTTAATTTGTCTCCTTATTTAATGCAAATATGATTGCTAAAATGCAGATATTATTTATGCTTGCATGAATGCTAATTATGCAATATAAGTAGAAATATGCTCCTAATTACTTAGGAACAAAGCTCTATTTTCAACTTTTAGAGTGATGAATTACAGATTCATCAGACCTCTCAAGAAAACTAGGATGATCGTTCAATTTGCTTATGAATCTATCTAGAGGCTAAAGGGTATTGTAGAAAACACTGTCATTTGGATTCAGGACATGAGCTATACTGTCGATTTTGTCGTATTGCCCATGGAGACCTCCATTGGGGAGCAATCTCCAATTATCTTGGGATGACCCTTTATTGCCTCTGCGAGACTCGTCATTGATTACAGATCCAGAGAGATTCATTTCCGTCCTGATGATGGGAACACCGTGGTCATTACTACACCCACTACCGACCAGAGAACTGCATCTGATGAAACTACACCTATCTTAGCTGACCCCAATGACTATGACCTTGATGAGACTATCAGAGATTTTTGTTGTTTGTTAGATTCTACTGAGACCCGAGAATTCCTCTCCAAAGAGGAAGACTCAGAAAGCTTAGAACTTGGAGTTCCCTCTTCTAGTACTTGATGATGTGTTGATGACATCCACGAGATTTACACGATTGATACCTTTAAGCAAAAGGTAGACTTAGATAAGACAGAGGATGCTGAATTTGATTTGATTGCTTTTATAAATGAATTCAGGCCTTTTGATGAGGATGATGATCTGGTTGAGACCATAAAGGATGAACATGACCTTACTACTTCGACAGATGAGTTCGTCCCATCTCATTTTTATGATGACCTAGTTGAGACTCCAATGGCTAGACCTAGCCACACTTCTTCTACTGCCCTGTCTGTGCCTTCTCACTTTGAGACTGCTTAGGATACATTTCTGGTCGATCCTGATCGATTTGTATCTAATGATGATCCCAATATCGACTTTCACCTTATTCGATGTATTCTCCTGCGGTATTGCAAGAAGGTTCGCTTTCCACGTTCTTGATCATTGTATATCCATCTTCTCGTATATTCGCATTCGTTATCTCTGTTCGTCCATTGTATCTCTCATTCACCCCATTCTCGTATGTGCCTTGCTTAGGACGTACTTTGTCCAAAGTATGGAGGGGCTGGGTGAGCAGAGCGTTCTTTCTTCATTTCGTTTCATCACTCTTATCGTTGCCTATATTTAGGGCTCTTTTACCCTAAATATAGAGGGAGTGATACGTACATTCTCTATTATCTCTTCTAATCTCTTCATTTGACTTCTTTTCTTCTTCTCGTTTTCATTTTTCTTTTTCTACCAAAAAGGTGTTGTCCCCTTTTGTCAGTGTTATATACTAAGGATGTACTTTGTCCTTAGTATATAGGGCGCACCATGATTTCTTTTATTCTTTTATCCTCTCCACTATCTCCTCTTCTTGTCTATATTAAGGGATATCTTAACTTACGTATAAGGGGAGACAACCCAAGCACGATCTGTTCATTCCCACCCTTGACCCTCCCCGCCTTGTGTGCAGTCTACTCTACTTAGGATTATTTGATCTTAAGTATAGGGGAAGGTCGACTTCTCAATCATTTCTTTCTTCATTTGTTTATTCTTTATTCTTTTCTATACTCAGTATGAGTTATATCTTCTTTTTTTCTCTCTGTTCTATGAAGACATGACACAAGGTAATTATAGGGGAGTCGTATATACTGCATATACTTTTGCCATGACTCGTAATAATATTTATCCCTAAAATACCGTATATATACTATAAAATTCATTAAAATCACTTAAGAGAAAGGTGTGTATTATTAATCAAATTTGTTTTGTATATACTGAGCAGTAAATCTGGTAAAAGTATTTTTTACAAAATATTTGAAAAATTGTTTGAAAATCTTCTTAAAAAAACTTTTGAATACTATTTGGGAAAACATTTTGTTTGATATTTTCAACCTTCGAAAAATATTTTGTTTGTAGAAATTTATTTTCTTTGCGTGAAAAAAAGGTTGAAAATTTAGTGCAACTGATTTAAAAAATGGCTGCAATTTTTATTAAAAAATCTCTATGTACAATTTGAAAAACCTATGTAAAGTGATTTTCAAATGTGTGTATTTGTTCATAAAATTTATTTTAAAATTTATTTTGCACTATAGTTTTCAAAATTGTTTGAAAAATCATTTGAAAAAAGTTTGAGGAATATATACATCACATCAAAACTCTTTATTAACTATACATTCATACCTATAAAAAGGATCTTATATCCCTTGCAAATTCTTAGGAAAAAACCAACTCTTGAAAATTTAAGATGCATCCCTTTGTAAATATCTATCCAAAATATTTTGTTTTCAAATATCAAAAAATATTCGCAAAACCAAAAATATCAAAAACGTCTGCAAAACCATTTAAAAAATCCTTAAAAAATTTCAAAATTTGATAATTGCATCACAAATTTTTTTTTCTGCGTTACACATCACATTTGCATGGCATTCACATTTTTCGAATTGAGTTTGATAATTAAATAAATCTAAGTAAAATCTGAAGATTGGATATTGGTGGGATCTTAAATTTACATAATCACAGGAACCTTATAGGAACTTGAATTGAGGTATGTCGGGTCTAGTTGAACTAGCTCTTTGAGAATCGTGAGACTTGGTTCAATGGATTATGGACTGCTAAAGTTGAGTATTTTGAGGCACACACACGATTCTTGTCGATAATGACCTAACATGGACTCCTGCACCTTTCACTTTGCTCAACTCAATTAGAGTGGTGAGGGGATTGGATTTGCCAGTATGAGACACACACAAGTGGAAACATTTGTCCTCGTCTAGGGAGGGACGTGCACCCTAACACGTGCAATAGCTGAGACGTCTAAAGACAGGAGAGTGTGGGATGCTATAGTTTTCAAAAGAGGGATAGTCTATTGGCTCAAGAGGAAAAACTCCTTATGTAAATGTTGTTGTATATAGTATTTCAGAAAAAAAGCAAAAAGCAAAAACTTGAAAAAGTGGATAGGCCTGATTGAAAATAAAATGACTGCCAGAGTATACATATTTGTATAGTCAATAAGCAAGCTTGAGCTTTAAAGTCATATCATGTGACCCTACAGCAAGATGACTTGACTACACTGGTCATGTATCCTAGGATAGGTAGCTACACTGGCTACCGTCCATTCTTCTCTTCACACCTTCCTCTTGAGATGGTTGTCACTTGAACTTGGAAGGAATACCACGCTCCTCAAGGAAAGATTTGTCGGATTGGGCATCATTTGGTTGTCATGTTGGAGAAGTCGGTCTCTTTATCATTTCAATTTGGAAGAGCCACCATCACATACACTGTACAAGTGAGCATCATTGTCATGGGGTTATGCGAATGAGTTGAAATATCCTGACCTTTCGATTGAGGAGACTTGAGTAGCGTTTTAAGTTTCTCAAAGGATGTTTTGCTCCAAATCCATTTCCCAATAAGGTTCCGACCGCACTAAAATTCCAAAGGTCCAACTTAAGCTCCAAACATTGATTTTGTGAAGACAAGTTTGAAGATTTAAAATTAACCCTCTTTCTTTCTTTTTCTTTTCTTTGTTTCCATTTCCTTCACTCATTGCATGTGTTTGCTAGGGACAAGCAAAGGCATGTACAAGGGGGTGATGAATCTCCATTTCATCACCTTTATTCTATTATTTTGGCATTAAAAACCCCAACTAATGCATGTAAATAACCTTAATTTACACAAATAACATCCATTCTTTGTTGTATAAATATTGTATAAAATACTGGTTATAAGAAAAAAAAAGAAAAAAAAGATAAAATACCAAAGGTATTTTGTGATTCTAAACCTCACGACCTTGGCATCTTGATGACTAGGTCGACAAGGAATAAAGCAGGGGTAGATAAGGGCCATAAATACAATAAAAATCCCATCAATTAATTCATTATTTATTTATTTTTGTGACCTATTTTATTTTCCTATTTTTGTACCTGAAATAAAGAAACTTTATCCACGAAATCGTAGATAATAATACATAGAAAAATACAAAATTAATTTCATACAAAAATAATATACATTGTAAAAGCTATACTCTAAATAAGATTCCAAAATCCCAACTTCCCAGACCCATATCTCTTAAATAAATAGTAAAATGTATCAAAATCACTTTAATTGTATATAACTTTTAATAAACTATTTAATGAAGGTTGTTTCATATTTTTTGGAGTTAAGATGTGAATGTTAGGTTTTCGACCTCTATTGTACAATATACTCGAATAAAATATTCATTTTATCTACTCTATAGTATTTTTATAATTTTGTAAATATTATTTATAATATATTTACATATTAAAATTAGAAAAAAATCATAAAGAAAACATTAAAAATAAAATGTGTATATTTAATACATAGACGAAATACCTAAACTTATACATATATATTTAATATTCCTATTTATTTAAATTTACATAATATATAAGAAAATTATAATAAAAATATATTTATGTATATATAAATAAGTTATAATTTTATAAAATAAGAAAACAAAATAATAAATTAAAAAATACAAAATAAAATCAAAATACTTAAAACATAGATAAATATACCAATAAATAGAACCCTAAGAATAAAGTTGTATGTAAATGCCTCAGAAAAATAAATAAAAATCATAAAAAAAAACTTTATTTAAAATAATAATTTTTTTATAACCTAAAAATAATAAAATCATTTACTAATTAATTTTAATTTATTTTTGAATTATATTCAGGCTTTGTCTTTTTGCGGATGACGTGGCCCGATTAGGCCACGTCATCCATTGACCTCGGGTCAACTCTGACCCCAGGTTATAGACCTTATCAGAACGGCCTTGAGACCTTATTTCTTGGATTTCTACCCACTAATTCAATGATTGAGGATACTTTAACCCTTCATTCAATATTCTCCTTGTACATCCCAGATCCACACCTAGACTTTTCCAAGGGTTGATCCCTTGTGATAGGCCCAAGATTTTGCGTCGAACATAGTGCCTCCACTGTCCTGTACAAATACAGCTCCTCCACCCCTTTTTGTTTTTGAACGCCTTTTAACCAAGTTTGGACCTCTTTCTAGTGCTCCCGATCGAAGCTAGTAATAGGGATTTCTCTAGCAATCTCGAGCGGGGTCAGGCAAGGGCGAAGGATTCTTCCACCATCACCTCCACCGCATGCCAGTGTCGAGGTCCAACTTCATTTCTTAATTGACACTAAGGTATGTTTTCTTGTATTTTCTAGCTTGGTTTAATCCCTTGGTTTTATTTTCATGTTTTTCTTCTCTATAAATCACGTGATTTGGCCTTCAATCGCATCAATGTAGTTTGTCGGAGCTTAGCTCCGGTGAACCTTTTACATCGTGCATCCACTTTTTTCTGAACCTGCCGAGCACTTCATTCGCCTCCCTAGCTCCTTCTACATTTTTGTCCAACTCCAGACCTCCTTGAATCCACCCGGAACGACATACCGGTGCTCCTTCCTACGTCTTCACATAAGTGCCTCCGCCCGGGCCACCCACGCTTCATTTCATCACCTGAAGGGTCGAGGCATTTTGCCCTCAAGCCTTTAACCTTTTTTGTAGGTCCCAGAGCTTCATTTCTAGCTGGGGCATTTTTGGTTGTTCGCCTGAGGTTCCTAGAGCATCACATCTCCGCTGGCCAGCCCTCTGATCATCACTGGAGTATTTTGAGTCGTCCCCCATATAGAAGGTGACCTTAGGAGTGTTCAGACCATTTTGCAACCTCAAAGAGCGTCGGAGAGGCTAGATCTCGTCAGAAGAAGCTCACCTCGTCGGAGCTTCCTCCATGTTCTTCCCCATCTCCTCTCCGTCATCCGTCGAAGGCCCGCTCCAGATTCGTAAGGAGCCATTAGATGCACCACAGGTCAGCCATCAGATCGTCATTTGGGATTTAATCCCTGAAGTCCATGTTGAAGTGGTATCGTGCATGGAGGACATAGCACGTGGCATGTGAAGAGATCTCGACCGTTCGTCTCTATAAGGCACTGGGTATTTTATTTATCCACCCTAGAGCAATTTTATATTTAATAATTAAGACTTGATATTTCCTCTGCCATTATTTATTTTTTGTAAAATTTGTAAAAATCCCCCAACTCTTTTATTATTTGCATTCCAGTCCTCGCCAGCTCACCTCATGTGTCGTCCCACGTGAGGTGGGCATTTAACAAGTAGGCCCTTGGACCTATTTCCATTTTGTTTTGGCCTGAGACTTTTATTCGCATTGTATATTTTTGGAAAAATTACACAAAGGCTCACATTTTATTTTAATTACATTTCTGCCCCTACAAATATTGAATATTTACGCATTTCTTCTATTTTTCAAAATTAGCGATTGTGTCCATAAAAATTTTAAAAAATAGATATAGTTTCCTAATTTCTTCTAGTTTCATGCCATATTCTTATATTGCAATTTTTGATCTTTTTAATATTTATTAAAAATCATTAAATAAACAAAAAGTCCCTACAGTATAAAATATCTAGAAAATATAAAAAGCTCTCAAAATGCCAAAAAATATTTTTCATGATTTTTTTGTTTTCTAACTCTAGAAATGAAAACTCTAAAAATATCAAAAGAAAATACATAAAATCCAAAAATCTCAAATTCTACGATAAAAAGAGTAAAAATTCTTAAAAATTCCAAAAAAGTGTTTTCAAATTAATACATTTATTTATATTATTATATATCTATTAAAATTGATTTGAAGAATTTTGGATCTATTTTTTCAATTTTTTTTCTTCATCTCAATTTCAGTTATATATTAAATCCAAGATTTGGGATATTTTTGACTTTAAAAATATATAAAAATTAGCAAAATTAACTAAAAAATCACAAGAATAGTAGACAATTATTTGAAAAACTAAAATATAAAACTCTACATTTTTTTGTTATTTTAGTTTTATTTATATCTATATTATCTATTATTATATATATAGCCTTATATATCCTACATTATCTATTTAAAAGAAAAAGAAAATAAAAATATAAAAATATTTAAATAATCATAAAAATATAGAAATAAAAAAATATAAAAATATCAAAATAAAAAATATAATGAAAAATTAAAAAATAATAAACACACATAAAAATTAGACAAAGTTCACACAATGACTTGTGTGCATTCATTGCCCGATCTATCCTTTTTGCTTCTATATTAGACCTCTACACATACTTGCACTTATACACATATTTGTTGTAGAGTTATAATAAATATTAACTCCACACACTATTTTCATCGTTTGATTGTTATTGTGGGTTAATTGTCAACGATTATGTCTCCGCCCTATGTGATACATATTTAGACCTGCAAAAAAACTTAGTTATTACAAGGGTTTTAATAAAAATTCACAATTTTTTTAGGCCCTTATATGAAAAATATCCAAAAAAGTGAATACCCAAAAATCTAAATCAAGATGATTGTTAAATAAACTTTGACCTTAATTAAAATTTGTAATGGATTGCATTGGTTGGTATTCATAAACCCCTCATTGTCTTCATGTAACTTAGGAGGGGACCAAAGCCCCTTCATGAGCGAGGCACGACTCACTAAGTATTAAAGCCAAAAACCTTGTTTATAACTGCCTTGTGTATCACCTAGATTTCTGAAGTACTGGCGATTCTATCGTACGTAGATGTGCAGAATTTGGTTAACAACAGTGTTCCTGCCTTGTGTGGAACACCGACCTATCTGAAGTACTGAGCATAGGACACACCTCATAGCGTGTATGTATTATCGTCTCGCATTCGAGTAGGGCCTTGCACGTTCACGGGTGATTCCGTTGCGAGCGGGGTCTGAAGTTGTGGTTTCAGCTATCAGCTTCCTCTCTCATTCATTGGCTGAATAGGGATCATGAAAGGGTTAGAAGGACCTCAACAAGTTTAGACTACAGGTTAATAAGAAGGAGGAGGACAAGTACAAGATACTTTTCGGGTAGTACTCTCACTCCTATAGGGTTAACGTCTAAGGACTTGATAAAAGATACGTCTGAAATAACAACTCTAAAAGTGAAAAGATAAAAATGGTCGATCCCTTACGACTTCACATGTGTAGAGTTGGTGAACCCAATTTTGTATTGTGTATTGTATGGATCTTGACTATGGTTCAAATATCAAGTCCCATGCACTTACACACATTTTTGTCAGATGTGTTTCCTCTTCGACCACATGCTCATTCCAAGACTTCCTACTATTTTACATTCATTTTATCCCTCGTTGACCATTGTATCCTTCCTGCATCAATACTTCTCTTCCTCCATAATGTCGATCCATGGGTGGTTCAGTCGGGACTCCATCGACACGTACATCGATTCCATTGACTCGACATTGTAAATAATTCAAGGCAATTCCTGAGAACCCGATTTGGACCTTGCAAACCGATCTCCAAACTCCTTATCATTTTTCCATCCTCATTCTATTTCTTAATAAATCAGTACCACTCTTGTCCCATGTTTGCTCATTGCAAATGGAGGTCGATTTCAGTCTACATCTCTTACTCCATTCAAAACCATCTGGAATTGACCCTAATCTCAGATCCATAACTTCAGCTGGTCATTAGATTCACAGTTGGTCTAATCGAGATTCCTCTTACATTGTAGATAGAAGCTAGTCATGGATCCCAATATAGAATTCATTTCATTAGAGTTAGACCTTGAGATGGCTCATCCTGACGGAAAGGGAAAAGGATTAGGACAACTGCCACCCCCAAAAAGAACTGGGTCTGCCACCCTATCAGAACCAATGAATGCTCAGTTGCTAGCTTTCATTGAAGCCATCCAGTAGCAACTGACTGAGAAGGTACTCGTCCAGACTGCATTCCAAGATATCATGAATGATTTGAGGAACAAACAAGTAGGAGGAGGAAGAAATGAGGATGAGATTACCAGAGATAATCAAGAGGAAGAAGAGTCAAGGAATGAGAACCCTAAACCTATGCTGAAAGAGACTTATAACCATTGAGACATCCAGATGATTGAGTGGATTCACATCCCACTGGTGCATGCTCACTTTGAGCTAAAGCCTCAATTCCTTGTTCTCTTGTCCACCTTACATGGGAATACCAATGAGGAATCATACATTCACCTGCAACAGTTCCCATCGCATCTGTAGAACTACACACTACCCTAACAACCAGTTAGGTGTAGTCTAGGTGCCCGCATTCCCTTCATTGTCCAAGACAAGGCCCTGTACTAGGTCAGCCATTTTGGAATGGTTGTGACAACCTAGGAGGAAATTAAGTCTATGTTCGTTCATAAGTTTTACCCTCTCGGTCGGCTCAACTAGATGTAAGCTAAGATTAGCAACTTCTCCCTAGTTACCCACAAGTCCATTCATGAATCTTGGGAGCAATTCACTAATCTATCGGAGAAATGCCCCCCACCATGAGATATTGAGGACAAGCTTGGTCCAACTTTTCTTTGGGGTCATGAATGTTGATAGTTAGAGATTAGTCTACATTGCCTTTGGGGGATCCCACTTCAATAAAGATGAAGATGTAGTCTGGCACATTTTTGAAGAGATGACCGAGGGAGAGGCCGCCCTCTCTTTATCCTGTCATTATGAAAGACAGCTCCCGATCCTCCACTAGCCATTGCACATGGTAGATCCCATGAGGTAGAGAGAGCTGAGAGCTCAAACCTCAGCATCATAAGGGGCCATCTCTATAAATTTGATATAATCGAGAAACGATCAAATGATCTCAAAAAATTCATCATGATCGAACAAATAACCCATAATCTGGACAAATTGGATCAGATTACCTAGAAACTCGAGTCTGCAACACCATCGTCTGAGATTTCAGTCGAGAAGAAAGATGAGCCAACACCACCACAATCACCTCAGCCATGTTAGTAGCAGCTGACAGTCCAACATGTGTATTACGTGCAGACTACCGATCATGCACCACAATAGTAGTATCTAGTGTTGTACCAACTAGATACCCTATCTTCCTATGATCCATAATCTCATCCATCGCCTCACATTCGAGAGGTGAATGGAGTTTAGTCGAATGACACGCAGATGGCCGGTCCAGGCGGACCACTGCAGGGCCAACCTACCAATTCACGACCATCCCCTCAACATCATGGAGGGAGATTTGTCTAGTATTCCTAGAAGTGTCAGTACCACGTGTCTCCACAATTCCATAATAATTGGAGATAAAACCAAAAACACCTACGGCTGCCGTACCACCAACACCAACGTACCATTCGTACGCGGATGCACCTCATTAGTAGTATCCTCCTCCTCCCTACCACCATTAGTATTAACTTACTCCGTTGCAACAACAACATCAACAACACCCTTCTCAGCCTCCACACCATTAGCCACAACGTGGTCAACATGATAAACCATCAGAGGCGGTTCCTATGAATTCGAGCTTCGACTGTCTGACCCAGTTAGTAAAGGGCCTAGAGGAGATGACTCAGAAGCTGCATGACCTAACAACCATAAAAACTCCAATTCCGACCAAGGTAGAAGCAAACCCAATTAACTTTAAGCAAAAAGAGCAGGTAGAATGTGAAGTCCCATATGTGCGTGTAGAGTAAGATGATTGTGACTTTGTTTTGTCTAATGTTGTTACACTTAGGAGAGGTTGGACCCAGGCTCTGTCTAGTACTATTAGAGGGAAGAATAAAGCTTCTTGGGGTAAATCAATGTCTTCTGCATCAGCCATGCCAGCTAAAGCTTTGGGTGAGGAAGAAGAAGAGGGAGGAGCCAAGCCGCTACCGGCCACCACCATCTCCAACAAAAAGAACAAAAAATCAGAAAAACGAAAAAGACTAAAAAGATGATCATAGTCAAAGTGAAGTCGCACCAACCATGGAGGATCAATCACTAGCAACTGATCCAGCGCAAACCGACGGAGCGGAGACCGCAGTTTTGGGTTGTCCACCCCTAGCTCCAGACTATACATCTTTTTGTTGTCTGGTTGTACAAAATGTTGTGGACTTGAATTTTGATGTAGATAAGAACAATATTTTTATCTCAATTCTGTACATATTCTTCCTCATGCAATGGAAAAAGCCAAAAAGTACAAAATTAAAAAATGCATTATTTGACCCAAATGTTGTGGATATTCTTAAGTACTTTGATTGTTGAATTACCATTGTTGAAAGCAATGGAATATATGCCTACTGTGAAGAAAGGCTTGAAAGAAGCATGCATGAGTAAGCGTCAGTCAAACCATAATAACAGATGTTAGTGAGTTGAGAAGCATGTCCTCACCATGGCTATAGTGGTAGCCTCCCAAAAAAGAAGGCTGACAAAGGATCACCCTTAATCAGAAGTGAGATTTTTGACCAAGTCTTCAAGCGAACTTTGCTTGATAGTGACTCTTCAATCAACCTCGTGCTTGCCTCACTGCTCAAAGAATTTGGGCTGGGACTGTTCAACCTGACACGCATGATCCTTCAGTGTTTGCTGATGGATCAATCAAGAAACCCTGTGGTTTATTACAAGATGTTGTCATAATGATGAAGGGCATGCAATTTCCTGTTGATTTTCTTGTACTTTATATGGACTCTCTTGCACCCTTACTCTTAACCACGATTTTTCTTGGATGGTCTTTCTTGCGATCTGCAGAGGATGCAGTTGATTATGGGTCTAGGAAGATCATGTTGTGCTTGAGAAGTAATAGATTAACAACGTACATGGTCAGTGAAACAAGAGTTGTGTCTGATCAAGGTCAAGCAGAATCGTCTGAAGTAGACATTGACTTTATTGTAGAGATCAGAGATATATAATTTTCTTTGAATGACATATGCGTTCAGGAAGTCCACTTTCCAGAGGAGGACATGGAGAGCACAGTCTTCGCATGCTCTGATGTCGACTGAGGGACATATTCTTACTTGGTGATGAACCTTTTTGAAGCAGAAGATTCATGATAGTCTGAACACGAGGAATTCAAAGATAGGTTGTTCGATGCATTACCAATAGAGCCACTAACGACTGAGGTGAGCCACACCTCCGAAATCATGGCAGATCACCCACCTACCAGTTCAGTTTCCGAAGTGACTGAGAAGCATGCTCGATCAGAACCTGAATTAAAGCCATTTCTGGTAGACCTCAAGTATGCTTTCCTTGCATGTAAAGAAAACATGTATCCAGTAATTATCAACAACAGGCTGACCCCGGATCAGTTTATAGTGAAAAACAACAATGCACTTGGTCGGCATATATCAGACCTTCACGGGATGAATCATGCTTTGTGTTTACACCACATCTATCTAGAATATGATGCTAAGCCATCCTGAGATTGTCAGAGAAGACTAAACCCTAACTTGCGATATGTCATCATGAAGAAAATCAAGAGATTGTGTGATGCATGATTCATTTATCCCATCTCAACTCCAAATGAGTGAGCCTCTTCATATTGTTTTAAAGAAATCTAGGCTCACTGTGGTTACAAATGAATGAGAAGAGGACATTTCTACTCGGGTACCAACATTCTAGTATGTGTGTGTTGATTACCACAACCTAAATGCTAAAATGAAGAAGGACAACTTTCTCTTGCCATTTATTGATCAAGTTCTTGAAAGATTGGCTGGGAAGGAGTTCTTTTACTTTCTGAATCGGTATTCAGGGTACAACCAAGTGGCAGTCGCCCTAGAGAACCAAGATAAGACTACCTTCACTTGCCCGTTCAACACCTATGATTTTAGGAGAATGCCCTTTGGTTTGTGCAATGCACTTGCCACATTCTAGAGGTGCATGGTTGTAGTATTCGCATAGATGGTTGGCAGTTTTCTCAATCTGTTTATGGAGGACTTCTCTGTCTATGGTGACAACTTTGATTATTGTCTCAATCACCTAGACAACGTACTTCAGAAATATCAAGAAGTCAATATTGTACTATCTTCGGAAAAGAGACACTTTATGGCCACTGAAAGGATTATACTTGGCCAAGTCGTTTCCAAGCGTGACATGGAAGTCGACCCTAAAAATGCGGATGTGATCACCAATCTTGAGCAACCTCATAATGTCAGAAATGTAAGGTCATTCTTGGGAATGTGGGATCCTATAGAAGAATCATCGGATATCTCAGCCACATCACCCGACCTCTAACTAAATTACTATGTAAGGAGACCAAGTTTCATGTTGATCAGCAGGTTCTCCTTTCTTTCAATCAGCAGAAGGAGCTAATAACTCAAACTCCAGTCCTACAACTGTCGGATTGGTCTCTACCCATTGAGATCATGATGGATGCATCCGATTTAGTAGTTGGGGCTGTGTTAGGAAAGAGGAAAGGCGAAGTGTCCTATGCCATTCACTACACTAGCAAGATATTAGATGAAGCACAACATAATTATACTGTTATAGATAAAGAGTTGCTGGCTATGGTTTTCGACCTCGAGAAGTTCATATCCTACCTTCTTGGATCAGAAGACACCATCTATATTGACCACTCTACTATCTGGTACTTACAACAAATGAAAGGTGCAACGCCTAGATTGTTTTGATCAATCCTTCTCCTCCAGGAGTTTGATTAGGAAATCAAAGTTAAACCTTGAGTTCAAAATGTGGCAGCAAATCACCTCTACAGAATTTAGCATCAAGATCCTCCACTAAGCAATGCACCCATCACAGACACCTTCTTGATGAGTCAATTCTTGCCGTGGATTTTCTCCCTTGGTATGCTGATATTTTTATCTACATCGTTTCTGGTGTTGTCCTACAAGATTAGACGAAGGTTAAGGACATGTTCTTTTGTACAATCCATATCTACCAATGGGAAGACCAACTCTTATTTAGGGAATGAGCAGATTGTATTTGGCGTTGGTGCGTCCATCAGGAGGATCATCATAGTGTCCTCGAGCATTGTCACTCTCTAGAATATGGTGGACACCACTTTGGAGATTGAACGACAACGAAAGTATTGCAGTGTGACCTCTCGTGACCTATACAATTCAAGTATGCAACAACATATGTCAATGGTTGTGTCTATTGGAAAATGGGCGGAACCCTCACAACTAAAGACTAGATGCCCTTGAAATTCATTCCGATTTCAGATGTATTCGATGCTTGGGTGATGAATCTACGATTCGTCATCTTTATTCATTTATTTTAGCTTAAAATCCCTTATAAAACACCTGCATATAACGCTAACTCCATATTCTTACTAACTTGCATCTGTGTAAAAATTGTACATTTCTGACTAATTTTAATCTAAAATAAATAAATAAATAAATAAATAAAGGAAAAATAAAGAAAAGGAATTAAAAAAAAATAAAGAAAAGAAAATAAAAAAAAGGAAGACTGTGTACAGGCTGACCCGAACCCCGAGAGAAGGTCAAGACGTGACCTGATCGACCAGGAATAAAGTAGGAGGAGATAGGGTCCTCAACCAGAAAATCAAAAAAAAATGTGTCCTCACTCATTTTGTATAAATATGTATAAACTGACACTAATTTATTTGTACCTTAATTGACTTCAAATCAAATAACATTCAAAATCAAAGTTGTAAATAAAAATGTGTTCTAATTACTAAAATTGATTGCACAATTAAATCTTGTACAGAATAAAAGTAGCCACACTTGGAAAAAGCCACTAAGAACTAATTGAAAGACCAATTCCGGCTCCATATGTGCTCAAATTGAATCAATCTCAGTTCCATTGAACTCGAAATTAAATTATCTTCAAAATGGCTGTATTTTCATAATTTTTGGAGTTACGGTTGAAAAGTCGGTTTTCTGGGGTGGTTTGTGCAATTTTCCCATGTATTTTGTGTGTATTGTATTTGTATATATTGTAAATTAATCCCACTGATTTCTTTTTAATAAAAATAAAAATTAAAAAAATAATAAATTTTTAAAACACAAAAAAAGGGCCAATTTAGTCATTTATCCTTGTATACAGTGTCACATATGTATATAGTATATGTATATAGTTGCTATTTTTAATTAACCATCATAAAAAAATAAAAAAATAACATTTTTTAATTCAAATTAAATAAGTGACGAAAATTAAAAAAAAATAGATAATTTTGTAATTAGTTTTATCTCTCTTGTATTTTCTTTTTCAAATTTCATCTCCCTCCCACCAAAAAAATTCAAAAAATCATTTTAATTTTCATCTCCATTATCTCTTCAAAAAAAATTCAAATTTCATCTCTTCTATTTATATGGCTCCATCTCCCTCATTCCAACTTGATCAATCTTTAGAGAGAGGAGCCCGATCTCTGAGAGAAATTTCGTCAAGGAAGTTGCCTAGCCTCCAAGCCGTCCGGTGACAGCGAGTCGGCCTTGTCGAGGCGATCACAGTCCATTTTCCGCTCCTAAGGTGAGATCCGTATTTTTCTTTGCATTTTTATCTTAGTTAAATCGTAGTTTTATTTTTCGTATTTTCGTCTCGTTGTCATTTTTTTCTCTAGATCTTAAAATCTCCATCTCGGTTTTATCCGCTACCGACTCGATTTCACCTCATCATCTCGATCTCCACGCGTTCGATTTCTATCTCTCACGATCTATCAACTCCGGTCGCGTTCGGTGGCCGGAGAATCGGATTCATTCTCCCATTTTCGCCGAATCCCCGTCCATATTCCTATGTGTAGATAAATAAAAAAAATTCCTTTATGTCTAACATTTGTTTTGCAGGATAACAAAAAAAAAATTGTTTCTCTATTTTCTCTAACGTTTGTTTTGCAGGAAAACACTATAAAAATAAAAAAATTATAAAATAAAAAATTTCTTTATTCATCTTTGCTCTTGTTTTCGGATTTACAAAAAATTAAAAGAAAAAAAAAGTTTTTTCCTTTTTTTTCATTCACTGTTTACATCTTAAATCAAAATTACAAAAAAAATAAAAATAAAAAAAATTTCAACACCAAGCGGTCGGGCCATCACCCCCGCCGCCCACTGACGCGCAGGCGCCCTCTCCACCGGCCGCGCGCTCCTCCGCCAACGGCGCGGCCGGCCGCCACCCCTGTTGCTGTCGCGCCTGGCGGCGCCCCGCCTGAGTCCGCAGCCACCTGCGGCGCCCTCTCCTTACTCCAGCCATAGCCGCGGGTAGCGGCTCCATCCATAGCCTCAACCGCAAGCCATCGCAGGCCGCGCCACCTCCACTCACGTCGCACAGCAGCTTGAAGCCGCCCCCGCGTAGAAGAAGAGAGGGGGCAGTGCCCCTCCGCCCAGTTGCGCGCCGCTCAGCCCGCCGTTCGACGCACCACCGCCGCCCATCAGATCCGCCGCTCCTCCATCGCGCCCGCCTCTGAAGCCCCGCGCCCCGTCGATTTCCGCCACGCGTGGCGGCGACACACCCTCCGCCGCAGCGCCCCTCGCCCTTGGTGTCCCCCCTTGGCCGACTCCCCGTTGCCCCCTTGTGGCTCCCTCTGTGCACGAAAAGAAAAGAACAAGCCCTACGGCAATTTTTTATTTGGGCGAATTTGCGAAATCAGCCTGACATTTCTGAAATTCCAAAAGCGTCCCCGCCAGTTCAAGGACTTTTGATACAAAATTACATTTGCGCCCCAAGTTTCACAAGAATTTCAAAGAAGCCCCTGCCTTCAAGTCAGAGCACGTGCACAGCACGTGAACATTGGGTAAATTGCACCTTCTCGCTCCATATTTATTTTTATTATTATTCAGTACAAGAACCTTGACTATTTACATTTTGGTCCCTGAACCGCAGAACAATTATTTGCTTGATCTTTTTGAACGAAATAAATGTTATTTGTGATCCAAAAATTTTGAAAAAATTGTGCTATGCTCTTCATGTGATTGTTTCATTAGCATAAATCTTTCATTGCATTTTGACTCCATTTGGTGTTATTAAAAAAATCAAAAAACAGTGTCTTTTTCATTGTTTAAAATTCGAAAATTCATAAAAATTCGAAAATAGCTCCAAAAATTCTAAAAAAATTAGAGTAGTTGTATTTCATTGTCTTTTAATTTCTGACCAATTTTCACGCATTAATTATTTATAAAACCCAAAAAAAATTGAAAAATATCAAAAATCTTCTAAAAATTATAAAAAATTCTACAAAAATCCAAAAATTGTGATTTCAGTTCCTGTTTGTAGATATTTGTTTCTAGATTGTCTTAAAAATAATTGCTAGGAGTTTTGGTTATCTTAAATATTTTTAAATTGCAAATTACTTCAGGCTGTTCACATTTTCTTATTTCTTAACTGTTCGATTTTTAGAAAAATACAAAAACATCTGAAAAATCTACAAAAATTCTCAAAAACATTTTAAAACTTTAAAAACCCAAAAATATTTTCTTTGGATTTTTCTGATTATTTTTGGCATAATTGAAAATTGCAAAAAGAGTTGGTGTGTGTATATTCTTAATTTTTGTTCCTATTGCTTCGCTTTATTTTTGAAAATTAAAAAAAATTGCAAAATCAAAATCACTAAAAATTTGAAAATCAGAAAATATAAAAAAATTAGGAATAAAAAAAAACAAAAAAGATAAAAATCACAAAAACCAAGGATAGTTGTCCTTTGAGATTCTTGTTTTCTTTTAATTAGTTTCTGATTAATTGAATAACCCTCGGGAATTGTAGCCTCCCTGAGTTCGACCCTGTCCGCTATACAAGTTAATAAGTAGCAAAAATTTAAAAAAAATAATCTTTTGTTGAAGCGGGTTTTGGGGAAAAGCAACGACCTATTCATCAATTAATTTCCGGCAATAAATTCCTCACTCAACAAAATGGCGCCGTTGCTGGGGATAAAAAAAGAAAAAATTCAAAAATCCCTCGAATTTCGCGCACAACATTGGGGCATAGATTTCATGGGACCACACCCTAGCAATCACAGATTTGAGCACATCCTACATGCCGTTGTTTTTGTGAGTCGCTAGGTTGAAGCTATTCCTGCCCGAGTTGTTGATAGCCATAAAGTTTGTCGTTTACTGGATAAGAACATCATTTCACGATTCAGGATACCAAAGATTCTGATATCAGACAAGGGTAGTCACTTCATAAATATAGAGGTCACGAAATTAATGAAGGAGTACATCATCGAGCACCGTGCCGCTTCTCCTTATCATCTGTAGACCAATGGCATGGCAGAGCTATCAAACAGAGAAATCAAGATGATCTTGTAGAAGCCTGTGAGGCCGGATAGAAAGAACTGGTCCTAACTCTTGGACTTTGTCCTTTGGGAATATAGAACCACCTACAAGTATCCCTTGGGCATGTTTCCCTATCGTCTTGCATATCAGAAATCGTGCCATCTTCCCGATGAATTGATTCATAAATCATTATGGGCATTGAATTTTTGCAACTTAGACTCACAAAAAGGTGGTCAGCAAAGAAAAGTGGATCTGAATAGACTCCTGGAATTCCGAGACTATGCATATGATAACAACTTGATGTACAAGGAGTAGGTTAAACGCTGACATGACTGACAAATTAGATGGAAGATCTTCGAGACTTGATAGAAAATATTGTTATTCGACACAAAATTGAAGAAATTCCCAGGAAAATTGAAGAGTAAATGGAAAGGTCCATTCATGGTAAAAGAAGTGTGTGACAACATGAGCATTGTGATATCGGAGTTGTCATCTAACGCACAACCATTCGTCATCAATGGTTAGTTACTGAAGTCATACCTCGAGCCTGACACTTTCCTTGCTGTTGTCAACTTAGTCCAAGTGATATATAATGATGCATCCTCCACAACTCCAGCATCATCCAAAGATTCATATAATGTTCATATAAAACTCCTTCTTTAGTTTTCTTCTCTTCTTCTGTTATTTTATTCTGTTTATTTTATTTCATCTCATTCTTCCTTCCATTATTGTCAGTCATCACAACTATACTCTGTATGTGCTTCATCCTAAGTATATGGGGGGATGACTGGTTCCTGTTGTTAATTCTTTAATCCCTCACCTATCTCCTCTCTTGTTGATAATATGATCTATACATGGGGATATTTTACCCTAACTATAGGGGGAGACCAGACGAGTTGCTGATTTTTTATTCTTGCCCTCAACCCTCCCTGCATGTAGATACAACCTGGTATACAAAGGATTATTTCATCCAAAGTATTGGGGAGATGGTTAACTTCTCATTCATTGATTCTTTATTCTTTAGTCGTTGTAGTATAGGCTTTCCTTTACATAGTACAACTTATGTCTTTTCTTTTCTGTTTGAACTATGAGGACATAGCTCAAGCTAGGTATGGGGGGGTTGTTTATATATTATATATACTTTAGCAATACCACGTACATTCGTATTTTTCAATAAGCATGGCTAAAATACATTCAATTATTTGTAATGAACACACTTGTATAAAACTCATTGAATTTCATTGTATATATTAATTAATAAATCAATGTTTTGCAAAATGCTTGAAAAAATGGTTTGAAAGTTTCTTTGATAAATCTTTTGAAAACTATTTGGAAAATATTTTCTAAAATATTTTCTACCTTTGTAAAATATTTGTTCATAAAAATTCCTTTCCTTTGTTTGAAATAAAATGTTTTGAAAATCTATTTGCAAAGGGTTTGGAAAATGGTTGCAAAGAAAGTTTGAAAAATCTATACATACTATTAGGAAAAACCTTGAAAAATAATTTACAAATTTTGTAATTGCTTGTAAAAATTATTTGTCAAATTAGTTTGCAAAAATAAGGTTTTCAAAATATTTGTAAAAAACTATTCAAATTGTTTTGAAAATTAAGTACATAATTTGAGCAAATAAATAGCCTTCATAAACCTTGCATATACAATTCAAATTCTTTAAATTTATAAATAAACTTGTGAATAACAGACTTGTAAATTCTTTAAATTATGATTATTGTAAATATCAAAGAAGCACTCTTGTGTAAATACCCGTACATACTTATTTTCTCAAAAACTTTTTTTTTTGAAAAATTCCAAAAACATTTGCAAAATCTTTTTCAAAATTGCATAAAAATTTGCAAAAAAATAAAAAATCCATAAAAAGAAAAAAACTGAAAATCACATGACAGAAATATTTTCCTTGCACTGTAAATAACATTTGTATTTTTTTGATTGAGTTTTACAATTGACAGGTGCAAATAAAATCTGAAAATTGGTGCTTGGTTGGACCTTAATCCACTTAATCACATGAACCTTATAGGAACTGGATTTGAGGAACTTTAGGTATGTTAGACTTCATTCTTTGAGACCACGCTGAGGGATATAGGAAGATCCTTAAGTGCATCACGGAACCGTGAGGATCGCATCGAGTGCGATCGGGAGCGACTAGTCATACTATTGGCTCAAGGCAGTAAAATTTAAAAATTATAATGCGATGAAACCACATGATCCATGAACACTTCTCGTATCATTTTATCTGAACCACAATAGGAATTAAGGTTACCTATTAAAGCATGGTTGTGATCGAGTCCCTAAACGAAGATACCTCCTGTCTCAAGTCCGATCCGACAGGAGATGCTTGCGAGAGCGTAGATGAGACGCGTGCTCCTCGCAATCCATGTTGATTATCCAAGCGACGAATCTCCTGATCTCGTCACATGAGATATGACATCTTCTTCACGAGCGAGGCACACCAGAGGAGACAAAGATCCACGAGCAAATACTTCGACAATATAATGGCAATGATGCGATGATGGTGACTCTCTCAATGGATCCATGGTGGATGACCACAATGAGAGAGAGAAACACATGACGTGTAGAGAGAGAGGGAGAGAGCGTATGTTTATTGATGTAACTCGAAGAGCAAGGGTTGCCTCTTCTTATATACGGTTTTTGGAGTCCATGGATCTCAATCCATGGACAACACAAAATCAATGGTTGAAATTGATTTGTGTTTCTTTCAATGGACATGATCTTGTTGTGAAAATACAACAATAAATAACTTAAATTAAATTAAATATACATTGATATATCATCAATATAATTTAATTTATTTAAATCAATTTAGATAAGAGGATAAAGAGAGGGTCAACCCCTAAAATAGGGGGACGACTACTTTTGAACAATTCAAGGGGTGGTTGTCCACCACCCATTAAGGTGGCTCCTTTTTCTCTTTTTTATGTGAGATATAATATCTCATATAATCCTCTTAAATATTTGCAACAACATTTATTGCAAATACATTCACAAAATTAATTCCAAATTAATTTTGAATATTTCAATCATGCCAATGAAAAATTTTGCATCACATTTACAACCCATAATAAAATATAAATTATATTTTCAATTAATTATCCAATGTAAATCCAATTCACATCTGTACTTAATCAACAAAAATAAATCACAATATGCTCTCTCTAATATATTATAAATCACAATTATAATATACCTGATTAATATGGATAATGCCATCCACATTATTCATATCCATGATAATCATCTTGGATCTTTATTCTCATGTGCCAAATAACATGAATCACATTCACATTATTCACTTCTTTGATAGTTAAATCACATATAAATATCTCAAACAACTCTCTTTATAATATGAATCAAATTCATATTATTAATGATAAATAAATCACAATTAATTATCCATTTTTCTCAATGCTCGAATACATGTATCAACACTGAAATTATTCTTGAAGTCTTTCAAGAACAATGCACTTTCCCAGCGGATACTTGGAGATAAGGATAAAGTGATTGTATTGTTCCACATATAGTGACTTGTATATTGAGATCACATCTCAAAACTAGATCTTGCAGACCTCCCAAAGATGCTTGATTAAATCAAGGTTGTAAATCTAATCTTCTCATCACATCTGAATCACATTCAGATCAATGTCCAACATTTGGACTAAGATCATATCACTTCTCTATGCGAGGAGTCACTAAAATCTAAACCTGTTTCATCACTCCCTCGGAATGGAAGCATCATGGTTATATAATTTTTTATGATCACATCACCCTCATGTATTCCTAATACCTATACATCCTACATACGGGAAGACCCAGAATAAACCCGAAGTACTAGATAATATTTATACTGTATACTTTAGATTTTTTATAATTAAGTTTCTCATTTGACTATTGGGGGTTGGTATCGATCATATACTTTCCAAAAGCATGTATCATACCCAGGAGTTGACCATATACTTTCCAAAAGCATATATCACACCTACAAATTCAGTCAAGCTTCCAAAGTGAGACAACCATTCACAGAATTTGATTTTCCCAATATCTCATGAGTGAGCTTATGTCTTCCAATTCAACAATGAACCTGTATGATCCCTTTGAGAGATAGTATTACTAATATGCCCTTGCATGCAATGAGCGAGCCAGTGTATAGACCTTAGTTAGGTCATCACCCTATTGGTCTACCAAATGTACATACTCAGACATATAGTAACACATCTATCTCCGGTCAGAGGATGCGTGCCTATATCGTGACAGCATGCGACTTAGGACATTGGTTATCTTGATCTCGTTAAGTCAACTCTTTGACCTAACATATATAACACCTCTGAATCTCTGTTCCTCTACAGATGACCTGCATCAATTGGTCAGTTAGATAACGGCCTTCAGAGAAAGGATTTCCACTTCCTTCTCAGGCTGGACATACTCTCCTAATAATCATTTGATGGTGCTTGATGAGTCCTCAATCTAACCTTGTAGATACTCATCCAAGCACCAACCTCAATGATTCAATAATTGAATCAACAACTGTATGATCATCAATATGGCCATGGTACATAGCCCTACTTGTACTAAGTGACCTATTATGTAAATTAGTTATTCTTCATTTCGGATCATGGAATGATATTGCTTAATGGATCGACGTGGGCTCGCATGTCCAACACACGCGACATCGTTCAATATCGCCTTGACTGCCTATGTAGAATTTTTCGGAGCACATGCACGACTATTATTGATAATGACATAACTTGCACACCCACACTTTACTCTTTGCTCACCTTAGTTGAAGTAGTAGTGGGTCGGATATGCCGACGTGAGACACATGCCTGTGTAAACATCGTAAGTCACATATCTATGGACATTGTACCCCAACCCAATCCAATAGCCATGAGGTCTAATAATAGAAGTTGTGGGTTGGAATAATGCTTCAAAAGAAGGATTATCTAGTGGCTGAAGGGGAAAATGTCCATAAATGCTGTTATATATAGTATTTAAAAAGATGCAATAGAAACTCCAAAAAAATGGATACGTCTAAATGAAAATAAAATGTCTGCTGGAGTATGTATATATTTGTATTTACAATACGTAAGCCTGCAGCTGGATGACTTGGTTGCACTGGTCAAGCATCCTAGGATAGGTAGCCACAGGCAACCATCCATTCTTCTCTCCACCTCCTCTTCTTGAGATGGTTACACTTGAACTTAGATGGGTATACCCGACTACTCTTGGAAAGAGTTGCTCGATTGGAGAATTTGGGTCACCATGCTGGAGAAAAATGACTTTTACTACTTAATCCGAGGAGAGCTACATATCACTCACACTGTACAAGATAACTACATAGTCATAAGGGTTTGCATATTAGTTGACTTATTCTGACCTAGCTATTGAGATTTGGGCAGAGTTTTGTGGATCTCAGAGGTTGTTGTGTTGCAAGTCTGGTTCCCACACAAAGTTCCGACCAAGCTTAAATTCCAAAGATTTGACTTAATCTCCACATCTTGATTTTGTGGAGACAAGTTTAAGAGTTAAAATCAATCCAAGTTCATTCTTTTTCTTTTCTTTATCCTGCACTTATTAGGGATAAATGTTTGCTATGGACTAGACATGTGTAGGGTGGTCATAAATATCCATTTTATCACCTTTATTCTCTCATTTTGGCTTTCATTCCCAAGCTAAATGCATGTAAGTATCATTATTCTGCCTGAATTAGCATTCATTATTAATTGTATAAATATTGTATTAAATACATTGTTTAAAGAAAAATAAAAGAATAAAGAAAACAAAAGAAAAAGAAATAAAATACCAATGTAATTTATGACCCTAAACCCCGAGACCCAGGCTCATGATGACATGGTAGACAAGGAATAAAGTAGGCAGAGATAAGGGTAAAAAACACAATAAAAGCCCAATTTCTTTATTCTTCAATAATGCATTTTTGGGACCCATTGTATTCTTTTTTATTTATATCTCAAATCAATAAACTTTGTACATGGAAGTTACAGATAAAAATACATAGAAAAATACAAAATTTATTTTAGACAAAAATAATATACAATGTTCATTTTACACTCTGAATAAGATTCCAAAACCCAAATTATTGAATAATATCTCCTCCATAAAAACTCAAAATGCATAAAAATCACTTCAACTATATATTACTTTTAATTAGCTATTTAATGAAGGTGTTTTCATTTAATTTGGAGTTAATATGCAAAAGTCAGGTTTTGGACCCCTATTGTACGATATACTAGAATAAATTATTCATTTTATTCTTTCTTTGTATTTTTTTCATAATTTTATATTTTTATAATTTTGTAAATATTATTTATAGTATATGTACACATTTAGAATACTACAACCATTAAAAATAAGACTAAAATGAACAAGTGTATAAAATATATAGATGAACTACCTACACTTATACCTATAGAATATATACTTATATCTAATTAATGTACAAATGAAATCGAAAAATACAATAAAAATATATTTTAGTGTATCTAAATAAGTTATAAATATACAAATAATGTATATAAAATAATAAAATCTAAAATATAAAATAATTGAAAAATACACATATATGTAAATATACCTATAACTATACATGTAAATAAAAACTCGTAATAATAACCACATAAAAATAAGAATAAAATACTACAAATAGTAATTAACATTTTTCATTGTATAACATAAAATTTTTAAATTCATTTACTACTTATTATTCATTTTACAACGTTTTTTTGCCTTTCCTTTTTGTGGTTGGTCCATGAGGACCAACCAGAACCATTATTCTGTTGACCCCGATCGATTACCACTTTGGAGCCTCTGAACCTTGTGAGAACCTCGAGCACTCAACTTTTCACCATTTCCCCTTGCAATACAATAATCGAATCTCCTTGAGCCCTAAGCAAAATTGCAGATGGAATTTCCGTGATTCACGCAGGATCTTTATATCCCATTAATCTCTTTTGTATCGACCTCCATTCGGTATACAATAAGTCTCCTCGTCATGTTTATAAATAAGTACCTCAACTCTCATGTCCTAATTTGATCCCTCATTGGACCCTTCAACCCCAATCCTTGTATGTTAATGTGTTCCTGGTGACAGCAGGAGTACCCTCGAGGTGTTAGCGAGGAGAGAAGAAGAGGAGAGGTGGTCTACCACTACCGAGAAAGCCATCTCTGGCGTGGTCTCTAATCCATGCATTCTCTGGTGTGAGCTGTTTATTTTATATTATTTTAGGTAGATTTAGTTAGTGGTAGTTTATTTATTTCATTTATTTTACATGTAGATTCTTAGTTTAGCATAAAAGCAAAATTTTGAATCACCAGAGCTCTCTTCTCCGGTAATGTTTCACCATGACTTTGTCGAGTGCCGACCCGCTTTCCAAGTCCATTCCCTTCCCCTTTGCATGCAGCTTATTTTCTCCGCTTCAAACCAACCTGGTCCTATATGGATCAACGAATCGGAGTTCCTCCTCTTCCTCTCTCTAGAACTCCTCCATCTTGCTCATTCCCATTGTGTAGTATCTACATTTTGGCTCGAGGTGACTCGCCTCGAGCCCCTGAGTTTTCTTCACCGTTCAACCATTATGGTGGTTAGCCTTAACCATCAGGAATAGTACTTACGACACTAAACTTAGCATCACATTGATCACGACAGATAGGTCTTATACGTGACGGTTGCTGGCCTCCGCAAATACTGTAGTTTCCTGTAGTGCAAGTCATTTAGCTGCAGGATCACATGAATACATTGAAATTTTAGCATACTATTGCTTATTAGATATAAACCCCGGAGGGATTGATTTTCTTTGTATTCTTCCTATCTACTATTTTTTGAGTTTTTTGTTTTTGCTTACATTTTTTTGAATAGTATATATATCATCATTATAATAAGGACTTTTTCCTCTTGAACCAGTAGGCTATCCCTCTTCTGAAGCTTTATTACAAACAATAGCATTATCGTGACTTTGTATGTTTCCATCTGTTTGTGTCTCATGCTGGTATATCTAGTCCACTACTATTTCAACTGGGTTGAGCAAAGTGTGTGGCGTAGATGTGCAAGTTAGGTTACTATATAAAAAGTCATTCATGTGTCTCGAAAAATTCTACTTAGGCATATGAAGAAGATATGTGAACATTGTCTTATGATCTTAAATAATTAATTCAAGCTGACTTGAGAAGCCTCAAATCCAGTTCCTATAATGTTCCTGCGAATTTAAGTGTATTAAGATCATAACTGAGCTCCAATCTTCAGATTTTACTTAGACTAGTTTAATAACCATTAATAATCCAAAAATGCAAATGCTATGTAAAATGCAAGGAAAATATTTTTATAAGGCATTTTCTGGTTTTATACTTTTTATGGAATTTTTCAAAAATTTTGACAAATTTTTTTGCATTCTTTAAAAAAATTTTACAAAATTTGTGGTATATTGAAAATTTTCATAATATTAGGTTATTTTTGAAAAAATGAAAGGGTTAATAACAGAAATGTGTGTAGCTATTTACACAAGAGTTTTCTTGTTATTTACAAGTCGTAGGTGAAGAATTTACAAGAAAATAAATAAATAAGTCAGTTGTATTTACAGGGTTTTTTATACATGATTTGTACGAATTTTAGTTTGCTTATGGATATGTACAAGGTTCCCAAAATAGTTTGATAATAATTTTTACAAACATTTCGCAAAATTTTATTTTGCAAATATTTTTTACAAATATTTACAAAATTTGAAAATCATTTTGCAAAAATTTGTAAATAATAAGTATAAGTTTTTCAAAGTATTTTTTCAACCATTTTCCAAACCATTTGTGAATAGATTTTCAAAACATTTTATTTAAACAAGTGAAAGAAATATTTACAATCAAAATATTTTTACAAAGGGTTGAAAACATTTTACAAATAGTTTTCCAAACAGTTTCAAAACCTTTTTTCAAATATTCTCCAGCAATTTTTCAACTCATTTTGCAAAACATTTTAACCTGATTTATTAGTCAGTATATACAAAGGATTTTTGAAGGGTTTTTATACAAATTTATTATATTAGACACATTATTTAAGATATACAAGTACGAGTTATGGCTAAAGTATATACAACATATAGAGGACCCCCTGTATTTAGCTTTAGCTATGTCCTCATAGGTCGAAGGGAAAAGGTAGACATAACTCACACTAAGTAAAGAAGATCCTATAGTACAATGACTAAAGAATCAAAGAATAAGAAGTCGATTGTCCCTCTATACTTAGGATCAATTAATCCAAAGTATAATAGACGGTACACCAAGAAAGGATGGATGAAGGTTTGAATGTATAAAATCAAGGACTCGATATATCCCCCCCTATACTGAGGGTAAAATATCCCTGAGTATAGACAGATATCAACAAGTTAGGAGACAGAAGAGGGAAAGAATGAGCACTCAACACACACACACACCCTTACTATACTTAGGATAAATTCATCCTAAGTATAGTATTAATGAAAGGGGTCAGTGAATCATAGAAGAGAGAATGAAAGGAAAAAGAAAAAGAACTAAAATAAAATTATTATTTTTTTCTCAAGAGTTTGAATCCTCTGACTGCTCTTATTCTTCTTGAAATACCACTTTAACTAAGTCAACCACGACAAGAATGTATCATGATCTATGTACGACTTCAGCAACTGTCCATTGACTATGAATGGTTGTACGTCAGATGACAATCTGATATGATAATGCTACCATTGTCACACACAATCCTCACAAGAAATGGTCGTGTCACCTTTCTCTTTAATATGTCCTGGAAAACATCAATTTTGCATCAAACAACAAAACCTTTTGTCCTTGTTCGAAAGTCTTTCTTCTGATATGGTTGTCTTGCCATCCCTTGACTTTCTCTTGTACATCAGGCTGTTGTCATATGCATAATCCTTGAACTGCAACAGTCTGCTCATATCTATTTTTCATTTCTTACCAGTTTGTTGTAATTCCAAATTACGTATGTTAACTACATAAATTGATTTATGAATTTACTCAACCGATAGATGGCATGGTTGAACAAAAGCAAGTCGATAGGGAGACATACCCAATGGAGTCTTGTAGGCAATTCGATAAGCCAATAGAACATAATCAAGAAGTTGAGACCAATTCTTTCTATCTGATTGTACAAACTTCTGCAAAATAGTCTTGATCTCCCTATTCTAGAACTCAGCTAAACCCTTTGATTGTGGATGGTAAGGAGATGTGACACGGTGTTCAATGATGTACTCCTTCACGAGCTTTCTGACTTCCTTGTTCACAAAATGGTTTCCCCCATCTGAGATGAGAATCTTGGGAATATTGAACAATGAGATAATATTTTCCTTGAGAAAGCTACAAGTAGTATGGTTATCAGCGGAAGGAGAATGGACGACCTCCACCCATCGACTAATGCAATACATGACAAACATGATGTATTATAATCCTTGACTTTTAGTAAATGGGTCCATAAAGTCAATGCCCCAAGCATCAAATGCGTCCGAAATTTGGATGAGCTGGAGTGGCATCGAATCTTTGGAACCAATAATACCTCTTAATTTCTGACAGTCAATGCAACCTTTCAAATACGCTATGTCATCCTTGAATAGTGTAGGCCATCAAAAGCTACAATACTTTCAATGTCATTTTATTTCAAGAATGGTCTTGCTTCGATCTTTTGAAAATGCTCAAGAACATTAGTTACTTCTCCTAAGGAATGCACTGCCACCAAATGTAGTCTGCACCTTCCCTATAAAGGTACATATCCTCCAATTGGTAGAAATTGATGTCAGACTGAAAATTTTCCTTCTTGACATGAGTCCAATCTCATGGAATTTTCTAGTAACGAGATAGTTTACAATCTCGGCATACCATCGGAGAGAATCAACACTCAAAATTGTTTCATTAGGAAAGGTCTTAGTGGTAGGTAAAATGCTCAAGGGAGTCTATGAAGTTTCAAGTCTGGACAAATTATCTGCTACAACATTCTTAACTCCAGGTTTGTCTCTTATTTCCAAATTGAATTCCTAGAGCAGAAGGATCCAGTGGAGCAATCATGACTTGGCATCCTTCTTGTCCTGTAGATAACATATAGTAGAGTGATTATTATAGACGATGATTTTTGAACCAAAGATACGAGATCTGATCTTCTCAAGGGCAAACACCAGAACCAACGGTTTTTTTCTCTATTATGGTATAGTTTCTCTGGGAATCATCTAGGGTTCTGTTGGTATAGTGTATAGCAATTGGATCTCCATCCCTATGCTGACCCAACACAAGCTCAATAGCAAACTCTGAAGCATTCGTTATGATCTCGAAGGGAGAGACCAATCAGGTGGTTGAAGGATAGGTGAGTGAGTAACCTGTTTCTTGAGGTGTTGAAAGCAAGGAGTATGTTATCATTAACAAGATACTCTATATTTTTGCTCAGAAGCTCGGTAAGAGCTCGAGAAATCTTGTTGAAGTCTTGTATGAATCACTTGTAAAATCGAACATGCCTCAGAAAAGACCTCACCTGCTTCACTGTTCTAGGTTGTTTAAGATTTACAATGACATCCAACTTGGTCTGTTTGACCTCCACACTACTTTTAGAGACGACATGGCCAAACGCAGTCCCGTCAATAACCATGAAGTGGCTCTTTCCCCAAGAGAGCACTAGATTAACTTAACAACATCTCTCAAGCACTTGGTTTAGATGTATTAGACAAGAAACAAAATCATCTCCATAGATCAAGAAATCTTACATGATAATCTCCAGAAACTACCTACCATGTCGACGAACACAACCAACAAACACCTTTGGAATGCAGCAGGAGTGTTACACAATCCAAAGAGCATCCTTCAAAAGGCGAAGGTGCCAAACATACAAGTAAATGTAATCTTCTCTTGATCCTCACGGTGATTTCTACTTGGTTATACCTGGAATACACATCCAAGAAACAAAAGAACACTCTCCATGTCAATCTTTCAATGATCTGGTCAATATACGGAAGATGAAAATGATCTTTCTTGGACACTGAGTTCAGGAACCGATAATCTACATAGATACGCTTAGAAGTAGGTGCTCGGGTCGAGATGTCCTCTCCTTTTTTGTTTGTGATCGTAGTGATTCTGGATTTCTTTGGAACCACGTGCAATTGGCCAATACATTTAGAATCAGAGATGGGATAGATAAAGCCTACAAAACACCATTTTGTTATCTCTTTCATGATAACATCCCAGAGATCAGGATTCAACCTGTGTTGAAACTCGTGGGAGGCTTGTTGTCATCCTCTAAGTAAATATGATGTGAACATAAATCTAGATTTATCCTCTGTAGATCTAAAATATTCCAACCAATGGCCTTGTGATTTTCCTCTAGAAGCTCCAGCAAGAGAGATTCTTGATCAATGGTCAATCATGAACTAATAATGACGAGATATTGTTCGAGCTCACCCACAAGGAAGGCATACTTAAGATTTGTTGGAACCGGCTTCAACTTAGGTGGAATCAGATCATACTTCTTAATTACTTCATATACTACAATTGTTGCAGGTGCAAGCTGCATCAGTGTTTTCAGATCCACCTAGGTTCCTCTAGGATTAGACAATGTAACCGAACATATATGCAATCACTTCCTCTTGTTCGATTTGTGATGGATATTCTATAAACAAATGGACCGGTACTTTAGATTCTACCTCATCAGTGGAAATGGAGCAAAATTTGACTGTGTTTTCAAAGTCTTCATTTGTGAAGAGGAGTTCCTTGGTATCTATTTTTGTCCACAAAGCATCCGTGTCTTTGATCTTTTCAAATATGTCACAATCGACCGCATGAACATGCATACTTTTCTCCACTATGCTATATTGCTTCTTTGGCTCTGCACGCATCTCTATAGTTACCTTTTAGCTTTGGGAGTGAAAGGTGATATTTCCTGACTCATAATCAACTACTGTATCTATTGTTCGGAGGAACAATCGACCAAGTATGATTGTTATCTAGAGTAACAATACCAAGGAATCCATGTCCAGGACAATATAGTCCACTAAAAATTTCATACCTTCGACCATTATGATAACATCCTCTTATACTCCGCATGGTCGCTTAATGGATCGATAGACAAACTAAAGGATCATTCTGGTTTGTTTGAGTGGACTAAGCCCAAATTCCTTAGCCAAGGATGTGGGAAGGAAGTTGATCGAATAACCGCTATCAATAAGAGTGCAATCAAATATCTGATTGAAGATCTCACACTGGATCAAAGGGTTCCTTTGTCTTCCTTCTTCTGTGGGAGGTTATTGCTCGCGGTGACTGTCACCGTGGTCAGAATGTGCTTTTTTGCTCAGTTGTGTCGATTCTTGCAAGGATGACACGTAGATGTACATGGCTCTTTCAGACCCTTTTTATATTCGTCATGTAATCCATGGCTTGCAATAGTGGAATCTCAAGCGTGATATTTTTCAAAATCTCCAAAATAGAAGGATTCGACATAATCATTTTCATTTTCCCACTGTTTTGTTTTGCATTGCTTCTGTAAAAGGTGTAGATACATTTTAAAAAGCAACATTTTTTCATTAAAGGAATAAACATATACATCTGGACAAGTAGAAATGATACTATCATCCAATACAAGGGGAGAAGTAAAAAGTGGAAATTGAGCCTCATTGGCTGACGCGAGATTTGTTGCATGCACTAGCATCTCCTTGGATACATTAGCTCGACTTCTGTTGTTATTCCTAGTGTTTTGACTTTCATAGAATTTTGGATTTTTGTTAATTCAGAATAGACTTCTCCAAGTGCATCAAGTCCATGGCTCTAGGCTGGCTTGACTGCTGATGTAGAAAACTTGGCAAATGAAGCTTTATTTTTCTTCATTTGCAGTTGTTGATGGCTGCAATGTCCAACAACTCCAGAAATTCACAACATTAGATATCATAAAATCAATTGTACATGAATCAAAGGGTAGTGGTGCACTACGAATTACCTACTCCCTATGCTAGAAATTGTTGGGGTTGGCCTGTACATGTGTCGGTATGATCGTCTTCGTAGTTGTAAGGTCGTTGATCTTATGTATCATCTCATTCATATGCATGATCAATTGAGCCAAACAATCCAAAGCGGGATTCACGAGAGTGACTGCGAATAGTTCAACAACATGAGGTTAATGAGGTATGTAATAGTATGGTAGCTGCAGGAAGATTTGATATTGATACACAGGGTAGTGGCGAGGAGGGAAATTCTGATATGGCCCTTCCAACTGTTGTTGATACAATAGTTCACGGTATGCAGCAACTGGAAGTTCTGTCTCCAAGTATGATTTGGATGCAGTGGATACTGGTAGTTAGGTTGTTGCTGGTACTGATGCTGCTGTTGTTGGAAATTTCGCCCACCCGGATTCTGGTGGAATAGATGGTTGGTTTATGCTTGCCCTTACTATTGTCCTCTAGGATGGGACGAAGCGTGCTCGATTTCCCAGACGACATCCACTTCATGGATCTCCGGGGGTGGAGGTGAAGTAAACTACTCAGAATTAGATGGAGTTTTGGATGGTAGTTAACCATCTCTGAGAGTTGTGGTGACTGCGAACCCTATTCCAGTGCTTGCACATAGTAAACATGATGGAACGATTGTTCCTACGTTGGACTCTATTGTTTATGTAATGGGTACAATGTCTGCTCTTTCAACTCAACTGTAGGGATTTCAATAGTTGTGGTCACAACATGGATGAATGGATGGTTTCAATAAAAAAATCTAACTACCATGTGATTAGATCGAGCTTATCAAGGTGCTTTGTTTTTTATTCGATCACATTAAGTTTGTCTAGGTCTTGTAATCTATTTTCTATTATATCCACCTCGGAAAGTTGGTTCCTGGTGAGCTCAAGTGGGAACTAACATCTTTACCCTTTTCTTCGTATTGTTCTACCATCATGTTAACGACCTTGTGAGGAATCTGTGGAACCTTCTAAAAGGCACAGGATGAGGACAGTGCTATCCATCCTTCAGTCATTTCTTCGAATATTTTCCAGACCACGTCCTCGTCTTTATTAAAGTAGTAACCTCCAAAGATGACATCCACAAGCTGCAAACTCTCCTGATGTAATCCCCAAAAGAAGTTCTACACTAGTCTTGTCTTTGGCAAATCGTGGGGGGGGAACTTCTCCTGAAGTTCTCGTAATTGTTCCCACATCTCATGAAAAGGCTCATGGGACAGCTGTAAGAAGTTGGAAATGAGAGATCTCATCTGATTGAGGCAACCCAAAGGATAGTACTTGTGTATAAATGTAGATTCCAACTCCTCACAGATCATGACTACTTTCCCCTAGTGATTAATCCAGTAGAGAGCCATACCCTGAAGGCTTAATCGGAAAGTAGTCATCTTCACCACCTAAAGTGGTATATTCGGATAGTTCATAGCATCATGTGTGCGACTGAATTGATATAGATTACTATACATTTCCTTATTTGTATTTACGTGGAAGGTCGGCATGAGAGGTGGCAGTGATAGCTTCAGCTCAAAGTAACCATGTATCTGCAGAATAAAGATCCAATATACGTTCTGCCCTGCTACAAGGTCGTAGGCCACTTTGAGTGTCAATTTGCACGCAACCTCACTCTCCTCTTCCTCCCCACCATGGTTTCCTCCTACAGCTCCTCCTCCTCCGCCATGTGCACCTTCTCTATTGGCACCTCCTCCTTTTGCACCTCCTGCTTGTTCACTACCATGTTCACCTTCATGATCACCTCATCCTCTGCTTTCACATTCACTCCTCATCTCCATGAGCATTTCTTAGAAAGCACACAAGGCATCGGCCTGATTGATTAACTGTTGCTGAATGATCTGAATTGACACAAGCATTTAGACCTCATTCTGATCCATACCTTGGTCTGATCCCTGGACCTTTTGTTGTCTTTGAGGAGCCATTTTTAATTGGTGTTATTATCTAACTCCAGTGCGGGCATGTGATCTGCATCGTGAGATGAGCCCTAATTAGTCTATAGAAATGATGGAGTCTGAAATGAGTTTTGGAGCTTTGAGTCAACCTCGAATAGTGAATTTATTAGTGAAATGTGCATTGTGAAATAAGAGGATTCAAGAAGAGAGTCATCCTGAACCATGGGTAGAGTGAAGATCATGGAAATCAGAATGAGGATCACAAAAAACTAACACAACTTTCTGCGATTGCCCCAATGAAGCGATAATGTCAGCATCATAGAGTCGATGTAGGTGTTCGTGGAGTCTAAACAATGCCCTCCAAGATGCGACACCATGATGGCAAGAGGAGTGAGATGATGCTAGAATAAGAGAAGGGATAGAAGAATAAGATTTCAAGAAGAATTAAGAAGAGAAGGCTCAAAGCGAGCGATATGAATGACAAGGGATACAGGAGAAGTAGATATGAAAGGGGCAAAATGCACGAAATTTATGATCTTGACCTACTTTTATTTTATCCAAACAAACCTCAAAACAAGGGTTGATTCACCAACTCAACATATTGAAGTTGTAAGAGTTCGACAATTATATTGTCATTTTTATTGGTGATTTTCAGGCAATTATCATTTCACGTGACCCTAGAGGCTACCTAATAGGAGTGTGTGTACTGTCAGGAAAGTTCCCCATACTTTTTCCACCTCCTTTGTAACCAATGATCTATGCATATGGAGGTCCTTGATCTCGTACCTGGGGGGCTACTTAGCAAAAGAAATAAAGAGGGTAAGATGATAGGTGAATCCACTACCTCTCAAATGTGAGGTACTCGGACATAGTATGATGAGACAGACAACCCCGTGAAGGCGTGGACTATGCTCAATAGTTCATACCGAGTTCGATGTTCCACAAAAGGTGGGACCACAGTCATTAGTAAGGCCCTACTCTCCTATGTATGATAGAAGCACCAATACTTTGCCATCCCAGGTGATTATCAAGGCAACCCTATCAGGTTTTAGGCTCTACTTATTAGGGGGTCGCACCTCACTCTGTCTAGAAGGTACCTAAAATTAAAGAGGGCCTTATGAACCCATGACAATGAACTTCATTACAGATTTTAGAATTAGGTCAAGTTTTCTTTAGTAGTATCTTTTTTTTGGGGGGGCGTTCACTTATTTTGAGTATTTTTATGCAAATGCCAAATGATTTCTTAATTTCCTTATTTATTCCTAAGTGATAAAAAAATAAGGGATATGATGGAAAATCAATGCATGCTAACATAAATTGATTTATTTAGGCATTTGTTTACAATTGGTAAAGAATTTTATTTTGATTTATATAATCATTTTATTCCTATTTTAATGATACATTCATTTCTTAATTTATTTTTGAAAACCATTTTCAAAACTATAATGCAAAAAAATTTTTACAAATATTTACAATCATTTGAAAGCCATTTTGCAAAGATTTTTCACACATTATATATACATTTTTAAACATATTTTTATAAACATTTTCAAATTCATTTGCAAAAAAGGTTTTCAAATCCTTTATTTCACACAATGAAAAGAATTGTTGCAAATCAAAATATTTTTACAAAGGTTGAAAACATTTAAAAAGTTCTCCAAACAGTTCACACCATTTTTCAAATCATTTTGCAAAAATATTTTTAACCTGATTTATTAATCAGTATATACAAAAACAATTTGAGGAATGGTTGTTGTCATTAAATGATTTTTAATGAAATATATATGTGTATATATAACATATTTAACCATATTTATTACAAATTATACGAAAGTACGAGTTATGGCTAAAGTATATACTGAGTATATACGACCCCCTATACATAGAATGAGCTATGTCCTCATATATCGAGAAGAGAAAGAGAAGACATAACTCACACTGAGTATAGAAAAGCCTAGACTACAACGAGTACAAAATAAAGAATGAAGAAATGAATGAATAAGAAGTTGACAGTCCCCCCATACATAGGATCAAGTAATCCTAAGTATAGTAGACTGTACACAAAGCAGGGAGGGTCAAGGGTGGGAATAAATAAACAGATCACAGTTCGGGTTGTCTCCCCCCCTAAAATTAGGGTGAAATATCCCTAAGTATATCAGAGCAAATCAACAAGAGAGGAGACAGTGGAGGGGATCAAAGAATGAATGAATCGGGGTGCACACCCCCTATACTTAGGACAAAGTACGTCCTAAGTACAGAAAACTGACACAAAGGGGTGACACCTTTTATGTAGATCAAGCAAAATGAAAAGAAAAATAAGAAAAAAAGAAAATACATATATATATAGATGAAAAGATCGTAGAGAATGTACGCATCACTCCCCCCTATACTTAGGGTGAGATTTCCCTAACTAGAGGCAACGACAAGAGTGATGAAACAAAATGGAGAAAGAACAACACAGTGTGTACCACCTATACTTAGGATAAAGTACGTCCTAATTATAGTCACACAGATATGGCGAAAGATCTGGGGTGCATGTGACATGTGGGAGAACGAATGAATGTAAAAACACACATACATACAACAAGGTGGACTGGTGAATTACAGGGTGGCTTCTGACAAGTAAATACCGTACTCTCGTCATCATCTCCCTGTGAGAACGGTGACACGGTCAAAAGGTTAAAAGACAGCCAGATGGGCAATCAGGTGGGTGTCAGCTACCGGGGAGAAGAGATCGAAAACAAAAGGAAGGAGCGGTAGCATGAAGCAGATCATTGGCTCATAAGGAGTGAATGAGTGAGCGGAGACGATACTGTAAGACCTGGAGGAGGAAGTAGTAGTATAGACCTCTCTACGTCAATCAAAGTCTCAAACATGTATACGAGTGAAGAATATGAGACTTTGCTAATGTAGCGGTATGGTATCCGGTAAGCATAAAGTAAGAAAGATCATGGATAGACCAAAAACCACAAGGTATGGCTCAACCCTATGATGGTTCTCAAGGTGATTAGGACCATAGAGTAATCAGAAGACTCGGCTCCGTGCTCCAACAGAGAGGAGGCACGACCAGGGAGGAGACCGAGTACCAAAATCAGCAGACTCAACTTTGTGCCCCTCGAGAAAGGAAGCAACAAAAGTGAAGCCGAGTACCTAAAATATGATGTACCCTCCCATAGATAACCCTCGGGGAGTAGTACATGCTAGTCAATGAATAGTCAAAACAAATGCTTACCCTTGCCAGGATCGTCAAGCAGAGTGGGCTCAAAGGAGCCGGATCCATCAAACGGATCACAGGAGCGGTCTCGATAGGAGATAGATTGTCTACAAGCAGATGAGACAGGCATATCAAGAAAATGTGATAGTGTCGTACAGATAACCCTCGGGGAGCGTACTGCCAACTAAGCGTCAAATAATTAGAGAAATAAGGCTCGTCCTTGCGAGGATCATCAAGGAGAGCAGACTCAAAGGAGTCTCATCAGATGGATACCCAGGATCTGACAGATCGGATACGATCAAGGCAGTGGGGTATGGGGAATAAATGAGACGACTCAGTTCTGTGCTCTGACATATAGGAGACACAATCAGTAAGGGGAACCGAGCATAAAGAAAATATTGCATTTTCCACAGATAGTCCCCAAGGAATAATGCAAACTAAGCAGCGAATAGTCAGATCAGGTCTCATCCTTGCGAGGGTCGTCAAGGTGAGAGGACTCAAAGGAGTTAACGAGAATTGCCTCGGTAGGCGACATATTGTCTACCAGTAGAAGAGACTGCAGATCTAGCAAGGTGTGGTAGTCTCTAACAGATAACCCTCAGAGAGCACTATGAACTAGGCAAGGAGTAGTCAGAAAAGTGATGTTCATCCTTGCGAGGACCGTCAAGGAGAGGAGACTCAAAGGAGTCTCTGACATTGACCTTGTGTACCGACACATCGGGCGCACAATCAGCAGGGAGGCCAAACAGTCAAATCAGATAACTCGATTCCATTCTCCTATAGATAGGCAGCACAAACAGTGAAGGAACTGAGCGTAGAGAATGTGTCGCATCCTCCCGCAGATAGTCCTCGGGGAGTAATGCAAACTTGGTCAATCAAGTCTTGGGATTGCTGGCATCGAATCTCAGGTCCTCAATAGCAATCAATCAATCAATACTCTGGAGGGCATAAGATCATAGAGGGATGAATAATCATATTAATCACAATACGTCCCTCGGGTCAATCCAATCTCCCTGAGATGGCACAAAAGATAATCAAGAATTCTCAAAGTGCCACAGGTGGATAATAGAAGAAGGAGATTGGGGATGGATCAATCAAGAATATGAGAGACATCATTTGGTTTCGTCACACCTTTGTCGGGAAGTCCAAATCAGAATAATCAATAAATCCTCAAAATCAAGATGGTTGAAACCTCAAAATGGATAGATTAATCAAAGTACATGGAATCTTGATCAAATCATCAAAACACATCACATCCTCAACCTGGTGTGCGAGATCAAAATCATCAAATAATAATCACACCTAATAATAGTGCATCATCAAAGTTATAAATAAGATCCTATGCACATATCGAAAGTCAAATCAACCAAGAGTAAGGTATCAATCTCAATGTCTGCAAAACATGCCCGACTTACTCTAATAATCAATGTAAGTCAAAATCCTCGATGCGGGCCATACCTACCAGCACTAGCAATCCTAGGTAATAGAAGAGGTGATACAGGGGGACACGAGGAGAATTGGCAAGAAGAGAGACCGAAAGATATGGCGAAGATGATTGAGTTCAAGAGCCAATATCACGACTCAATACAAATGAGGAGATATATGTATAAGAGAGATAGAGAGACTCAAAGATGAAAAAGGATGACTCACATGGATGGGACCGCACACTCAAAGAGATGAAAATGCAAAGGGACTCCAAGTCACAATCAATACATAAAGCAAACCCCCGATTCACCTACTCAACATAGCGAAGACCGGGATGTGGTCTTTTTATCTTCTTGATTTTTAGAGTTAGGTGGTCATCACAATGTTGCACACACCGAAGATTGGCTTGTGATTTGAGCACTAATCCTTAGCATGTGCGTAGGAATAAAATGTGCATACAAGGAGGAGGTAGCTCTCCCCAATAGAAGGAATCCATTACATTTTAATTTAAAAATAAAGTAGAGTTAATAGTATCGATTTTATTTTTGTTATCACTTTTTTTGGTTATTTTTTAATGAACGTGCCCAACGGGTTTTCATTTCCACTTAGCATCCTAGGTGATCAAAAACAGAGGGAGAAGATCGGAAAAGCCATGCAAGTTGGGAATCGATGATGCATGCAAAGTAAGAGGACATACATTGCTTCCTAGCTCTCTCCATGCTGAATGCACAACAGAATTGAAAATCTATTCTATATGAGATGCAATCGATGAAATCACCCTAGGATAGTAAATGCTATTATCTTGAAGCATAAAATGCTACCTTATCAGAAGTGAGATCTAAAAGTCCGGTCTCTGAAGTGCATCTGTGTCCGCCACAACGAATCCTGCAATCGTTGTATAACACTTCTCTCGACACTCGATCTCAAATCAAAATAAATAGAAGTTATTATTTGACTAAGTCTAAAAGGAAATCTATAGGTACATGCAAGTTATTTAGGGCTTTGGACCTTATTCTATCGAGCAAACAGATCCTAAGATAGGGCTCATTCACACAAAATAATAAAAATAAAAATGAAAAAAAACGAAAAGCGTCAAAACTGTCAAGGCCCCCGAGGGAACAATCCCTCGGGCAATGGACCTCGAGAAGTCAGAGTGCCTGAGCGTCCTAATCAATTACAATTATAGAGTTACTCTCTAACATAAATTTACACATTTTTTTAGAAAAATGCATAATCCAAAACTGGAGACTGCATCAAAAATTCTTCCAAGTCTGAATTTATTACTCTCTTATGTCGGCCCAGTCAGAATGCCTGCTCCACATAGCCTGGGTGCATTGGTTCTCCTAGGAGATCCTCCGTCGTGCCGCGGTCTCTCGCAACAAATTCAAACAAGAAAGAATGTCAGACAGTTCACAATAATATCAAATAATACAGATAAAATAAATAAATAATGCAAGAGATAAATGAATGAATCAAGAGACAATAGACAGAAATCAAATAATCTCCTACTTTGCAGCGTTGCTCCCCGGCAACAACGTCATTTGATAAAGTGGTATATCCCGAGGGTCTGCTAATCAAACTCAATTAGCATCGCTGTGGTGACCGCTCAAGAAAACCCTACTTTAGTCAACAGATAACCCTCAATAATTAATCAAGCAATGAAGTACAAAAAATGTGGAGTTATAATTTATTATAACTATATATGCAAATGTGTATAGGTGTAAACATGTATAGAGGTCAAACACTGGGAGCAAACGAGAGGAGGAGGAAAAATACAATGCGTAAAAACTATGTCTTTTATCTCTTGTCTATTTTAGTGTTTTTGTGGGTTTTTAATTTTATATATTTTTTAAATTTTATTTTTGGTTTTATATTTTTTATTTTTACTTTTCTGATTTTGTATTTTCTTTTTATATTTTTTCTTTTTATATTTTTTTGATCTAAAAAATAATATACATATATATATGTATATATGTATAAATACAACATAGAGTATACAAGGATACTATATAGATAAAAAATATCAAAAGTAGTCAAAATATATTAAATAATATAGTTTTGCCAATCTTATATTTTTTTATTTTTTTGTAACATTTTTCAGGTACGTTTGCTAGTTTTTATGTATTTATAAGTCAAAAATATACAAAATATGCGATTATCAAATAATCCGAATTGATTTGGGTGTTTAAAAATAATAAATAAGTCCCAAAATTACCCAAATTAAATTTAATAGATAAGTAATAATGTATAGATGATTATAAAATAAAAAAACAGATTTCTGGTATTTTTATTGAATTTTTATTGAATTTTTATATTTTTGGGTTGGATTTTGGGGCTTTCTAATTTTTTAAATTTTCTTTTGCCTTATTTTTAGGTGTTTTTGTTTTCTAGACTCAATAAATAACAAAATATATTGTATATAAATTTTTGGAATTTTTCAAAAGGTTTCTATATTTTTTTGGTATTTTATAAATTAAACAGGGATTATTTAGGCTCCTTTTTAATTTAAATAAATAGATTAAATTCAAAAAATGCAAAGTGGACAAGTGGCGTGTAAGTACCATGCATGAAGCATCTAATCCTATTTTTGTGGATTTTTAGGAGCAAGTTTGATAATTTTAATAAATAGAGAAAACACACAAAAAATACATGTCCTAGGAGGGGCATAAGTGTAAATAAAATAAAAATCAGGGGGCTCTATGCAATTATACTAAAAATATATAACGTATTTAAGAATTTATGGGACTAATAAATATTTACAAAAATGCTAGGCTCATACATACAAAATACCCGTCACGTGGGACTACATGTGACAAATGTTGGGAAGGACCAAAATGCAAATACATGACAGTTCAGGGGTCTCTACGCAAATTTCACAAAAATATATAATGTTAAATTTAATTTATTAGACTTTTTATAAATACACATACCCGTAGGGGTATACATGCAATTTCACCACCTCACATGGGACGGCACGTGAGGAAACGTGGACTGGACCTAAATGTAAATAAAATAAGTATAGGGGCCTTGTTGCAAAATATCCAAATTATTTAACACTTGAAATTATTTTTACAGGGCTAAATGATAAATACAAAAATGGCGGGGAAGAGTATGCAATTTACCCCAAACATAGGTGTCGGCCAACGGTTGGATCTTCTACACTTGGACACGTATCGCCCGTGTAATGGCGGATGACAGTTCACAGATCAATAGTAGATATTAGATCGCTGATTGCGACCGGATGGTGAAGACGTGGCATGATCTAACGACTGCTGCTACACCTGGAGGCCCCCCCTTGATTGGACGACGTGAAAGGGGCTAGACAAATTGGGAAGAAGCTTGCCCGTAGCGAGCTTTGATTGGGTCGTGCATGCTCTTCTTGCCTCCTCCGTCAACTCCGAGTGTCTCTTCTCCTTCCTGGAAGCCTCCCGCGTCGATCGAGTCCCACAACATGGCTGGAGAAGCATCCAAGAGCTCAGACAGAGCTCCGGGCCAGGATCTCCCCTTCTATCCTCGATAGGGCTTAGATGCCCTCTTCAAGACTTGCAGAAGGGTTAGAAATATTCACTGGGGGATGGCGGCGGTCTTGGCTTTTATTTGGTGGTTGATCGGGTCGAGATGAGATGGGATGGACCTGCTCCGGCGAGTAATGGAGTGGGAGTGAGGATTCGCTGATCGGGGCTCGATCAGGTTGAACACAAAGTGAATTTAGATGGAGAAACGAATGGGAAAGAAGTGAGGGCGGTCAAAAGGTGGTCAACTATCGCGAACATAGTGAAATAGTTCACCAAAGAGGAGCTCCGACGAACTACGAAGGAGTGATTCTACGCTAAATCACTATGCTAATGGCTAATCTAATTGCATAATTGCAATACATGAATAAAAAGCTAACTAAAAATGGAAATGGTGCAGCTCGTACCTGTTTGTGACACTAGGGAGCAGGATGGTAGTCGGAGCGCCGCCTGGGTATACCTCCTCCATCCGTGAGCCACTATGGAGCTCAGGGGACCTCCCCCTGACATGGGGATGCACGCTAGGCCATGCCCAGGGGCTTTAGGACGTAGGAAAATGGCCAAATTTTAGGAAGAAGGAGGAGGCTCTTATTTATATACAATGAGACACAGCCTTACAAGAAATCAAATTAGGTACAGAGGATCTGAAATCTCGGTGTGGATCCTGGAGGAATGAGGATAAAATCTCGTGAAGAGATTGAGATCATTTGATGGATAGATTTGGTCGGAAAAAATGCAAGAAATCATGGGAAAAGACAGTCTTGACAAGAGTCAGAGGCTGGAGGGCGAGTTGACTGAAGGTCAACTCTTGACCCGCCACAATTGGGCCACGTTGGCCCGCTAAAAGATAAAACCGCAGGTTTATTAAATAATAATTATTAAAAAATAATAAATTATTTTACTAAATTTTATATCTAAAATATTAAATGTTTATTATTTTATGTAGTATTTTATTATGATTTTTGTTTATTTTTTGGTGTATTTTATTGCAAGTTTATTATTAAGGGCTTATTTATAGGTATAATTACCTTTATTTTGTACATTTTTATTGAGTTTATTTTATTATTATTTTTTTATTTTATATATTTATAACTTATTTTTGTGAGTATAGATATATTTTTATTATATTTTTATGATGTTATTTGTATGTTTAAATAAATAAATAAGTATATTGTATAGGTATATTTATAGGCATTTTACCAATGTTTTATATACATCTTTTTATTTTAATGTATTTTATTATGGTTTATTTTGATTTGGTATTTTTAATATAATTTAGACAATATTTACAATATTGTAAATATAAAAGAATTAAAGAATAAGTTTCCTTTTTTATTTTTATACAGGTATATTCATAGGTGTTCTGCCTATATAACTACATATATTTATTTTATTTTTAGTTTTATTCTAGTTTTAACATGTGCACATGTTACCAATAATATTTACAAAATTAAAAAAATATGAATTTGTAAAAATAATGAGGGATGTAGAAAATGAATATTTTAATCGGTAGAATGTACAATAGGGCTCAAAACCTAACTTTCACACGGTAACTCCAAAAAATATAAAACCACCATCATTAAATAGTTCTTGAAAAGTTATATAAAATTAGAGTGATTTTGATACATTTTGACTTTTTATTTGAAAGATATGGTTCTGTGAAGTTTGGTTTCTGGCTTTTTATTTGTGTATAAAATGTACACTGTGTATTATTTTTGTACAAACTCAATTTTGTATTTTTATTTACATTATCAGCTACAACTTCCATGTACAAGATTTCTTTATTTGATTAATAAATAATAAGAAAAAAATATGTACCAAAAATTCATAAATAAGGAATGAATAAATGACAATTTTATTGTATTTTGGCCCTTATCCCCCCTTACTTTATTCCTTGTTGACCAACTCAATTCTTGACTTGTCTCGGGGTTTAAGGTCATAAAATATTTTCAATATTTTATTCCTTTTTTCTTTTCTTCTCTTTATTCTATAATTTTGGCATTAAAACAGCTTCTTTTTACACAATAAATACAATAAATAATGGATGTTATTTTGTACAAATTAATACCATTTACATGCATTAGCTAGGGTTATTAAGGTCAAAATGATAGAATAAAGGTGATGAAATGGAGATTCATCACCTATACATAAACTTCGCTACTCCCTTAGCAAACACTTATTTGAAAAATAAGGGAAAACAAAAGAAAGTTAGAATGAATTTATTTTCCTAAACAAATTAGTGAGAATAGACAATGGATAGAACTTGATCTAGCCTAAAACAAGCATTTTATTGGAGTATTAACATTCCACATGTTCCACAAATTCTTATTCTTGTTCACCTCAATAGCCAACTCAGATCCAATTTTCCATATCTAACTCTATAAACCTTAAATTAATTTGTACTTGATGAATCCAGGATTCATCTACTCTATAGGATATTTTAGCAAAATCCCATCAATAAATCACCAATTAAACCCCTTAAAATATATTAATTAACACTTACTAATTGTACTAATATTAGGGTTTAAAACATGTAAATAAATAACCCTTATTGAGCTTATTATTTTATGTACAAAAATCATTTATTTTCACCCGTTTATTTATCTATTTTTTTAATTAATTAACTAACATGGCATAAAGAACTAACACTCATAAAAATATGAAAATCGGAATAAAACACACAAAAATCATAAAAATTTCGTTTTACCTTTATCATTTTTATTTTACCTTTTTCTAACCTATAAAAATCCATAAAAATTAGATTAAGTGTCTATAAATCATTTATAAATTAATCCATTAATTAAAATCAAATGAAAAAAAATAAAAATTTAGAAAATGCAAAAGTCGATATTTTATTGTCTATGGAGTACCTAAAAATTTAAAAATTTTTACATAGTTGACCTCATTTAATTTTGGGACCTTCTAGAAAATTGTAGATCTCATTGAGCGAACAACTTTCTCTTGACTAAGTTTTGATTTGACTTCGTTTGTTATTTCTTTTTATTTTTTCATTTAATTTCATTTAATTTCATTTAATTTTATCTTTATTTAATTTTCAACTTTTTATTATTTTACTCATTATTTCTATCGTTTATTAATATTTATTTTAATTTTATTTAATTTTAAATTTATTTTATTTCCTCTTTTTTCTTCTCACTTCCTTCTCTCTCCCCTTTTCTCTCTCTTCCCTTTCTCTCTCTGGTTAGGTCACGTGCAGAGCACATGACCTGACCTTACCCCCTCTATTTTCTCTATATGCAAGTTCTTCGCACGTGCTTCCTTCCTCCCCTCCAAGGACATGCCGCTTCATCCTCTCCCCCTTCCATACCACACTGCCTCCCTCCTACTCTCTCATAACCACGTGCCACACCGTTACTTTGCCTTCGCCTCTTCTGCAATGGTCGTCGCCTCTTATAAAACCTCACTGACCCCTCGATCTCGATCATCTGCCATTACATGACCAAGTGAGGGAGCTCTAGTACATGATCTACAGGTGACAGCATGAGACTCTGACATAGCGAAGATCTCTTTGTGTCTAGGCGTGGTCTGAAGCGAACCTCCACATCATTGCAACTCACAACAGTGTAGCTGCTCCAATCAATCATTGCTTTAATCGTGAGCACCACTGAAGCTTCGCACTAAGCTTAATCCTAGAGGACCATCCTCTGACATTCACCTCATAGTTCATTTCTAGGTATCCTCGACCTTCGGTTCCATTTCCTTCATCGATCCTTCTTCCCCTAATCAGTACCTTCAAATCAACTCCCAATCAATAGGTCACTCTCATCTTCGCCTTCTACCTCTCCAGATCCTCCGTCACCTCCAGCCTCGCTAAGGCTGGAGCTTCGAGCTCCTTTTGACATCATGCACGGAGCTCTCCACCTCCCTTATCTCGTCTATTTTCGTGTGCTAACATTGCATAACAAGCTGCCAAGGAGCTATGCTGGGAACACACAACTGTCGTTGTTGGATGTGACATAATAGGGCTCTTAGACAATGTCGTTCCACCTCCGAGCTCCTCTTCCTTCACTGTCGACCGCAACAAACCAAACGCCACCGCCACTGAGCTCCTCCGGTCGTGTGTCGACCGGCCGAGCCCGCCATCACTTAGCCGCAGCCCCGCCCCTCCGCCTCGTCGATGTCCGCCTCTAGCTATTTCTCCACCACCACGCTACTCCCTGCATCCAATCACTATTGGATCGAGGGAAAGCCCTGGTCCAAATGGTACAAAACTGTCACGTCACCCACCAAGCCTAGACCCAATCCTCGAGGCTTGGGACATCAAAGTCTTTGCTTCACCTGCACGAGTCTCAACCTTGCTATTATCGAAGCTCCCATAGCTCTCCACATGGAGAGTTCCTCCCAAGGCTCCCCCGAATGGCCTAGTATGTGAGGTATACTTGCAAGATGGGGAAATTTGCACCTATGCCCTTCGTTTTACAACAGATTGCAAAAGCAGCCCCGCCACCTAGGTCATGTGCCCTGCAATAGCGCATGTGGGGCAAAATGTAGAAGACCCCCTGTGGGTTTAGGTTATTACTGATAAGTCCCTCCAAGGACAACTTTGAGATAAAAACTTAGCTTTTTATTGCATTTTAGTCCATGCTACTTCATTTTATCATATCCTTTTCACAATATGTCATTTTAAAGCTTCTTTATTGCTCTATGTTTTTATCTATCTTGTGGACTAATATGAAGACATTCATTGTTGATTATTATTTGAGGCTCAATTTGATTTCTATACGCTGAAAATTGACATATTTGTGCTACATTAGATTGAGGTAAGTAATAATATGTTTTGTAGGGATTCTAGTGAGGATTTTTATGTCTGCCAATCCTCTTGTGATTATTAGGGATCATTCATTGACGATTTAATTTTTGTAGGGGACTCAATTGAGGAGATTGTATCTGATTAATTATTCTCAATAATTTATCTTATTGTATGAGAACTAATCTTTACGAGGGTGTCAAAGAGGGGAATTTAATTTAATTCTCAGTATTTATATGTTTATATTATATATTTTCTTATGGATTAAATTAGAGAGAATTTGGAGATCAAATCATTGTATGATAGCATTAATTACATGACTAATCAAAAATCTATTTGCACTCTTGCTTGCATCTGGACTTTGATTGAGTATATTTCTTTAGTTTAATTGTTCTTGATCTATGAATTTTTTTAAAGTACTGATTAACCATGTAGACATTTATAAACAACTCTATCGTTGTTTTTCGCGGATAATCTATGTTTTCATTTCTTAGTACATCAGGATGCCCATATTTGTTCAATTTCTTACTTTCAACTTGGATTCCATGAGGTGGACCTTGGAAAGTTTTGGAATAAGAAGGAGGAATTCATAGATCCTCCAAGCGTAGAGCTCATAGAGCTAAATACATTACCTACAATGGAAGTCAACATGATGGTAACAGAACCTTCTTCAAAATGGTCTAAAGAATAAGCTACATAAGCAAGGATATTGATCTTCCTCCCCAGCAATAGGCTCGAAGTGTGATGAATCCCCATTCATCACTCTTTATTCCTTTATTTTAGCTAGAAACCTTAGCCAAATACCTTGTAAATCCTTGTAAATACAATAAATGATCAAAATGCACGCATCTTGTAATTATGCATAATTAGCATGCTTTTGTATAAAAATAAAGGAATAAAGAAACACATGAAAAAGAGGGAAATATTTAGAATAAATATTGAGTGACCTAATCCTAAGGGAAGGCTCAGCATGGGCCTGACCGCAAAAGACACCAAGTAGAGAGAGATAGGGTGGCTCAATTCATTGTACATAACCCTATGTATATAAATAATTTTATTTTATTCAAAATAAAAATAAAAAGTATTTCTCATACCTTGTACATATTTATAAAAATAAAATAAAAATCATAAAAATCAAAAAAAAAGAAAATAATAAAATTAATTTTCTACCTTGTATATATACCTTGTACATATGTATATAAACCTATTTATTAAACTCATGTAAATAAATCATAAAAATAAAATAAAAATACATTTTTATTCCAAATTTTAGAATAATGATACTTCGATTTTTTGGGAAAAAGAGGGTATTTTTGTGGTTTTTATCTCATCTTGAAAAAGGCAAGAAAAGTCATCAAAACAAATGCGAATTAAGAAAAATAAAACAAGAAAAATACACGATGAAAAATCTCAACAAAATAATAAAACCTCGCTAGGGTAGTTGGCTAACTACCCTAGCAAAATCATAGAAAAATGATATCAAACAAGTATCCAAATTGTCTTCATAATTCAAGGACACAAACCTAAAAATATAAAATAAAAAGTTCTCAGTTTTGGTCCCTAGTGGGAACTGAAATGAAAAGAAAACAAAAAGTTATTATATTTAGGTCCCTACATGGGGACCCAAATGCAATATTTGGAAATTTTGGCGGCGCATCTAGATTCTAGATTTGCGGGGGCTAATAGCCCAAATTATCCATCAGTTCGCGCAGCGGCTCAGATTAGAAAATGTTAGTGGATCTCAGTCGTATGTGTGCTCCATGTGTCACAAGCTTGTTGCACGAGTTGTTCTTGGCGTTCTTCCCCAATCTGAAAGTCGGCAGCAGCGGATCTCCTTATCTGGTCGATCTGCAACGATATTTGGATGAAGTGGTGGTTGTTGCAGACTCCAGCTAGGGCATGAAGGGGCTCCACCCCTTCGATCTCACCTACGGTGAGGTGGTCGAAGACGACGGAGATAGAACCAGAACTCGGAGGCTAGGGTTTGGATACTTGTAGATGAAGTGATTGCCGGAGATCATGCACCTCCAATTGATCTGTCCGCATGAACTATAGCTCCAGATGATGAGATGAAACTCTAGTAATCGTGATATGCCTACAAAGATAAGATTAATGCTCGATTTGTAATATAATCGACCAAGAAAGTAGGGTTATTGCAGTTCAAAATAAGCTTCTAGACAAGACTATATCAGATGAAATTGAATGTGATATAAATGCAATTTGAGGTGGAATTGAATCACATATGGTACGGGTGCTTAATCGATCTAATTGCATGATTAGGTAAACTAATTGGGCTTGATAATCGATGGAAATCAAAAATAAATGAAGGAATTACCTTGGAACAGGGGATATAAGATCCTCTTGGTCATTGCTCGACAGGTCGGTATACCTGGAGCTCAATACGCACAAGGGCTGTGATTCCACGTAGCCGAGCACCTTGGAACTCCCCTCCGATGATCACTCCTCCACGCGGATGAAGCACGAGGAGATGTCACCTCCTCGATTGGATAGAATAAGAGGGAGAAGATGAGATCTCGGTCAGTTAGTTTCTGGAAGTGGGAAAATTAGTTGCAACGATGCAACTTTGAAGAGATTTATAGATAGATCGGCAGGGAGTTAGGTTGGAATCAATGGGTAGCATGAATTAGGTTTGTTAGGTCAAAGGATTCGACGATTAGAATTGGGTTCAGGATGAATGAGGGACGTGAGGAAATTAGGCGAACAGGAGGCGTTGGAACAGTCTGCGATAGACTTAGTTCTTGAGGAAGATGAACAGATGCAGACACGTGTCAGCACCTGGTTGGTCAGATGTGATATATGTATTATAAATTAGGATTAAATAATAAATGATGTTATTTTGAATAGGTGTAAAAATGAAAATATAAATAAATAATTTATCTAAATATGGAATAATTAGTTTTCATAAATAATAAATAATTTATGAAATATAAATATTATATTAATAAATAGGTATAAATAGTACTTCATAAATATGTATTTGATTTTTAATTTAATAAATGAATATATAATACCTTATTTTTATATTTTCTTAATTATTAGAATAATAAATAGAATATATGTGAATTCGAGTAGATTTTAATAAATTAATTTAAATATATTAAGAAATACGGGTATCAATTACATGGTTCAATTTTGTCTATAGATTAGTGTTTTTGATTTATTTAAAATAATAAATGATTTAAAAAAATATGAAATAAATCTTGATTAAAATAAAAGATCATGAAAATAATAAAAAATTATGAAATCAATTAAAACTATAAATAATGTGTTCTAGATAAACTAAATAGCCCACAAACCCAGTTTTCATTAGGTCCCAAAACCGACTTTTTGCAAACGAATTCTAATTTTAGAGAAATTACTTCTATTAATTGGAGAATGTTATTTATGAACTTTAAAGGTGAGTAGAGTGAAATTGGAGTTCGTATGAGAAAGTTTTGGAGTTCGGAAGTAGAGAATTTGATAATTTAAAAGTTAGATTTCTTCGCATATGTACAAGATAATATTTTTAACTTATTTTTATACTTTTCTATACATTTTTAGAAATAATTAGGAGAAGAGTTTGTGAAAAATATTTACATATGAATTAATTAAAAAACAATGAAGATTTGATAATTATTGGATAAATAGTGAAGGATGTATATAGTGTATAATTAATTATTTTTCATTGTTTTCTTTCCTTATATCCCCCTACTTATTTGTTTGTCAACCAATCCATGTTGACTTGGTCTCGGGGGTTAGGTTATAAATATATCTTTTAGCTATATTTATATTTTCTAAGTCATATTGTGCATATATACATATCTTCAATCTGCCTTCTTTTTATTTTCTTTATTTTTATTCTTTTATTTATTTACATGTTTTAAATACATAAAAGTGCATTTTTATTCATGAGTGTGGTTCTGATAAAAGATAAAAATTAATGAATATTTACATGTATTTGTTAAGGGTTTTAAGACAAAATGAAGATAGAATGTTAACGAATCATGGATTCATCACTTCCCTAGATGGTTGACCCAGTAGAGTAGAGTGCTTTTCCCTAGAGGCTAAAGGGGGAAGGCAGTCGTCTTAACTATGCCCAATAGGATGTTGGGTAGTGGGTTGTGCTGCAGAAATGATCGAACTATTGTAGATGGATGTACGACTACTCGCTGGAATTCCCGTAGAAGTTGGGGAGGAGCAACATGTGTTGTGACTTCAGCTCAAAATTTCTACGAACCGGTGGGATCTGGATCCACTCATTGATGCGATCAGCTTTAAGTTGTATGACTACTTGAGGGTTGGCTTGGGACAATCTCTCCTTGCTTCACCCTCACCTCCATGAGGTCCATCTACATAGTGATTGTCATCATCATGGATATCATCACCTCCTCTTCGAGTTGTCTCCCTCTCTTCTGATCTCCTCCTCAAGTCGTTCAACATATCCTAAATGGCAACATGAGCTAGATCTTGGTTAGTTAACTGTTGTTGATTGCCTGGAGTAAGCCAAGAGCCAGTTGTTCACTTCATTCTAACTAGATCCAGTACCCTGCTCCGTGTCGAGCTCTTTGTTCGGCTACTACGATCCCTTTCTTATTGTTGTGGGATCCATCTCTAATGCTAACTGTTAAGGAATGGGATCAAGTTTGAGGTCAAGATCTACAATGGGAATACACCTCGATCAGTTTTCATGCAAGAACCATATGGAGAGAAGAATTCAGAATTAGGGTCAATCCTAAATTTTATTAGGGATGGAGAGGAGTATGGAATAAAATCGATCTCCATCCAAAAGGGTCAGAACTCGAGAAGAGATTTTTCCTGGTCTATGAGGGGAAGAAGAAGTTGGGAGTCCTAAGGGTGGTTCGTGGAGTCTGAACCATGCACCTAGGAATCGCCCTAAATTATTGGAGATGTCGAACATGAGTTGATGTGGGTGTTTGCAGAGTCCCGACTAAGTCATCCTATAGCCTCAGCCTCTCGGTCGAGCCACTTTCCCTCGCAAGTCAGAAGAGGTAAATAGGAAATGAGGCGACATCTTAAAGGGAAGAGAAGATTGAGTTGGAGGATACAATGATGAACAAGAATTAAATGGAATGTTAAGTAGTACAAGGCTCACGATGAGCAAGGGACAAAGAGGAAGTGGGAAAAGAAGAATGACAAAAATGCGCAAATGCGTGAGACATTCATATTTTAACCTAATGCTAAGCAAACAAACACCAAACAAAATTGGATTCACTAACTCAACTCATTGGGAAGCATAAAAGTTCGACTATTTTTATCTTTTCAATTTTACAGTGGAGATTCGAGCAAAAATATTGTCATGAGTCCTTAACGGCTAGCCCTAAAGCAGAGTGTGTACTGCTAGGAAAGTATCCTCGTACTTGTTACACCTTCTTTGTATACTATGATCTACAGTTTTTATGGTCCTCAATATCGAACTTGGCTGGCTACTTAACTAAAGAAAAGAGAGAGGAAGTCGATAGACAAAACTACAACTTCCCCCACAAGTGGGGTACACGGACGCAAACCTATGAGACAGACACACTTGTGGGGGTGTGGCCTAGGCTCAATACTTCAGACCAAGTCGGTTTATTCCATAAAAGGCAGGAACACTATCGTCGACAAGGCCCTACTCAGTCACATTTGATAGACGCATCGATGCTTCATCAGTCCTAGGTGATAGTTGAGGCAACCAAAGATCTGATTTTTTGATCTATTCCTTAAGGGTCGTTTCTCACTCATTTTGGAGTGTACGTGAATAAAATATGGGCTTTGTGAACTACAAACAATGAAGTTCGTTACAATTTTTATTTAGGTCAAAGTTCAATTAGCAATCCCTTTGTTTTAGTTTTTTATTTTCATTTTTTGAGTATTTTCAATATCAAAATGCCTATTGATTTTTTGATTTTTTTTCCTTAAGTGCTCAAAATCAGAGGGAGATAATGGCAAAGCAATGCAATGTGACACTAAGATGGAGATCTCACCTAAGTGCCTAATTTATGAATGCCCAGATAGAAGACTTACAGTGCTTCCCAGTGTTCTCCATGAGGGATGTAAGACAAAAATTTATAAACTAATCTATATGAGCGATATGCAAATGAGAAAAATTGTCCTAAGTAGGAATTGTTATTAGAGTAAAGAACCAAATGCTAGGTACTAGAATAAAAACCTAAGAGTTCGATCTTGGAGGCTTCCCGGTGCCCACCACAATGGGTCCTACAAGCTGATGAACCTATGATTCATCACTCTAATTAGGTAAAATAGAGCTTCGTCCCCATAATTTAGGTTCAATTGCTTATTAACTTCATAAAATTAACTTCCAGACACCTGTAAATAATTTTCATAAATTAACACTATATATTGCATTCATAATCATCCATACATTTTTCACCTAATTTCACACATTCTTAGTTAATTCATGCTAACTCCATTTACCTGAAACCAACTCCATTGTGAACATATCGCTAACCTTAAGCTACGAAAAATCCAAAAAATGTTAACATGTATATATGAAAATTATCTCAAACCCCATTTTCATAACAAAGAGACAAAAGCGTTGATACTCTCTCAAACATTGTCTAAATGAACTCTACCCACTTTTGAATATGGGTTCAAATATCTACAAATCAAGAACAAATTCAAAAGAATCGGAGTCCAATTGTGAAAATTGGGTTTTGGGACCTAACTGTGCATTATACATATTTGCCAATTTTGACTTATCATTTCATTTTCATATTTCACTCATTTTGATTTATTTAGTTATTCATTTCTTCATACATTCATGCTTTAATAAAATACATAAAAATTCAATATCCAAAAATATTAGAAAAGTAATGAAAAAGATCAATTCTAACTTGAGCCTTCTAACTTGATCCACTTGTACATAATTAACTTCTCTAATTTTTCCTGACCTATTTGAAACCCATAAAAATTATCATTGAGTCATGTGCATCATTTCTTAGCATAATTAATTTTTGCATGAATTTATTCAATCATAGAAAATCAAATAAAAATTACAAAAACTAAAAAATGGTATTAATACATAAAATATCCTAAAATATTGCATATCTTTCACTCTGCTTCTCCTGTGCACTTGAGTCCTTCATGAACAAGATAGGTCACATTTAGTCGAACATTTGTTGTGTTATGCATTTTTACATCATAGCCTGTTTGTTATTTTTAAGGTATTTATTTCTGCATTTTCATGCATTGGTCAAATTCTGATCAAATATGCGCCACGTGTCACGTGGCAACTAGGTCACCTAGCCCTATCTACTTCCCCCATACTATGTCCACATGCTAGGCATGTGGTTGAAGTCACCCCGCACACATGCATGGCACGTTATTGATGAATCTATGATTCATCACTTTCAAAAGTCAAAATTAAAGCCTTGTTCCCGAGTAAATAGAGGCATATTTCCCTTTATAATGCATAAATAGCATTCATGCATACATACATAATACATACATTTTAGCAGTCAATTTGCATTTAAATAAGAATCCAAAATCCCTTGTAAAATATCCACTTACTAAAATAACCTCTTCCTTATAATATGTACTCCTTAGTTAATAATATAGGAAGAAGCCAAAAATCCCCCTTGTAAATTAGTCAATAAAGCCCTAGAACCCGTGGACAATAAACTACACATAGATCCCTCACACAAACTCCAAAATAGGTCTACTCACTCTTAGAATACTACACATTAAAAGACCTTTAAAATGAGACTAATTTCATCCAATTTGGAGCTTGTATGAGAAAGTTGGGTTTTTGGGCCACTTTGTATACTACATATATGTATAAATTGTATCTTTGTATTTTTTGTATCATACTTGATCTCATCTCCGTCTTTGGTCAACATGAAACTTGTAGATCTCATCAAGATCTACAACTTTCATGTTTTGAGTTTTTCCAAATTCGGGACCCTTCTCTTTCTACACTAAATTCTCTTTTCAACCAATCACAGCAGGCCACGTGGCGCCCTCTGGTTGTGCCACGTAGCCCGCTGCCCTTGCCTCATCCACCCGCAGCTACAGCCGTTGGATAACCTTCTAGATCCCAACGGCCTAACGCCTCCACGCACGCCACAAATTCCAGCCATCCGATCATTATCAGAACCCCATCAGCACCGCTAGTTCGCGCCTCAAGCTGAGCGCGCCACGTGGCGCTTCGAGATCCGTTTGATCACGCCCTCGATCCCCTTCATCCAAGCGGCTAGATCTTATCTTTATTCCCACCGTCAGATCACGCCCGGCCTTTTATCTACACCACCCATTTCCGCCTCATTCCCCTCGCACCACGTGGCGCAATCGCATCCCTTGATCGATTCGCCTATGATCTAATCCTACCCGGCCATTAGCGCTTCGATCTGGGCCGTTGGATCACAAGATCCAACAGCCAGGACTTCGTCTCCTACCTCTGATCACCCTCTCTCCCATGATCTCGACCTTGCGCAACACGCTGCCCCCTTTCTATTTTCGCCTCCACTCCCCTCACCTTCTCCGACCACCAATGCCGCCACGATCCTCACCACTCTTCCCTCATCCTCGCCAGCTCCCTCATTCCCCATGACTCCCACCAGAGTCGCTCCACGACGACCTCGAACACCACCTCCCAGCAACTTAACCCTTCGACTTCATCTTATAAATCACTCCTCTTCGGCCATCGTCATCCCTATCCGCCCCTCGTGAGAGACGCCCCGAGCTCGAAGCTTCAAATTTGTGACAGAAATTGCGAGTGTCCTCGAGCAAAGACGTCCGTCTTCTCCGGCGAGATCCTCGGCCTCCGCCGAGTCGCAGCCCTCCTCCGCCGAGCCGTTGCTTGAGCTCAGGGATCCACCGGCCCTTCGAGCGATGACCTGGAACTCGAGGAAGAGCTCCAATCCCCAGGTGACGCCTCCATCCCTCTTCGATCTTCTCTTCATTTTTCTTCGCTTTTTCTCGCCTTTTATTCGCCGCCTCCGATCATCTTCTCGCCTCCATTCCATTCCGTCGAGCTTCGCATCGGAGCTCCCATCTTCGCGGTTACCTTCATGCCCTCCGACGACGCCTTCCATCTTCCAGCAGCTTAAGCTCTGCCACTTGGCCGGAGCTTCTTCGCCAGTCCACCGTAGTACCACTTAGGCCTCGCCCACCATCCCATCAACTTCACGAGCGCACGCACAAGCTCCGGCTCTACCTTTACCACTTGCAGGTGCCAAATGATTCATTGATCGGAGCCTCACCGGAGTCGTCTTCGACCTTCGTCGCCTCCCACCTTCGTAGACCTTCTCCGACTCCTGGGATCACCGCCACCTTCACTGCATCACCACGAACCTTCTGGGATAGCTCCGACAAGTCGGAGAGCTTCGTCGACACGAGGAAGGACGGGCGGAGCAAAGGCAACTTCATCGGAACCCGCCATCTCCTCCGCAGGCGGCGGAGGACCATCGGAGGAGAAGTACAGCTGCTGTTCGATCACATCGATCGAACGGTCCTCAGCGTGCCACGTCGCCTCTCAGCTGAGCTTCACAGGAGTCGTTGGATCCCTTTAGATCCAACGGCGCCTAGTGCGCCACACGTACCCCCTCCGTAGCAGCTCTCAGCCGTTGGATATCTCATCTGATCCAGCGGCGGACCGTCAGCCACGTCGCCATCTCCACCGAAGCTAGTAGCCGTTGGATCAACCTAGATCTAACGGCCTAAGGTCACGCCACGCGTCTTCACAGCCATCCATTGGATCGAGCTCGATCCGAGGGTCCACAGCGTGCCACGCAGCTTCGGTCCGAGCCTCTTCTCCGAGCCTAGGCTCGGATCGCCCGAGCCTCACTCCAGACCTCCAGAAGCGCCCGAGCCGAGCCCCGAGCCTCCGCAGCTATCCGAACCGAGGCCTCCCACGTGAGGAGCACGTGCGACCTGGGAAATTTACACAGAGGCCCCTGGAACTTTCAAATATTACAAAAAGGTCCCTATGAAGCAGACCCCACGTGAGGAGCACATGCCTTGTGGAGAATTTGCACTCGAGTCCCCAACATAATAGGTAATTGCACTTAAGTCCCTGTCAGCATATTTACTTTATGTATTTTTATTTTCCTGTATTGCATTTACACCCCTGTGTTTGCACGCATCCCTAGGTTGCATTTTACATTATTTTTCAATTCTAAAAGTTGCATTTTGTTGAGAAACTTGTCCTCTGTCTATTGGGCCACGTGTCATATTTTTGTAATTTTAGTAGAATTTTAAATGAATTAATTGGTTGATTTGTGGAATATTTTGCCCAGTTACACCTTTTAATTTCTAGTTAATTCTCTGTGATTCCAAAAATCCTCAAAAATTCACAGTAGCTTTAGACAGTAAACTTAACATGCCATAAAAATTTCATGTCATTTGCACACATATCGAGGCCTAAATAAATTGTTGAGTGATTTTCTAGTTTTAATTTTAATAAATTCATTTCACATTGAAATTAAGATCTGTCAATTTTCCTGGATTCCTTATCATTAGAGTTTTCTAGGATAATTTTATTTCTTGGAAAAATTGTGATTTGTTATTTATTAAAAATTAAATAGTGAAAATCACCCTGTCTGCATATTTAATTCGCAATAAATTCATTTAGTGTCTAAAAATTCCAAAAAAAGTTAGCGTAGATCATTTTCATCATAATTAATCATCTAGCTAATTTTCAGAATTTTTGGACTTCATTTGAATCTTAATTGAATTAAACTTTATATTGGCCTGTTGGTTGCATGTGTCTGCACAGAAAATAGAAAAGGAAAAAAAATTATTTCCCTGAAAATCCAACATTTGATATTTGCTCAAAATTCACCTAAGGAGACAGATGCCTCCCTGAGTTCGACCTTGGACTTACACCAAGTAAAAAAATCAGCCGCTTGAAATTAACTTGACATTAATTAATAGTGGTTTTTTATTAGCCTCTCGTATCCGACTGCAACGAACGAAATTAAATTAATTTGGACATTAAATTGACCGAATTAACATAGGGTGCAGGGCGGTTATCAAATTGGCGCCGTTGCCGGGGAGGCACGGCTTAGGTTAATTTTTAGTGATATTTTAAGTGTTTGATTTTTTTTCATCCCCGGGTAGTCTGACCCCCGGTTTTCTTGTAATTATTTTCTCTCTCTTTTATTTCTTTGCATCATTTTATTTTTTTGAGTCACTCTCTGACCTCACTCTTTTTCTGTGCGAGGAACGCGAGGAGTCGAAGACGCTTCGACGATCGAGTATTTTAATTGAGTGAATAGAGAGGCATTGTAATTTTTATTTATTTTTTTTTCGCATCATTTCCAGCGGTTCCCGTTTGGGATCTCGCGCGTGTAAGTATAGTGGAACTGTGTCCTGTGTGCTGTGTGGATGAATGTAAATTAGCTTGCACTAGCGGCTCCCTGAGCCAATCTAGGAATTGCTTGTGCTCGTAATCATTAGGACCACACAACTCACTTAAAAGATGCACTTAGACCGCAGTACTTAGCCAAATTAAACTGTTCTTCACGCTAATAGAACTGCCTGTCTAGGAGCGGCTTTCATCGCCTGCATTTGCATTTAGATAAAGTTTTCAATTCTGTTCTGCATCTTGCATAAAAAAGCGAAGGGATCACTGTAAGTATTCTCTACTCAGCATACGCATCATTGTTTTTAACTTGCATCGGCTTTTCTTGATTTTCCCCCTCTGTTTTTCACATTTAAATTAAAAAGGAAATTGGGACTGTCCGATAGGCGTGCTGTGTGGTTGACTTAATCAGTGATAACCTAACTTAAAATCGGGACTGCTAAACAGTATTGACCAAAAAAAAGGAATAAAATTTGAAATTTGCTTGCGGAAGATTAATCCCCGACCTTGTATTCAGGCTGAGTGAGGGTACTTGAGTATGTGTGAACACCTTAAGGAAGAGCCCAAATCCCCGCCTTCCATATCACGTTCTAACTGATCCTAGCAATTATCACAAGTCGAATAATTTTAGATTCATTGACTAGTACCAAGTAGCCTCCGCATGTCTCAGGTAGATAGGGGCGAAATTGCGGTACTCTGCGACAAGTTGCCAGTAACCCCCCGGGGTGAAGTTCCAGCCTTGTCAGCCTCCCCTGCTTGTAGGTAGATAGGGGTGTGGTCATTGAATCCATCGACTTGGGATAGGAGCGAAGAAAGGAAGGACCGACGGTATCTTAGGCGACAGGTTAAACAGGGAAGACGCATCCGGCTCTGAGCCGACTTCCCTATAGGCCGCGTAATCCTTGCTATTTTTGCTTGAAAATCACACTTAAAAACTACAAGATTAATTGGACTCGATTTCGAGTCCTTCACTGTGTTGAGTGTGAACCCAGGGTCTTGGATTGATTTTTGCTTGCTTCAGGTAGGAGTAAAATTTTTATCTTCTTCACGCCTCATCAAGATGAGTGACTGGGAAGATCTCGACGCACTATTCACCGATCTCTCTATGAGTCCCCCAAGTAACTCATCTTCATCAGCCCAAGCGCACCTTGGACCACCCAGGACTCATGACCCTCTTGAGTCTTGGTTCCCTCTTACTCAAGGTGGTTACTCTCAAACCAACCCTATCATCTCCTCCGAGATTACCGAGGAAGACCATCGCCTTGGTAATCCCTTCCTTGATTTTCCCTCTAACACCTATCTTATTTCCCAACCAGAACTAGAGGACAAGATGCCGCCAAAGATGCCACCGGATGAGGAACAAATACGACAGATTCTTGCTCGCCTCGCCGAAGTCGAACAGAAGAATGCAGATCTCACGGCGCGGATGGGACAGATTATAGTAGCAGGAGGAATCGACCGACCAATGGTCGATACCTACAACCCGGTAGAGAACGAGATTCAGAATTGGTTAGCACCCGCAGTTCCCGCCCAGGCATTTGAGCTGAAGCACCACTTCCTTAGTCTGCTTCCGAAGTTCAACGGAAACCTAAATGAAGAACCATACACTTTCCTCCGTGACTTCGAGCTGGTGTGCAACAATCTTAGACATCCCAATGTTAACCAAGATTATATTCGACTGAAGGCCACCCCTTTTGCCTTAGGAGATAAGGCTGCTCATAGGCTGAAGAACTTAGGGGTGGTATGTACTACCTGAATGAAGTTCAAGGACCTATTCTTGAAAAAGTTCTACCCTCTCAGTAGGACTAACCAGATGAGAACGAAGATCGCCAACTTCGCTCAAGGACCCAGTGAACCTTTCCATGATGCTTGGGATAGGTTCAATGATTTAGTGCAGAAATGCCCATGCCACGGCATTTCGAAGGCGATCTTAGTCCAGACCTTGTTATGTGGTCTAACCCCAGAGATGCAGGGGTTAATCAGCGCCGCCTGTGGAGGAAGCTATCTGAACAAAAACGAGCACGCCGTATGGAAGATCCTAGAGCAGATGGCGGAAACCGGCAGGTCACAAGCCACAAGGGCCTATCAGTTGTCTCCCTCAATCCTATCCAATGAGACAACCCGAAAGACTGTAGCGGATCTGACTGAGGACCTCATCCCCAGCATAGGGATGATTACCGACAAGCTTACCATGGTCGAGCAGATCCACAAGAGAGTCGCGGAGATGGAATCTCTTTCGCGCCTACCGAAGCAAGTGGAGGAACATTCTGAGAAGGTAGCTAAGATAAAGCTACCTACCCCTTCGGCACCACCTGTACCTGTACATTGAGTCCATCTTGTACAGGAACAGGCACCGGGGTCTCAGAGTAGCTGGGACCAGACTTACACCCAGCAGAACCAGCATGCACCCCCACAAGTGGAGACGGGATACGAGGAGCCTCCGCTAGTGTACGAGATCAACGGGATTTGGTATAGCCGTGACCCGATTGTCAGGCAGGTCGAAATGGGGAAGCATCAGCCACACCGCCCATCCCAAGTCTACCTAGAAACCAGGCCCGTTCCCACACCGCGCTTTCAGTCCAGGCCAGAACAAGGGTACCAGCAGCAGCAGCGCACCTATCAGCAGGGGCCAACACCGTCCCATCAGCAGCAGCAATATCGGCATGGCTAGCAGGGCCAATACAGAACCTCATCTACACAGCCGCAAGCCCAGCCCACTGAATTGGAGTCTCTCACCTTGGCGATCCAGACCCTGTTTGATAGGGTCCAGCAGATGCAGAATGACTACCTGGACAAGAGAACCGACATCAATCAGGTCTCTCGTGCCCAGGACCAACAGATGGCGCCAAAGACCCCAATTCCTGCACAGGTTCATGCCAACGCGAACAGCTTACACCAGGGCCAGAACCGACCTCGAGATCACTTATATTATTCAGATAATTATTTATCTGAACATGAGATCCTTTCGTACGATAATGTAAGTCATATGTCCATCAGGAGCGGAAGGACCGTGACCATACCTGATCGGGCATGGGCGCAGAAGGAAGGAGCCTCCGAGACTCTACCTGAGGAGAACTCGGAGGAAGAAGAGGAGGAGCATAACCACCACCATCGCCGGCAGAAGAAGAGGACATCTGAGTCCTCGAAGCAGCATTCTCGCATTCGCATGGAGTCCGACGAAACCGATGAAGAGCCCGCACCTCCATCTGAGGAGGATCGTCCAACAGTCGCGGAAGAAGCATCACCGGTTTCGCCTCGGCATTTTCTTTTCAGTCGGAGTCAGAGTCCTAGTTTGTTTCAGAGTCAGAGTCATGTAAAGAACTCAGTTCCCGAAGTTAATGAGAATCTTTCAGTTTCCGAACCTGAGTTGGAGTCAATAATCCCTTTCCCCCGAGCTCTCAAGGGTGGAAAGAAGAAAACCAAAAAAATGCAAAAAGATGACCCTGAGATGGCTGAATTCTGCAATAAACACATCAAGGTCACAATCCCCTTTGAAAAGTTCGTGGAAATATCCCCTGCATTCCAAAAATACCTTAAGGTGAGATGCACACCTACTAGGGTTAGCAGGAAAACCAAAAGTCGTGTTGAGAAACACGTGTTATCAGTAGCCACGACTTGTGCAATAAAGAACTCGTTTCCTAGGAAACGAGGAGACATGGGTGCACATTATGTAGTGAGTCAGGTTGATGACATCGCGTTTGCACGCACTCTTCTAGACAATGGTTCCTCAATCAATCTGATGCCTACAGCCCTCTATGAGCGGCTTAATCTCGGACTTCTTAGGAAATCTAGAGCTCTTCTACAGTTTGCTGACAAATCAACCAAGAGGTCCCAAGGAGAATTAAGGAACATTGTGATCAAAGTCGAGGGGCAAGAATACATGGTGGACTTCACTGTCCTGGATATGGAAACCCCTCGTAATTGGAGAGATTCCCAGATCATTCTAGGTAGGCCCTTCCTCAGAACAGCAGGGGCCTTATTTGATTATAAGAATGGGAAGATTCAGTTCCAAACTCCAGGCGGAGAAGAGGAACTTGAAATGAAGCAGACAAGATGGTAGAGACCGGATTCAGAATCTAGCACCGAGTACTCTTCTACCGGAACAGACTGCGAGCATGTAGACTTAGTTGGGCCATGGAGACAGAATCCAGCCAGCAACGATGTGTCCACTTCCTTCGAAGATGATCCAGTGCATGAGTCAGTCTGCGAGATCCTCAGGAACGAGTACATCTCTGAGCCTGCATCGCCCTACATCTTCGATGACGTAGAGGCCCAGTTGGGCCTGTCAGTCCTTACATCTCTAGGACAATCGGAAGATGAGGATGACGAGTCGGACGAGGCGTTTGCCGATTGTATGGAGACCTTTGACGATCCGACTCCAGAGCCGAACTTGGTGGCAGCTATCAAAGAAAACGATCCAACCACTTCCAACACTGAACCAGATCAGATTGAGCCAGATTTCTTAGACGATTACACTATTCCTGAGCTCAAACCCTTACCCACAACCTTAAAATATGCCTTCCTTGCGGGTCAAGACAAGAAATTTCCGGTCATCATCAGTTCGCAACTGACCAAGGAGCAGGAATCTCGCTTGCTAGAGATCATGGAGAAAAACCGCAAGGCGATAGGCTAGAGCATTTCCGATCTCCACGGGATAATTCCCGCTCTGTGTTCGCACCATATTTTCTTGGAGAATGAGGCCAAACCCTCTCGTGAATTGCAATGCCGGTTGAATCCAAATTTACGAGAGGTCGTGAAGAAGGAGATAGAAAAATGGTGCAATGCGGGTTTCATTTCCCCAATCTCCGACTCTAAGTGGGTGGCCCCAATCCATGTTGTCCCAAAGAAGTCGGGAATTTAGACGACCACCAACGAGGATGGAGAGGAGATCGTGATGAGAGTACCCACGTCGTTGCTTGTCTGTGTGGATTACAGACGCCTGAATGCCGCGACGAAGAAGGATCATTTCCCCCCTACCGTTCATTGATCAGATCTTAGAGAGACTAGCGGGGAAAGAGTTCTTCTGCTTCCTAGATGGGTTCTCGGGCTACAATCAAGTAGCCATAGCTCCAGAGGACCAGGAAAAGACCACGTTTACATGCCCCTTTGGTACCTATGCTTTCAGGCGCATGCCTTTTGGGCTATGCAATGCTCCAGGTACTTTCCAAAGGTGCATGATTGCTGTATTTGCCGAAATGGTCGGCGAATTCCTGGAAGCCTTCATGGATGACTTCTCGGTCAACGGCGATTCTTTCGATTCTTGTCTTAGGAATATTGACCGAGTCCTCAAAAGATGTTGTGAGGTTAATATGGTGCTCTCCTGGGAGAAAAGTCACTTCATGGTGACGGAGGGCATAGTGTTGGGGCATGTCATCTCCAAGAGAGGAATGGAGGTTGACCCTGCCAAGGTGGACGTTATTAGATGACTCCAGCCACCAACCAACGTAAAGCAGTTGCGGTCGTTCTTCGGGCATGTTGGATTTTATCGGAGATTTATTAAGGATTTTTCTAAGATTGCCCGACCGCTAACTGAGCTTTTAGGCAAAGACATGGAGTTTGTTGTAGATCACAAATGTCTTGAGGCCTTTAAGCTTTTACAAGGAATGATTATGGACGCACCCATCCTATAAGCCCCATATTGGTCTCTACCTTTTGAGATCATGACGGACGCCTCTGATTATGTTGTTGGGGCTGTGTTGGGACAAAGAAGAGATGGCGTCCCGTTTGCAATTCACTACGCAAGCAAAGTGCTTGATACTGCTCAGCGTAACTATACAGTAACGGAAAAGGAAATGCTTGCGGTAGTGTTTGCCTTGGACAAATTCAGATCTCACCTAATCGGATCCAAGGTAACTGTGTTCACTGACCACACGACACTACGGTATTTGATGGAGAAGAAGGACGCGAAGGCGCGTCTTCTTCGATGGATTTTACTTATCCAGGAGTTTGATTTGGACATCCGTGATAAACCTGGAAAGAAAAACGTAGTGGCCGATCATCTTTCTCGTCTCGAAGATCTTAATACTTCCGAGGTTTCACCAATTCGAGACTCCTTCCCTGACGAGTCGATTTTTGTTATCGACTCACTCCCATGGTACGCCAATATCGTGAATTATCTTGTCTCCAAGAAAGTTCCCGAAGATTGGCCCAAGAGCCAAATCGACCGACTAAAGTCGGACGCTAGACACTACCATTGGGAGGATCCGATCCTTTTCTTTGAAAGACCGGATTGTGTCTGAAGACGGTGTATTCCTCAGGAGGAATACTAGAGTATCCTTTCTTTATGCCATAGCTTGGAGGCAGGAGGACACCACTCCGGGAAGAGGACCGCATGGAAGGTACTTTAGTGTGGCTTCTACTGGCCGACTCTGTTTCACGATGCCACCGCCTTTGCGAAGTCGTGCCCAGATTGCCAGAGAATGGGAGGAACCGTTGGTTCCAAGGATGAGATGCCAATGCAGCCGGTCATCATTTGTGATGTCTTTGACGCCTGGGGCATCGATTTCATGGGCCCATTCCCTATCAGCCACGGGTTCGAATATATCCTTCTTGCGGTAGACTATCTGTCCAGATGGGTGGAGGCTATTCCGACCCGAGCCGCAGACAGCAGTATTGTCTGTAAATTCATCAGAGAGCACATAATCTCTATGTTCAGGATCCCCAAAATGATGATATCAGACGAGGGTAGCCACTTTGTGAATCGGGAGGTAAAGAAACTCCTGAAGGACTACGGCATCGAACACCGTGTCGCGAGTCCTTACCACCCACAAACCAATGGTATGGCTGAGGTGTCAAATAGGTAGGTGATGAATCCATGATTCATTAACTTTTCTGTCGCATTTTGTCTTAAAACCCTTAACAAATACATGTAAATACTCACTAATTCTCATATTTTAACAAAACCCCATTCATGTGTAAATATTCACTTTTAACCACTAAATTCATGTAAATAAATAAAGAATCAGAAAAAGAAAAAAAATAAAGGCATATGGAATATATATATATATATATATGTAATATGACTTAAACTATAAATATAACTGTAAGATATATTTATAGCCTAACCCCCGAGACCAAGTCAGCATGGATTGGTCGACAAACCAATAAGTAGGGGGAGATAAGGAAAGAAAACCAATAAAAATAATCTATCACATGTATATACATTCTTCACTATTTATAAATAAATACAAAAATTCAGAGAATTTTAATTATTTCTTCTTAACTTATTCTTCACCAAATCTTTCTCTTAATTATTCATAAAAAGGTAAATAAAAGTATAAAAATAAGTTAAAAATATTACCCTGTAAATATGCCAAGAAATCCAGCTTACAACTTGACAAATTCTCAACTTCCGAACATCCTAACTTCCTTATACGAACTCCAATTTCACTCTACTCACCTTTAAAGTTCATAAAATAATATTATCTAATTAATAAAGGTGGTTTCACTGAATTCGGAGTCCGTTTGCAAAAAGTCGGTTTTGGGACCAAAAGACAAAGGGGTTTCTAGGCTATTTATTTTATGTAACACACCTTATTTATTATTTTCTTAAATTTATAATTTTTAAATTATTTCATGATCCTCTACTTTCACCATAAATTATTTCATAATTTTTGGAGACTATTTATTATTTTTATAAAATCAAATACCCCAAAATATAGGTATAATTGACCTATAGAGACACTTCCTCTATTTATTAAAATATGAAGATTAATTCATAAAAATCCATGAAAATTTGTATAAGTCTTATTTAATACCCTAATAATTAATAAAATATAAAATTAATTTTTACTTAAATATTTATTAAATTAAAAATTCAAAACCTCTTTATTAATACATATTTATTAATAAAATATTCATATTTCAAATAATATTTATTATTTATTAAAAGTAATTATACCATAATTTAGAAAATAAATATATTTAACTTTCTTGTATTTATACCTATTTAAAATAACGTAATTTACTAATTTATATTTAATTTATAAGTAATTATAGGATCTGGGCCAACCAGGTGCTGACACGTGTCAGCACCTGGAGCTTCTTCTCCAAGAAGCTGTTGTTCAGAATCTGTTCCAACTGGCCACCTTCCATGAATTTTCCCGCCTAACCTCTAACTCCTCCAACCCATCTAAACCCTCCATTCCCTACTCCTAACAACCAGCCATCTCGCCAGCCATTGATCTTGGCTTGGAGCCCAAGCATCGCCCCTATAAAAGCTCCCCAAGACCCGCCATTGATAACCAACTTCTTCAACCTTCAGCTTCCCAGCTCCAGGGTGTCCCGACTCCCCACCTTCCCAGCCTCGTTCCAACTAACTCGAGCGGTGACAGCGCCGGAGAAGGAGCTCGCGAGGAAGAGGAGTCGTCGGAGAAGAGTTCCAAGGTGGAGCGCCGCCTTGAATCGCCGCCTCGTGCTGCGAGCAGCTCTGAGAAGATCGCTCATCGAGCAACCATCCGGAGGTCATACACCTCCAGACCCCAGGTCACTTCCTTCACATTTCGCAATTTTGTTTCTCGATATCCGAGCCACGATTAGCGTGGCTAATCCGTTTTTAAGATAGTCTAATCACCCATCTATCTCGCAAGATTAAAAACTCCTTTGATTCATGTGTCATTCGATTTTAATCGACTCGTAAATCATCACCATCTTCACAGTTTGGATGTATTAGCTGGACGTTTATGCATTTTCTTCAACTTTTGAGGCTTTAGATCTTAACCTTGTTGGAGGATTCAATTCGAATCGAGCATAGAACTTGTTCGTTTGCAGGATTGTCTTCATCGCGTGCCATTCATTTGGATCTGGAAGGGCCTCAACATCATCAAAATCAAGCTTGAAGATCGGGCTCCAGAACAGCTATCCAGCTATCCGTGCCGAACCACCATCTTCCTCGAGCTATTGCCGCCGATCGGAGCGCCGCCTCAGCCACCCCTACAGCGGGCGAGCTCGAGGGGTGGAGGAGCCACCCCTCTGGCCCCGCCGGAGCGCCAGAAGCGTCGGAGATCCACCGGGAGAAGTCGGAGAAGGAGGCGAGTCCGCGAAGAGTTTCAACTGCTCAAGAACAGCTAGAGCACAGGCTGTCGACACGTGTCAAAGCCAGAGCCGTCAGATCGTGCGCGAACGTTCTAATCACGGTCGTTGAGTGCGAAACGGTGGAGAAATTGTATATTAAGCCTAGATCAATTTCCAAAACTTCAACCCGCCTCCTAGAGTTTTAATAATTACATTTAGGTCCCTCCACAGGGACCTAAACGTAAGATTTCTTGTATTTTTGTTACAGAACGGTCCTTGTGGACCCGTTTGAGAACAAATTTTAATTAGTTTCTTGACGCTTATGCCCCTGGGCTGTAGGGGTTGTATCTTGTTCGTTTGACCTCGGATTCCGACGATTCTTGGAGGGTAGTTACACAACTACCCCAACTACATAGTATAAAGTTTTCGCGGCTATTCGACGAGTTTTTGACGTGCTTTGATTTTCTCGAAAACCGCCTCGTCTTGTTTTGGTTTCTTGTGTAGTTCGAGTACGCGGCTCGAACCTCGCTCACCTATATTATATAGTATCACCTATATTCTATCCACCTACTATATACTACATAAATCTTTTGAAAAATATCCCTTTTTGAAAATTAAATAAAAATTTGAAAAGAATAAAATCAAATAAAAATTACAAAAATAAAAACCACTAAAAAGGCACTCTGACTTAGAGAAGAATTAAAATAAAATTACGAAGAAGAAAAATTAGGGAATATATTCTGCCTCCTTGAGTTCGACCCAGGAACACTTGCCTGGTTAAATATTAGTGAACGGTTTTCCGACAGAAAACCATAAATTTGTTTGATAGGTTTAAGAACCGAATTTGTTTCGCGGCTTTCTGCTACAACCGACACTTCATCCTCTTCTTTAAATAAAAAGTGAAAGCCGCGAAACCGATTTTTAGCCTTATCAAAATGGCGCCGTTGCCGGGGAGGCGTTAGATTCTCTTGATTTTTCGTTTTTCGTGAGTTTATTATTTTTCTTCTCTTTGTTTTTCGTACGGTTTTTCGTACGGCTTTTTCGTGTTTTGTTTTCATTTCTTGTTTTCTTTACGGCTTTCTCGGCTTTCACGATATTATTTTGTGCTAATCATCTTTGCAGGGCCTGTAGGATCAACCGGTTTCCTCGGGAGCCGAGTCAGTTGAAAGGGTAGAGGTCGACTCCTTCTTCACGAGTCGACTGCAGAGGAGCAGAGATTTAGTATCCTCTTATTTGAGAGAGAAAGGGAGAGAGTTGTACTTAGCTTAATAAAATTTTCATTTTTTAGGGGCTTGATTCATCGGATGCCGTGTATCTGGTGAATCAGGGCACCCACCGCGGCTTTTATCGCTTATCGGTTTTCCGCGGTTTTCTAGATGCTTGCTTAGGATTTTTCGTTCTATCTGCTTGTGCCTCGTAGCTAGTTTTAGGACTTGCAATCTAGGTGCTTGTTCTAGGGTTTTAACAAAAAGAAAAAAAAATAGACGTTGTTTGAAAATACATAAAAATTGCAAAATTAAAAATTGGGACTGCTAAAAATATCTGATCAAAAACCGTAAAATCGATTCAATTGATTTGGGGAGAGTAACCCCCGCACATTTCTCAGAGTGCGCGAGTTGAGAGCCGACACTTAAGGACAGAGACAAAACCCCGTATTTCTTGCGGGATACTACTGGATCCATACACCTGATCGCTGTTCCTCAGTGGGTAAGCTCGGGTAGCCGGAAATGGTCCGGGTTTACTTAGCAGAGTGGGAGGTTTAGAGGACACTGCGCAAGGCTCCGTCCTCAAGTAACACGGGTAGCCGGAAACGGTCCGTACTTACTCCCATACTGGCTGAGTGCGAGTGGTCTCGCGTAAGGATTCAGGCCAGTGTCTTGGAGAAACTATCGGGCTCCTATTGGCTTGCTCAGCCCGCGTAATCGCAACGATTGATAAAACAACCCTAAAAACAAAAAGATAAAAAGACCGAACTCTTACGGTCTTCATCAGGGTAGAGTTGGTGAAAACGGGGTTTGCCTTGTGTTTGTTTGCGGGGCGTGAGTTTCCGCGGCTTTCGCATTCCCTCTTCTATTGAAACGTACACGTGCTATCCCAATCTTCTCTTGACATCGAAGATGACGTCTCGACAGCTTTTTGGCTCAGACTCTGTGAGCTTTCAACCGTCCACCGTCGAGCGTATGTCTTCACAGGCTCGGGATGACCCTCTTCCCGAGCTGGTCCCATCCGATCTCGAGGCGAGTCAGACCCAGACTCCCTCGCCTCCTGGCCTGATCATTGAGGCAGACCTTCGCCTCAGTACAGAATCCAAATCTCCTGAGTATTTCTTGATGAGTTCTTACGAGAGTTTTCATTTTCCAGACAATCAGATGGCTCGTGGGAAAGCATCGGCAGCAGATGAGAGGCCAGCTGTTGAGGATCATCCGGAGGGAAGAGCAGATCTGAACGGAGATGTCACGACAGGTATTCTCGACACACTTCAGCAGATGAATCTACAGATTCGAGAACAGTTTAGAGTTTAGACCGAGCTGCAGGCTGAATTAGCCGCAATCAGAGCAGGGGCCGGGAACCAGTTACCGCCTGTGGTTCCCGCTACTTTACGGGACGAGTATGACCCGGGCGCTCGAACGCTCCATCATTGGATTCGGCTACCGCCGAATCAAGGGCCATACGAACTCCGACCGTCCTTCATCTCTTTGCTTCCCAAGTACTATGGGAATGCCGCAGAGGAGCCGTTCACGTTTTTACAGCAGTTTGAGATGATCTGCGGAACGGCCTGCTATCCAGGAGTGACACAGGAAGTCGTGCGCTTAAAGGCTTTTCCTTTTGCCTTAGCCGATAAAGCCCTTTATTGGCTAAGCCATCTAGGGAGAGAAATCTCCACTTGGGACGACCTGAAGTCCACCTTCCTGCGCAAGTATTTCCCTCTAGGAAGGACGAACATGATGAGGAGTCAGATCTCCAACTTCACGCAATTATCGAACGAATCATTCCATGAGGCATGGGATCGATTCAAGGACCTGACAGAGAGATGTCCTCATCATGAGATACCAATGAAGGTGCTAGTACAGAATTTTTTCGGAGGACTCCAGCCGGAAATACAGGGGCTAGTTAGTGCCGCATGTGGCGGCAGTTACTTGAACAAGGATGCCGAGTCCGTCTGGGCCATCTTCGAAGGGATGGCCGAGAACTCGAGAGTTGTAGACTCTACTCGGGCATATCAGAAAGCCCCGCAGCCACCACATCATCGAGAGCATCACAAGGTGGCGAATATAGCAGACTCTGAATCCAACACCAACATGAGCTTCATTGGTGAGAAATTAACGTTGGTGGACGTGATTCACAAGCAGGTCCAAGACCTACATCCGCTGCGAGAGTTGGAGAAACTCTCATCTCTACCTCAGCAGCTGAGTGATCTTTCGAAGAAGGTCTCTGATCTTCAACTTCAGTACCAGCAGAGTCATACTTCTTCACAGCCAGCACGGAGGATCGCACCCGCTCCACCCACCCGTCAGATACAACATGTTCAGAGCGAGCCCGAGATTCCGCAGATTGATTGGCATGAGGATCAGTCTCATGCCAATGCCGGCCAGGTCATCAGCACTGCAGCAATGGAGGTGGAGCCGCAAGCCACTTTCGAGATCAATGGGATTTGGTATACTCAAGTTCAGCAGCCGAGTATACCGAATCATCAGCAGCAGCAGCCATACGGTCATCCGCAGCATGGACGTCCGCAATTCCAGCACCGCCAGAATTTCATGCCGCCGCAGTCTCATCCGAACGTCTACCATCAGAGACCGCAGCCTACTTATCAGCACCCTGCCCATTTTTCACCGAACTATTCTTTTCAGCAGCCGCAACAATCTTCCTCTACACCACAGCGCTACTCCCAGCCGTCCACCTCTCAGCACTTCACGCCAAAGCAGGAGAGAGGAGCAAGCCAAGGCCACCATACCGAACCAGAGATGTCTTCACAGGCCCAGGCGCTCAACCAGATCATGGACATGCTCAGCACGCTCCAGATTGCACATAAGACAGAGATGGAGCAGGTTAACCGTCGTCTAGACGAGTTAACCGTGCCGAAGACCACTCTCCCAGCCCAGCCTCAGATGAATCCAAACAACAAGAGGAGGCATCCAGATCAGGTAGATACTACAGGTAAGATCTCGTTTCCTGAATTTTTATCTAACTTCATTCGTCTCAGGAGCGGTAGATCACCGCAAACACCTACTGGAGAGGAGAGGGAACCAGAGAAGCACGAGCATGATCCGAATGTCGAGGAGGAGAAACCGCAAGAGGATGAGGATGTAGAATCGAGAGACGGGAGCAATGCCAACAGTTCAGATATGGATACTGGCGACTCAGATGACGATATCACGCCAGATCAGGCAGAATCCCCAGAGAAAAAGATTTCTTCCCTTGTCTTAGAGAGTTTTGTAAATAATTCTGAGACTCTCGATGTACAAGCTGATTCCAATGATTTCAATAAAAGTTCTGATTTTCTGACTCCTGACTTTATTCCTTTTCCCGATGCTTTGTTTGGAAAAGGAAAGAAAAAGACCAAAAATAATCCCGAATCTCCACAATTTGAAAAGTTGCTCAAAGATCATATCTTTCTGAAGATCCCGCTCCATGATGCCTTAGATCAATTTCCTACGCTTAAGAATCAATTGAAAAACAGATGCACCACGCGTAGGAAAAAGAGATCACGAGTTGAGAAGCATATATTGACCAAGGCAACTTCATGTGCAATTCGGAACAAGGTACCGAAGAAGAAGAGAGATTTGGGAGCTCACTATGTCAACTGTCAGATTGAAGACACTACATTCCATCGAACTCTCTTAGATAATGGTTCCTCGATCAATTTACTTCCATCCTCTTTGCTTGATAAGCTCAAGCTAGGTCCTCTTTATAAATCACGGGCGATTATTCAGTTTGCAGATCGATCTATAAAGAGACCTAGAGGTGTGTTAAGGAACATTATCGTGATTGTTCAGGGTTCACAGTTTCCCGTGGATTTTACGGTCCTAGACATGACATGCCCTACACAGTTACACCTTGCTCCAATCATTCTCGAGAGACCTTTTTTGCAGACAGCAAGAGCACTCTTCGATTATGATGCTGGGAGAGTATCATTCCGAACAAACAACGGAGAAATACACATTGAGATGGAGAGAGAATGTAGCAGTCCTAGATCAGTATTGTCATTCACTTCAGAGGACACTAGTCTTGCGGAAGATTGTCAGAACATAGATGAGACACAGTCTCTTGATCTTGAGAGTATTTATTTTGATACCCAAGATATCCTACAAGAGGATAGGGTAGATCACTTGGTACCTAGTTCTTCAGATGATTGTTCACATACAGAAACAGATTTCATATCAGATTCAGATGAGCAGTCACCTGCGATAGATATCTCTGTGCCGCAGATTGAAAGAACAAATATTACAGCACAAGAGTCCATCGAATACATTGCACAGATCATACAGTCTATTCAGCGTAGAGAGTCGGATGGTGTAATATTGACACATATAGACACCTTCTGTAGTCCGACTCTAGAGACGCATATTTCAGAAAAGAGAGCTATGCCGTGTACAGAGTTCACTTACAGAGAAGGCTCTACTTTTGCAGCCAAAGATCAGTATACACACGAGAAGCAGAAAATTCAGTATGATCCTGGTTGAGTAATCAGATAACCGTTCGTGGTTAACGGGCAGATGTTGAAGCATTTCGTAGAAGACCACTGATCATCTGGCCCGAACTGAAGTGATCTATTTTGTACAGGAATCATGATCATTCTTTTATTCCTTCCTATACAAATCCTTTTGAGCCATTCGGGAGATTCACAACACTTGTATATTCTTCATAGACCACAATCGTCCCCATTTTTTGTTCGTCTTCTATGCTTAGGATACCAGATCCTAAGTATAGGGGGGACTGATTGCCCGCTGATTTACGTTATATTTTTGTACTAATTCTTTTGTATAGCCATTCTTTTTTACGAATCACTGATCCCCAATTTTTGGCTACATTCTTTTTATACTTAGGATGCCTTATCCTAAGTATAGGGGGGACCGAGTGATTTCGATGATTTCGTATTCCTTCCTTTTGATTTCTTCGTTATTTATCTTTTTCATTCAGTCATCCCGTTTTTGCTCTCTCATAATACTTACGATGACCAGATCGTAAGTATAGGGAGGTTGACTGACTTGACATCGATATCCCTTTTCCACCCACTTTTACTTAGCACGAGTTATGCCCTCCTTTTTCTCTTTTGACGCTATGAGGACATAGCTCAAGCTAAGTATAGGGGGGTGCGTATATATTGTATATATACTTTCGGTCATAACTCGTACTTTATATATTTTCTATATCTATAAAAACCATAAAAAGTGGGTACAGGTTAATTTAAAAGCCATTCTCTTATTTATAAAATCTTGGTAAATAAGTAAAATATGCTTAAAACTTGTAATTAAAAACTTGTAATTAAAATTTTGTACTTAAAATCTGTATAATACTTAGTTAAAATCCTATTTATTAACATTTGTATAAAAGCCATTCAACCCTTGTAAAATACTCTGTAGATAAAATTTGTAAAATACATTAGACATTTAACTTAAATAAAATTTATCTTGTAAAAATTGTGAATAAAATCTTGTTTATAAAAATCATAAAATCCATAAAAAATACAGAGTCCTAAAATTTGTAAAAATTACAAAATCCTTAAAATTCATAAAATTGAGTAAAATCAAGAAAATAGACTTCACAAAAACATGGTTGCATTTGCATTCGCATTTTTCAGAATAAGTTTGATTTCCGGAACTAAGGACTGAGTCTAGTCTGAAGGATGGAGCTTGATTACGGCCTTTAACTCTCATTGTAAGGAGCCTGATTAGGAACTGGAATTTAGACTCTTCAGGTTTGGTAACTTAAATCTTTGGGTTCCGTAAGACCATATTCGGGAAATCAAGTCATCTGAGCTTAAGTAGACCACTTGGAGTCATCCGTACAACTCTTCACCAGTGAACCAATCTTGAACACATGCACTCTGCACTTAGCTCAACTCGCATGGAGTTCCGAAGGACAGTACACCTTGGTATTGCATTCTTATCCTTATCTTTGCGGCATTGACGTCTAAAGACGGGAGAGATTGGGGTTGCGATAGTTGCTTCGGATGAGGGAAGGATCTGCTGACACAATTTTTCTAAGACCTCAAAAAATGGACGGATTAAAAAGATTCTATAACCGTCGAGGCACAAAAGATGAATGCAGTGCAAGCAAATTACAAAGTCAAAGCAAAGCAGAAGCCACCAAATAGACCAAACTGGTCAAAGCTTCCACCAAATATGCCTGCACATCTTAGTGGAGACTCAGCTACACCGGTTGGGCTTCACAAGGAGATGCGTCTACACTGGTCGCACTCCACTTCTTTTCTCATTCTTCTAACTTCTCCCTATATTCGATTGTGTACATAGCAAAACTGAACTCAGAAGGGAATACCTCCCTCCCCGAGGAAAGAGTAGCGGGATGAGGAAGCCATAGGAGTGTATAGCCGGGATTGACGGTTTCTTCGGTTCTCTAAGCAGGAAGAGCTAAATCAATTCACACACTGTACAAGTTGACTTCAAGGATGATAGAGTTTGCGATATGAATAAGTGAGTCTGAACTAGCCGATGAAGTGATCTTGAGTAAGGATTATGGAACTTGAAGACTGTTGAGGATGAAATCCTAATCCTAGTTAAGGTTCCGACAAAATGCTTGTTTCAGGCCCGATCAAGCTCTGTCCTTTGTCTGTTCTCATGAATTGGTTTAGGAAAACAAATTCATTCTAACTTTCTTTCTTTTTCACTTACTTTTTCAAAATAAGTGTTTGCTAAGGAACTAGCAAAGTTTAAGTATAGGGGGTTGATGAATCCATGATTCATTAACTTTTCTGTCGCATTTTGTCTTAAAACCCTTAACAAATACATGTAAATACTCACTAATTCTCATATTTTAACAAAACCCCATTCATGTGTAAATATTCACTTTTAACCACTAAATTCATGTAAATAAATAAAGAATCAGAAAAAGAAAAAAATAAAGGCATATGGAATATATATATATGTAATATGACTTAAACTATAAATATAACTGTAAGATATATTTATAGCCTAACCCCCGAGACCAAGTCAGCATGGATTGGTCGACAAACCAATAAGTAGGGGGAGATAAGGAAAGAAAACCAATAAAAATAATCTATCACATGTATATACATTCTTCACTATTTATAAATAAATACAAAAATTCAGAGAATTTTAATTATTTCTTCTTAACTTATTCTTCACCAAATCTTTCTCTTAATTATTCATAAAAATGTAAATAAAAGTATAAAAATAAGTTAAAAATATTACCCTGTAAATATGCCAAGAAATCCAGCTTACAACTTGACAAATTCTCAACTTCCGAACATCATAACTTCCTCATACGAACTCCAATTTCACTCTACTCACCTTTAAAGTTCATAAAATAATATTATCTAATTAATAAAGGTGGTTTCACTGAATTCGGAGTCCGTTTGCAAAAAGTCGGTTTTGGGACCAAAAGACAAAGGGGTTTCTAGGCTATTTATTTTATGTAACACACCTTATTTATTATTTTCTTAAATTTATAATTTTTAAATTATTTCATGATCCTCTACTTTCACCATAAATTATTTCATAATTTTTGGAGACTATTTATTATTTTTATAAAATCAAATACCCCAAAATATAGGTATAATTGACCTATAGAGACACTTCCTCTATTTATTAAAATATGAAGATTAATTCATAAAAATCCATAAAAATTTGTATAAGTCTTATTTAATACCCTAATAATTAATAAAATATAAAATTAATTTTTACTTAATTATTTATTAAATTAAAAATTCAAAACCTCTTTATTAATACATATTTATTAATAAAATATTCATATTTCAAATAATATTTATTATTTATTAAAAGTAATTATACCATAATTTAGAAAATAAATATATTTAACTTTCTTGTATTTATACCTATTTAAAATAACGTAATTTACTAATTTATATTTAATTTATAAGTAATTATAGGATCTGGGCCAACCAGGTGCTGACACGTGTCAGCACCTGGAGCTTCTTCTCCAAGAAGCTGTTGTTCAGAATCTGTTCCAACTGGCCACCTTCCATGAATTTTCCCGCCTAACCTCTAACTCCTCCAACCCATCTAAACCCTCCATTCCCTACTCCTAACAACCAGCCATCTCGCCAGCCATTGATCTTGGCTTGGAGCCCAAGCATCGCCCCTATAAAAGCTCCCCAAGACCCGCCATTGATAACCAACTTCTTCAACCTTCAGCTTCCCAGCTCCAGGGTGTCCCGACTCCCCACCTTCCCAGCCTCGTTCCAACTAACTCGAGCGGTGACAGCACCGGAGAAGGAGCTCGCGAGGAAGAGGAGTCGTCGGAGAAGAGTTCCAAGGTGGAGCGCCGCCTTGAATCGCCGCCTCGTGCAGCGTGCAGCTCCGAGAAGATCGCTCGTCGAGCAACCATCCGGAGGTCATACACCTCCAGACCCCAGGTCACTTCCTTCACATTTCGCAATTTTGTTTCTCGATATCCGAGCCACGATTAGCGTGGCTAATCCGTTCTTAAGATAGTCTAATCACCCATCTATCTCGCAAGATTAAAAACTCCTTCGATTCATGTGTCATTCGATTTTAATCGACTCGCAAATCATCACCATCTTCACAGTTTGGATGTATTGGCTGGACGTTTATGCATTTTCTTCAACTTTTGAGGCTTTAGATCTTAACCTTGTTGGCCGATTCAATTCGAATCGAGCATAGAACTTGTTCGTTTGCAGGATTGTCTTCATCGCGTGCCATTCATTTGGATCTGGAAGGGCCTCAACATCATCAAAATCAAGCTTGAAGATCGGGCTCCAGAACAGCTATCCAGCTATCCGTGCCGAACCACCATCTTCCTCGAGCTATTGCCGCCAATCGGAGCGCCGCCTCAGCCACCCCTACAGCGGGCGAGCTCGAGGGGTGGAGGAGCCACCCCTCTGGCCCCGCCGGAGCGCCAGAAGCGTCGGAGATCCGCCGGGAGAAGTCGGAGAAGGAGGCGAGTCCGCGAAGAGTTTCAACTGCTCAAAAACAGCCAGAGCACAGGCTGTCGACACGTGTCAAAGCCAGAGCCGTCAGATCGTGCGCGAACGTTCTAATCACGGCCGTTGAGTGCGAAACGGTGGAGAAATTGTATATTAAGCCCAGCTCAATTTCCAGAACTTCAACCCGCCTCCCAGAGTTTTAATAATTACATTTAGGTCCCTCCACAGGGACCTAAACGTAAGATTTCTTGTATTTTTGTTACAGAACAGTCCTTGTGGACCCGTTTGAGAACAAATTTTAATTAGTTTTTTGACGCTTATGCCCCTGGGCTGTAGGGGCTGTATCTTGTTCGTTTGACCTCGGATTCCGACGATTCTTGGAGGGTAGTTACACAACTACCCCAACAACATAGTATAAAGTTTTCGCGGCTTTTCGACGAGTTTTTGACGTGCTTTGATTTTCTCGAAAACCACCTCGTCTTGTTTTGGTTTCTTGTGTAGTTCGAGTACGCGGCTCGAACCTCGCTCACCTATATTATATAGTATCACCTATATTCTATCCACCTACTATATACTACATAAATCTTTTGAAAAATATCCCTTTTTGAAAATTAAATAAAAATTTGAAAAGAATAAAATCAAATAAAAATTACAAAAATAAAAACCACTAAAAAGGCACTCTGACTTAGAGAAGAATTAAAATAAAATTACGAAGAAGAAAAATTAGGGAATATATTCTGCCTCCTTGAGTTCGACCCAGGAACACTTGCCTGGTTAAATATTAGTGAACGGTTTTCCGACAGAAAACCGTAAATTTGTTTGATAGGTTTAAGAACCGAATTTGTTTCGTGGCTTTCTGCTACAACCGACACTTCATCCTCTTCTTTAAATAAAAAGTGAAAGCCGCGAAACCGATTTTTAGCCTTATCAGTAGGTGAAAACCATATTGCAAAAGCTTGTCCGCCCGGACAGGAAGGACTGGTCTCAGATCTTGGATCAAGTCCTCTGGGCGTATAGGACGGCTTACAAGACACTGTTAGGCACCTCCCCATTCCGAACGGTGTTCTGAAAGCCGTGCCATTTGCCCGCAGAGTTAGTGCATAAATCAGAATGGGCAATCAAGAAGGTCAACTGGAACACACACCTGGGACAGAAGCAGAGAGACATGGATCTAAATGAGCTTATGGAAGTCAGAAACCGCGCATACGACAACAGTTTGGTGTACAAGGACAAGGAGAAGCGTTGGCATGATAGATATATCAGACGAAAGACATTTGTTCCTGGACAGAAGGTATGGTTGTTCAATGCTAGGCTAAAGATTTTCCAGGGCAAGCTGAAGTCTAAGTGGACGGGCCCATTTGTCGTCCGTACGGTGCATGATAGTGGATGTGTCGAGATCTCATATCTCGCAGATGACGCACCGACATTCCTAGTGAATGGACAACTGTTGAAGCACTTCGTCGAATCCAATGAGCAGTTAGTCCATGTTGAGGAGATTGTATTCATGCGCGAGACAGATTCAGCAGATACACATCGAGCCGCGTATGAGACCTTGCAACAGTAAGCTCCAGCCATCCGCAGCATCTCGAAAGATTCAAACCGACTCATTTGTATATATACCATCGGTCTTGTACATCCTATCCTTTTCCCCGCGACTCTAGTAACCCACCCCCACATCATCGAACCATTATCTTGGACTATACTTAGGATAACCAGATCCTAAGTATAGGGGGGAGGGTCACCTGAGTCATTTCACTGTACATTCTCCAGATCACATTGGTCCTCTTACTCACTCCTATCTTATACTTAGTCTGACCTGACCCTAAGTATAGGGGGGACCGATGCCCGCATTGTATACTCATCCACTTCTCATCTTTCCCTCGTCTGCCCCATTTCTGAGCTTCTTCTACACTTAGGCTACCATAGCCTAAATATAGGGGGGCGAGACGACTTCTATACTTTTTGTTATTTTAGCTCTCCTACGCTTAGCCCGAGCTATGTCTTCTTAGTCACTTTTGTGCTCTGAGGACATAGCACACGCTAAGTATAGGGGGGCGTGTATATATTACATATATACTTTACCCATAGCTCGTACTTTCGCGTATTTTCGCGTATTTTTGTATATATTTTGCAATAATTACGGGTGGGTAAAAAGTGAAAAAAAACGGAGTCTTGCATTTTCATTCATCTTCATAGCATGTCATCCACATCTCATCAGCATATCTCGCATATGCAAAGTGAAAAGCTAGTGGGTTCTGAACCAAGTTATGAGTAGATATTGAGGATGGACTTGATATGACCTTAATCCACCTAATTTCAGAGGAACCTTATAGGAATTGGAGTTAAGATTTCTCAGGTCAAGTGACTTAATTCTTTGAGTCCGCAAGTCTATGTTCACATGTCATCTTGATTAGTCTAAGTAAAATATCTCGGGCATACGCAAGATTCTTTTAGATAATGACCTAACTTGGACAAGCTGTATGCACGTAGCTCTTCATTGATGAGGTGGTGAGGAGGTAGAACCTTTAGCTTGGAGTAGTACACGGGTGGAAACATCCGTCCTCCTCTAGGGAGGGTAGTGCATCTCAACTTAGAATGGTGGTGTTGACATCTAAGGACAGGATGTTGTGGGTTGCAATAATGCTTAAAAAGAGGGATAGTCTACTGACTCAAGAGGAAAAACTCCTGATGTACATGCTGCACATTGTGAAAAAAAATACAAAAACTCCAAAAAATAAGACAGGTCCAAGAGAAAATAAAATACCTGTCGGAGTCTGTATACTAGTAAAGAAATGCAGCTGGATGTCTTGGCTACACTGGTCAGGCATCTCGGGATAGGTAGCTACACTGGCTAACGTCCATTCTCTTCTCTACCCCCTCCTCTTGAGTTGGTCGCACTTGAACTTAGAAGGGAATACCCCGCTCCTCGAGGAAAGAGTTACTGGACTAGGTTATTGAGTTACCTTGTTAGACGAGGCTGGTTCCGAGTCATTTCTGATGTGGAGAGCTATACCTCACTAACACAGTACAAGTAAGAATCATAGTCATCAGAAATTTGCGTTTGAGGATTTGTTCTGACCTGACTATTGAGGAGTCTTGAATAGAAGACTTGTGGAACTTGAAGTCTGTTAGGTCTTAAGTGAAGGTCCAAATAAGGTTCCGCCACACAACTAATCCAAAGGTCGAGTCAAGCTCCATTTTTAACTTTTGTTAATGACCTCGGTATGGAACCCAAAATCATTTCACTCCTGCATTTCATTTAGTTGCTCGGGGACGAGCAAGGTTTAAGTATAGGGGGTTGATGAATCTTTGATTCATCACTTCAAAAGTCAAAAATAGAGCCTTGTTCCCGAGTAAATAGAGGCATATTACCTTTTATAATGCATAAATAGCATTCATGCATACATACATAATACATACATTTTAGAAGTCAATTTGCATTTAAATAAGAAGCCAATATCCCTTGTAAAATATCCACTTACTAAAATAACCTCTTCCTTATAATGTACTCCTTAGTTAATAATATAGGGAAGAAAGCCAAAAATCCCCCTTGTAAATTAGTCAATAAAGCCCTAGAACCCGTGGACAATAAACTACACATAGATCCCTCACACAAACTCCAAAATAGGTCTACTCACTCTTAGAATACTACACATTAAAAGACCTTTAAAATGAGACTAATTCATCCAATTTGGAGCCTGTATGAGAAAGTTGGGTTTTTGGGCCACTTTGTATACTACATATATGTATAAATTGTATCTTTGTATTTTTTGTATCATACTTGACCTCATCTCTGTCTTTGGTCAACATGAAACTTGTAGATCTCATCAAGATCTACAACTTTCATGTTTTGAGTTTTCCCAAATTCGGGCCCCTTCTCTTTCTACACTAAATTCTCTTTTCAACCAATCAGAGCAGGCTACGTGGCGCCCTCTGGTTGCGCCACGTAGCCCGCTGCCCTTGCCTCATCCGCCCGCAGCTACAACCGTTGGATTACCTTCTAGAACCAACGGCCTAGCCGCCTCCACGCACGCCACAAATTCCAGCCATCCGATCATTATCAGAACCCCATCAGCACCGCTCGTTCGCGCCTCAAGCTGAGCGCGCCACATGGCGCTTTGAGATCCGTTTGATCACGCCCTCGATCCCTTCATCCAAGCCGCTAGATCTTCTCTTTATTCCCACCGTCAGATCATGCCCAGCTTTTTATCTGCACCACCCGTTTCCGCCCCATTCCCCTCGCACCACGTGGCGCAATCGCATCCCTTGATCGATTCGCTTGTGATCTAATCCTACCCGGCCATTAGCGCTTCGGTCTGGGCCATTGGATCACAAGATCCAACGGCCAGGACTTCGTCTCCTACCTCCGATCGCCCTCTCTCCCACGATCTCGACCTTGCGCAACACGCTGCCCCCTTTCTATTTTCGCCTCCACTCCCCTCACCTTCTCTGACCACCAATGCCGCCACGATCCTCACCACTCTTCCCTCATCCTCGCCAGCTCCCTCATTCCCCACGACTCCCACCAGAGTCGCTCCACAACGACCTTGAACTCCACCTCCCAACGACTTAACCCATCGACTTCATCCTATAAATCACTCCTCTCCGGCCATCGTCATCCCTATCCTCCCCTCGTGAGAGACTCCCCGAGCTCGTAGCTTCAAATTTGTGACAGAAATTGCGAGTGTCCTCGAGCGAAGACGTCTGTCTTCTCCGGCGAGATCCTCGGCCTCCGCCGAGTCGCAGCCCTCCTCCGCCGAGCCACTGCTTGAGCTCAGGGATCCACCGGCCCTTCGAGCGACGACCTGGAACTCAAGGAAGAGCACCAATCCCCAGGTGACGCCTCCATCCCTCTTCGATCTTCTCTTCATTTTTCTTCGCTTTTTCTCGCCTTTTATTTACCGCCTCCGGTCATCTTCTCGCCTCCATTCCATTCCGCCGAGCTTCGCATCGGAGCTCCCATCTTCGCGGTTACCTTCACACCCTCCGACGACGCCTTCCATCTTCCAGCAGCTTAAGCTCCACCACTTGGCCGGAGCTTCTTCGCCAGACCACCGCAGTACCACTTAGGCCTCTCCCACCATCCCATCAACTTCACGAGCGCACGCACGAGTTCCGGCTCTACCTTTAACACTTGCAGGTGCCAAATGATTCATTGATCGGAGCCTCGCCGGAGTCGTCTTCAACCTTCATCGCCTCCCACCTCCGTAGACCTTCTCCGACTCCTGGGATCACCGCCACCTACACCGCATCACCACGAACCTTCTGAGATAGCTCCGACAAGTCGGAGAGCTTCGTCGACACGAGGAAGGACGGGCGGAGCAAAGGCAACTTCGCCGGAGCCCCGCCATCTCCTCCGCAGGCGGCGGAGGACCATCGGAGGAGAAGTACAGCTGTCGTTCGATCACATCGATCGAACGGTCCTCAGCGTGCCACGTCGCCTCTCAGCTGAGCTTCACAGGAGTCGTTGGATCCCTTTAGATCCAACGGCGCCTAGTGCGCCACGCGTACCCCCTCAGCAGCAGCTCTCAGCCGTTGGATATCTCATCTGATCCAGCGGCGGACCGTCAGCCACGTCGCCATCTCCACCGAAGCCAGTAGCCGTTGGATCAACCTAGATCTAACGGCCTGAGGTCACGCCACGCGTCTTCACCTCCATCCATTGGATCGAGCTCGATTCGAGGGTCCACAGCGTGCCACGCAGCTTCGGTCCAAGCCTCTTCTCCGAGCCTAGGCTCGGATCGCCCGAGCCTCGCTCCAGACCTCCAGAAGCGCCCGAGCCAAGCCCCGAGCCTCCGCAACTATCCGAACTGAGGCCGCCCACGTGAGGAGCATGTGCGACCTGGGAAATTTACACAGAGGCCCCTGGAACTTTCAAATATTGCAAAAAGGTCCCTGTGAAGCAGACCCCACGTGAGGAGCACGTGCCTTGTGGAGAATTTGGACTCGAGTCCCCAACATAATAGGTAATTGCACTTAAGTCCCTGTCAGCATATTTACTTTATGTATTTTTATTTTCCTGTATTGCATTTACACCCCTGTGTTTGCACGCATCCCTAGATTGCATTTTACATTTTTTTCAATTCTAAAAGTTGCATTTTGTTGAGAAACTGGTCCTCTGTCTATTGGGCCACGTGTCATATTTTTGTAATTTCAGTAGAATTTAAAATGAATTAATTGGTTGATTTGTGGAATATTTTTCCCAGTTACACCTTTTAATTTCTAGTTAATTCTCTGTTATTCCAAAAATCCTCAAAAATTCACAATAGCTATAGGACAGTGAACTTAACATGCCATAAAAATTTCATGTCATTTGCACACATATCGAGGCCTAAATAAATTGTTGAGTGATTTTCTCATTTTAATTTTAGTAAATTCATTTCATATTGAAATTAAGATCTGTCAATTTTCCTGTATTCCTTATCATTAGAGTTATCTAGGATAATTTTATTTCTTGGAAAAATTGTGATTTGTTATTTACTAAAAATTAAATAGTGAAAATCACCCTGTCTGCATATTTAATTCACAGTAAATTCATTTAGTGTCTAAAAATTCCAAAAAAATTAGGGTAGATCATTTTCATCATAATTAATCATCTGGCCAATTTTCATAATTTTTGGACTTCATTTGAATCTTAATTGAACTAAACTTTATATTGGCCTGTTGGTTGCATGTGTCTGCACAGAAAATAGAAAAGGAAAAAAATTAATTCCATGAAAATTGAACACTTGATATTTGCTCAAAATTCACCTAAGGAGACAGATGCCTCCTTGAGTTCGACCTTGGACTTACACCAAGTAAAAAAATCTGCCGCTTGAAATTAACTTGACATTAATTAATAGTGGTTTTTGATTAGCCTCTCGTATCCGACTGCAACGAACGAAATAAAATTAATTTGGACATTAAATTGACCGAATTAACATAGGGTGCGGGGCGGTTATCAGTTATCATCTTCTCCCATCCTCCTCATGTGCTTGCATGTGACTTCCTTCTGTTGTGTCGCCTTGCGCTCATCGTCGTGCTTCTACACCACCTCCGATGTGCGCCACCCATCTCCCCTAAATGCAGCTCTTCTCAACCAACTCCTCCTTCTCTGATTGACCCCACCATCTCCACAACAGCCGAAGCCCATCATCGTTGACCCTTTCTGCTATCCTAAACCAAATGCCCTTATCTTCTTCCCCTCCATCTCCGATTAACCGTAACAACCAGCATGTCCGTGATCCAAGACAACCCCTTATTCCCTATGACCTTCTCTCTATCTATCCCATCCAAATCAACCACCGCGATACCTCATCATCTATCCTCTCAATTGCCAACCCTTTGCTCCCCTCTCTTTGGCAACAACTCTGTCACAACAAACAGAAGTCCTCTTCTTCGCCATCCACTTTATCCCATTCCTCCCTTTCCTTATTTAACCCACCATCACCTTCAAACCATGGATCCACCGATATCCATCATTAATAGATACATACATATATATATATATGTATTTATATATATATATATATATATATATATATATAAATAGAGAGAGATATGGAGGAAAGGGGTGGTGATAGCACCCCACCTTAGCTGGTGAAGACCTCCCCTATGCATGATCCACGGTTCCCCCTATAGTGTTGCATGCTCCAGCCATCACACAGCTTTTTCGTGACTACCCACTGCTGAGGTAGTCATCAGGAGTCAAGCTCTGCTCTTCCACTCTCTGATGATTTCACCACAAACACCTTCCACTTCTTCCTTTTCTTTCTCCTCTGCCTCCTGCATCTTATTCTATTTCGCAACCTAAATTCTCTTCGACCGACGACGCACCCATCACCTTCATCCCTCCACTTGATGTTCTATCTCCCGCAAACTTTCACTACCTACGCTCCTATGTACATATCCTTCGAGGATCTTCGCCTCCACTCAACATCCTCCGAGCAAGATCTATGCAGCACCGACTTCAGCCGCCTCGCTGCCACCTCTGCTCTGACGCCCCATGGTCGTGTGTCAGTGGACCTCTATCATTGGTGGAGCACCATCATTGGTCGATGCCCTGAACCACCACACACCATGGACAACAAGCCTTCGACACATGCAAGCCCTGAAAACAAGGGCTACAAGAAGAGCACGATAAAGAACTACAAGCATTTGGGCCATCCAAACCCACCCAAAATTCAACCCTCGAATCAATCTTCATCGACGGACCAGATCATTCCAAAACCGGCACCTAACCCTCCAGCCTCGGGTCTTCATAGAAGCTCCAAAAATGAACATGTGGTGGGATACCCGAGCCGCTACTCGATCATGTGGCCCTCACATGCACTTCATGTATGAGTTGGGGTAATTACGGCCATGCCCCTCATGTTTCCAAAATTTCAGACATGCCCCCGTGTGGGGTAAATAGCAGAAGGATTCCACTGGATTTTGCAAATTCCAGAGATTCCTTTCCATGGGTATATCTACAAGACTCTTAATTACTTTTATTATATTTAAACTTCATTTGATCATATCTTGAACATTGTTTATCGATTTTCACATTCTTGATGTTGTTTTGATCCCTATCTGATTGTATTTCATATAGAACTATTAATTCCATTGATGGAGACATTTTTTAGCATTAATAAATTAAGGTTTTAATTTGTTCACTTTGAGCATCTTTATTCTTATTCATTGATTTCATTGCTCATTATTTGGTGTATTGATTTAGAGACATTTATTGAGGAGATTAAATTGATATTAATTGATAAATTATCTCTGAGATTAATTTAGGGGAGGCTATTTGGAGTAATTGACTTGGCTTGATGCATCTATATTCACCTTCATCTTTACATAATCATTGCATCATAAAAAAACAATAAAAATTGCACATATTTTATTTCTCTCTCCACAAAACTAATTTGAAAATCCTTGCATCATATTTCTTTGATTGATTAATTACATCACTTTGAAATTAAAACCCCTAATAGGTAGAAAAAGATAAAAACACAAAAAAATATTCTTCTTCTCTTTCTCTGAAAATCTAAATTTCTTAAAGTATTTAAAAATTAACTCTAGACCCTCGTATTACCTTCCTGAGCTCGACCTTAGGACTTACCCAAGTAAAATAAATAAATTCGATCGCATTGAGACTTGATTCTCCATATCACTTCTCGTTGTGATCATTTTTGATGAATCGCTAGATTTCACGACTACAACAACTTCGACAACATTATTTTTAATTTAACAAAATTAACAAAGTGAAATATGCGCTCGTCAAATGGCATTGTTTCCAAGGAGGTAAATGGTTTAAAACTAATTTTATGGTTATTTATATTTTTAGGTTTTCCATCCACGGGTAGTTTGACCCTCGATTTTCTTGTATTTATTTCTCCTATTATTTTCTCGGTATTTTTATTTCTTTTATTTTTGTATATATTTTTGTGAATATCTCTCTGACTTTTATTTCTCTTATTTTTCATGTGAGGTACCTGGTAACTTGGAGTGGCTCTCTCGGAAGCTGACGCAACTCGGAGCTACTGGAAGCACGAGTAATTTATTTTATAATTTTTGGGAGAAAGTGTTTTTCATTTATTTTTGTAATTATTCTTCATATTTACAGCGATCTTCGCTTGAAGATTCACGTTTGTACCGAACTGGACTCTCGGCCTATCGGGCCTATTTTTTTGGTGATGGATGTAGTCCTATGATTGCACCGTGACTATTAGAGCTATTAGATTATTTTTGTGCTTGTAGGACTAGGCCCACACTCTCACATTAATTAGATGCACTAGATTGATTTCCTCTAGCCAAATTAAATTGTTATTTCACTCGATGATAGAAATTCATGTTCTAGGTTTGGTTTCCCGTGCCTGCATTAGAAATATTTTTTAGGGAAATTTCCACTCTATTTAGCTTGCTGCACATAGATTGTCATGAAGCACAGTAAGCATCTCTGACTCTACATTCATTATCGTGTTTCCCATTACAAGACATTTTCGATTATCCCTCGGTTTTTACTTACCTAGGATTAAAGGAAATTAGAATCCCCATGTATACGTGTATTTATATCCATTCAAAGGAAGTGATCGCAAAATAAAATCGAAACTGCTAACATTATTGACTATTAAAACTGGACAAAAATTGAAAATCATTAATTGTGGGAGAGCAACCCCAGCCTTATATGCAGGATATATTGTGCTTGTTGAGAGGTAAGGACGCAACCACTTAGGATTAGAGCCAAAATCCCTGAACTTGTGCCCTGAACGCTTGGACTAACTTTTGAGTCCTGTTATTGTTGCAAGCACTTTCCTCCGACCTTTGAAAAAGTAGTCTTGTGTTAAAGTTGGTGTGTTTTGCCAACTCATATATGAACTACTCTGGGAGACTACACCTGTGTAACAGATTTAGAGATTGTTTTATCACTAATTTAAAAATGAATAGATAATCGATCGAACTTTCATGACCTTTACTATGTGAAGTTTGTGAATTTTGGGGTTTGCATAGTGTATTGGATTGTGTCCGTTCAAATTTCATTGTACTTTCATCCATATATCGAGGTTCGTAAATCATTTCACCTCCATTTTCGAAGATGTTGGAACTTTTATTCATACCTAGATTCCGTGGGTTTGCTTACACAACCGAATCCTAACCATCTTCATCTTCATTCTCGTATCAGGAGAATCCTTTCTTTGAGTCAATTATCCCCCATCCATCATACACTCCACCCTTATTCCACCCCACTCTTCTTCGGTTGAATATTCACGATATGTACTGCTCGCAAAACTGAATGAATATTATGTAGACACAATGGAGCGAGCAAATTAGAGGATGGACATGAGTACAATCGAATTTGACTGAGAAACATGATTCCCGATTATGATTGAGAATCCATTTCTTGAACCATCCCCTACTCAGGATGACTCTCTCCCCGTGTACAACATGTTTTCCTTGGACCAGACCTATGAGAGCTAGAGTCAAGGAAATATAACTCATGACTAGGCCACTACTATGATTGTTACTCAGCTTAGGATTCCATGCCAGAGTCACGACATGTCGAGTGTGGTCAATCATCTTCAAGTCATGAGACAATGGTTGATAACATAGCTCGAATCAATTAGAGATTCGATGCTTTGACAGAACAACTTGATAATGCGATCGAAATGGTTAAAGAAATAATGAGAATCCAAGGAGGAGTGAGGGACACATAGAGAAAACCCAAGACATTACTTGTGCAAAACCTTTAGATAAATACACCACAGGTATCGTCCACCACTAACCACTCTAATGACTCTGATGAAAATAAGAAAAAACTATGAAAAATAAAAAATTCAAAAAAAAATAGACAACACTGATATGGAAGTATTTTGTAAAAGTTTATCTTAGAGCTTCCATTATTATAAGCCATAGAGTATGTGCCCGATCTTCAGATATTTGTAAAGAATCGATTATCACCCAAGTAGACGGGCAGAAAGAGATCTAGAACTAAATTTCATTTAACTACTATGGCCAGTTCAACGGTGATGACCAAAAGAGCAAAAGCTGCAGAGTCAAACGGTTAACCAGGGGTACTTCTGAAATTGAGAACACCATATTTACCCATGTTCGGATTGATGATGAATCAACTCTAAACATACTCCTAACGTCTGTGTTTGACTGACTCAAACTCGGACTGCTCAACAAGACCAGAGTGATCGTTCAATTTCCTGACTAATCCATAAAAAGATCGAGAGTAATTATTTCAGTCTCATGAGCTTCCAAGGTGTCAAACATAGAGCGTACTTCATTGTCTTAAATAGTGAGCACTAAGGAGAGTTGTCTGAGTCTCTCGTTATTATGGGAAAGCCATTCTTAGTCGTTGCTAAAGTAATTATCGATTGTGATACTGAAGACATAAGATTCCCAAACCAGAACCTTAATAATCAAACTCTCGAGGAAACACCTGACTGTGAGACAACCGAATAGAAAGCCGACAGACGTCATCATGAGACTACCACTTCACAAGATCAGACATTTCCTCATGAAACAAAAACACAAACCCTAGGAGAGACACCCGAGAAAATGATTGTTGAGCCCAACTTCAAGTCTCACCATGCTTCTTTGGAGAACCACCCTAACACTGCTCCTATGATGAACCCAGACACAGGAGCTAGTGTGGAATTGGACCATGTTTATGAAGATTGTCATGACTAATTGATTGGTCCAATTTTTGAGGCAGTTGTAATTCATGAAATACTTGAACAAGTCACGGATCCAACTCAAGGAATCTATTATGTCACCAAAACTTCAGAAAATCAAAAGGTGACATCTTCTACCATCAGGGACAAGCACACAAGACATATTCAAATTGAGGAAACACCCCTGAGATGAACCATGATCCTGTAGGAGCGGGACAATTTTTACGGTGATTCATATGCCGAGCAACCCATAGATGCCACAACTTCCCGATCTATTACATATGGTGGGAAAAAGAATTATGACCATCCTCCTAGAAACAAATTGATCAAGAAAGTCACATATAACCTTAGAAATCAAGAGACTTATGAAGATTCCTTGTCAAGTTCCCCATCTGGTCCTTTGGTGGTACATCATGTAAGTATAATTAGTAAACTATCAAAGGATACTTACCTTTAGTTGATAATGATTGGAGATCCTCTACGTATGACTATTATTCTTCTAAGGATGACTCCGACAATGGCTGGGATTCTTCTTCTTCTTCACGTTCTTCATTTCCATATTCCCTCCCGCCACATGCCCAAACAAAAATCTGTAGAAAACCTCCTTGAACATCGACACCTTCTCCCCGATTTCATCGGTTCCCTTGTACTACTTGTTCTATACTTATGCCAAAGCCTAAGTATAGGGGGACCCGATGCCCACTGTATATACCCTTCTCATTCTATTCTCTTGTCTGCCCCATTCTTGCTCCTCTTCTATACTTATATTGTCCACAGCCTAAGTATAGGGGGCCAACCGACTTCTATTTCCTTTTTATCACGCTCTTACGCTTAGCTCGATCTACGGCTTCTCTGCACTTCTTGTATCCTGAGGACATAGCACTTGCTAAGTATAGGGGGGTGTATACTTTGTACATATTTTACCCAAAGCTTGTACCTTCGTGTAAGACTATATTTATTTATGGGGTGGGTAACAATCTTGTAAAACAACCAAAAAATCTGAAAAATTAAAATCTTTTCTTTCGTAGAAATTCTAACTACTAGGCTTAAAAATGAGCAGATACTTTTCTGTGAGGGTACTACAGTTTCCCATAATAAAGGCGGTGGTTAAAAGACATTGCATCTGCACCATCTTGAAGTAACACGGGTAACAATCTAACGGTCTGTACGTAAACCCATACTAGCTAAAAGTGGATGCAACTATTCATATGAGCTTGGTCCAGTCAGTGTTTCTCTTAAGATTAAAAAAAATTAATTAGCAATGTTGTGTCAAATCGTGTGTGCATCAAAAGTTTTGAAATTTGGTTTTTTATTCATGTTGCATAAACATCTTGCATTAATCAACTTCTTCAAAAAATCAAAAATAAAAAAATGACAAAAAAAGTGTTTGCATTCCATATATTTGCACTTATCTAGCATTTCATGCTTCTACATTGGTGAAAAGCCATTGGGTTCTGAACTGAGTCAAGAGCAGAAATTGAGAGTGGTCTGGACTTGGCCTTATCCACATAATTTTTAGAGGAACTTCACCGAGAAATAGGATTTTAGAAGATTCAGGTCTTTAACTTAATTCTTCAAGTTTCACATGGAAATGAGCAGATGTTGACTCTTAGTGTCTAACCTGGTCGCCTCATTCTGGATATGACTTCTGAGTAGGGAATTAATACGTACTCTAGCACTATGAACTTAGATCAACTCATACGGGGTGTTGGAAGACTGTGTGAGTCTATTTTCTAGTAGCGTGGACATCTAACGACCATTGTACTGGTTGGAATAAAGATTCGGGTGAGGGGTGGAATAATTGCACAAATTTTCTAAAATCTTAAAACATATGCTGAAAGAAAGATCTTACATCTATAGGGGCACAAAAGATCCATGCAGTACAACCAAAAATCAATACCAAAAGAATCCAATTACCAAATAAATATTTGACAAAAAAGGTCCAAGCTTCAGACAACCTGCAGATATTGGTGAAGACTTGGCGAAACTGGCTGGCTTCACAAGGAGATGTGGCTACACTGTCCACACTCCAGTTCTCTTCCTATTCTTCTATCTTCTTCCCCATTCGATTGCAGACACATCACGTACCTGAACTTAGAAGGAAATACCTAACTCCTCGAGGATGAGTTATTGGAGGAGAGGTTTGCATGGTAGTCCGACATTCTTGATGGGAAGAGCTAACACCCTTCACACACATGAGGCAATTGTTCAATGTTCATGGGGTATGCTTTGGGAGGAGGATTGATCTAAGAAGACTTGTGAGCCGAAATTGTTACAATGATGTGCAGAACATGGAGGTTGTTGATTTTAAAACCCTAATTCTCACAAGAGTTCCGCCAAACTATTAATCAAAAGGTCGGGTCAAGCTCCATTTTCACCTTATGCTCATGATCTTGGTATGAAATCCAATCTCATTTCACATCTTCATTTCTTTAATAGCTCGAAGACGAGCAAGGTTTAAGTATAAGGGCTTGATGAATATGTGATTCGTCACTCTAATTAGTTGAAAATAGAACTTCGTCCCCATAATTTAGGTTCATTTGCAAGGTAGCTTCATAAAATTAAATTCCATGCACTAATAAATAATTAGCATAAATTAACATTTCATATTGCATACATAATCATCCACGCATTTTCACCTAATTTCACCCATTTTTAATTACTTCATGCCAAATCCAATTGACCCAAATCCAACTCCATTATGTACATATCTCTAACCTTAATCCTTGAAAAATTCAAAAAAAAATTATAACTTGTACATATGCAAAATAATGTCAAACACTAATTTAAGAACAGATAGACAAAAACGTTGATATCTCTCTCATATAGTATCCAAATAAACTCTACTCACTTTTAAATTAATTTGGGTTCAAATATCTCCAAATGAATATCAAAATCAAAATAATCGGAGTCCATTTGTGAAAATTGGGTTTTGGGACCTAGCTGTGCATTATACATATTTGTTGATTTTGACTTATCATTTAATGAGCATATTTCACTTATTTTGATTTATTTGTTTTCATTTCTTCATACCATTTCATGTTTTAATAAAATACATAAAATTAAAAATCCAAAAATACAAGAAAAGCAATGAAAAAGACCAATTCTGATTTGAGCCTTCTAACTTGATCCACTTATACATTATTAATTTCTCTAATTTCTCTGATTTATTTGAAACCCTTAAAATGCTAAAAAAAAACATTAAGTCTTGTGCAGCATTCCATAGCATGTTTGATTTTTGCATGCTATTATTCAATCACAGAAAATCATATAAAAATTGTAAAGCTAAAATGGTATTTTATACATAAAATGTTATCAAAAATATTGCATATCTTTCATTCTGCATCTCATGTGCACTTGAGTCCTTCATGAACATGATAGATCATACTTAGTCGAACATTTTTTGTGTTAATCATTTTTACATCAGAGTATGTTTGCAATTTTTAAGTTATTTATTTCTGCATTTTCATGCATTGGTCAACTTCAGGTCAAATCTACGCCATGTGTCAGCTCGCAACTAGGCCACGTGGCCCTATCCACTTTCCCTCATCCTCTCTCCACAAGCCAGGAACGTGGCTAACGTCACCCACTCACACGCATGGTACGTGATCATCTTCACCCCTCATCCTCACATGCCTTCATGTGACTCCCTTCTGTTGTGCCACCTTGCGTTGGCCACCGCACCTTTACACCATCTTCGTTGTGCGCCACTCATCTCCTCTGAATGCAGCTCCTCTCAACCAACCACTCCTTCTCCAGTTGACCCCACTGATAACGAGGGTTTCAGGAGTGATAAGACGTCAGTTTCGATGTAGAAAGTCGCTTCAAACCAAAACCCTAGTTGATCAAACAAAAATCGATAAAATAGGAAAGAGAGAGAGAGTGAGAAAATGAAGTGAATAGGCTTTTCTCTCCTATTTTATTTCACACTATATTATTTTACCAGGTAAGTGTGCCTGTGTCGAATTCAAGGAGGCAGAATAGTAATGCTTGGATTTTAGAGATGGAGAATATTTTTGTGATTTTTTATTTCTTCTTGAAGAAAGCAAAAGCGAGAAATCTTTTTAATCAATTTTTGCTTTTGAAATTTTTATTTTATTTTATTTTCAATTTTTATTTAGTTTCTAAAGTGATATTTTTCAAACAATTTATCTACGATATAGTATGTGAAAAATATGTAGTAGATATGTGATACTATATAGCAGAGAGATCGCTCGAGCAACGGGCTCGAAAAGCACTCAAATCTAAATCAAAATGGTTGCGAAATGCGACAAATCAAAACACAATGATGACGCGACAAAATATATACAAAAAATACAAAGAAACCTTGATAGGATAGTTGTGTAACTACCCTAGAAAAATCGATAAAAAATAATATCAAAAAAAGGTCCAAATGTAGCTTATAGTTCAGGGGTATAAGTGCAAGAAAAAAATATAAAAAGTTCTGCAGAATGGTCCTCGGTCAGGGACTGAAGTGTAAAGAAAATAAAGTTTATTACATTTAGGTCCCTTCGCGGGGACCTAAATGTAATATCTGGAAGTTCTAGAGCTGAATGATGAAATTTGGAATTTGGATGGGTTTAAGATGCAAAAGTTCCACCGTTTCGCGATCTACAACTGAGATTAGAAGCTGAAGCTCGATCTGGATCGTCGATTGGCGACACGTGTCAGCAAACTGTGCTTCGTCATTGTTCTTGTTGTTCTTCCTCAGCTTGCGCAGGTGACAATGTTGCTCCCTTCTCCGACTTTTCTTCGATGAGCAATGGCGTTCTTTGGGCCTCCGGCAGAGCCAGGAGGGAGACACCTTCTCCCTCTGAGCTCTCCTGCGGGTGAAGATGGTAGGAGGTGGTCAAGAGTGGTAGATATTCGATGGCGAAGGTGGCTGATTGGCAATGTCTGGCAGCTGAGGAAGATCCTCTTGATCCGAACTTTCTTCACAATTTTCTAGCTCCAAGTGAATAGTTGATGCTCCAAGTTGAAGATGGACCTGTAATTAAAATATTTATATGCTCGATTCGTTCAAGAATGTGCCAAGGCATTAAAGAATTGCAAGTTTAATTTTATAATTTCCAGAAAATGTTCATCTATAATGGAAGATATATGGACACGAATTTGGAAGATTTCGAATTAGATTTGAAGGTATGAATCGGTATGCATGTAAGAAGAAGGATTGTAGATCCTAATTCCATACTTAAGAGAGCTAATCTTTGCATGAGATTTGAGAAAGAAACACATGAATGAAGGATGAATGATCTGGGAAGTTGAGGTATATTACCTCAGGTTGTTGCTTGACGGCTGATCTTTGCCGGAGCTCCACGCGCGCGAAGCGGGAATGCAAGGCCAAGCTAGGCTTTGGAACTCTCCTTCAATGATCATCCTTCCACGCGGGGTGGCTTTCGGGTACTGTCACCACCAAAGGCGACCGAAATGAGGCAAGGAAGTTGGGTGATCGGCCAAGTATATTGGAACTGGAGTAGTTAGGAACAAGTTAGTTGGCTCGCGCCAACCTGATGGCTTTTTATAGATGAATAGAAAGAAGGTTAGGATGGAACTAAGGGTAGGCGAAGGGTGGTTAGAAGAAGAAGGTGGAGGGTTTGGATCGAAGGAAGAGGTTAGAATGGGCGCAGGGAAATTTTGTGAAGAGAAGGTGTTGGAACGGAGCTCCAAAAGAATTGTTCTTGAAGAAGATGCACTAGGTGCTGACACGTGTCAGCATCTGTTTAGCCAGATGGAATAATACAATATAAATTATGTAATAAATAATAAACCATGTTATTTTAAATAGGTATAAAAATGAAAAATATAGATAATTAAATTATCAAAATTACGATATAATTACTTTTTATAAATTATAAATAATTTATGAAATATAAATATTATATTAATGAATAGGTATAAATAATACTTAATAACTAACTTTTGGATTTTTAATTTAATAAATAAATAATTACATATTAATTTTATATTTTCTTAATTATTAGAATAAATAAGATCTTTATGAATTTTTATGGATTTTAATAAATTAGTTTAGATATATTAATAAATACGGGTATAAGTTATGTAGTTCAATTTCATCTATAAATTAGGGATTTGGATTTATTTAAAATAATAAATAAGCTCCAAAAACTCTAAAATACATCATGGTTAAAATACAAGATCACGAAAATAATTAAAAATTATAAAATTAATAAAATTAGAAATAGTGTGTTCTAAATATAATAAATAGCCCAGAAACCCTGTTGTCATTAGATCCCAAAACTGACTTTTTGCAAACCGACTCCGATTTTAATGAAATCAACTCCATTAATTAGAGAATATTGTTTTATAACTTTAAAAGTGAGTAGACTGAAATTGAAGTTCGTATGAGAAAGTTATAATGCTTTGAAGTTGAGAATTTGTCAATTTGAAAGTTAGATTTCTTGGCATATATACAAGATAATATTTTTATATTTTTATATACATTTTTAGAAATAATTAGGAAAAGAGTTTGATGAAAAAATATGCACATATGAATTAATTAAAAATCAATGAAGATTTGATATTTATTTGAAAAATAGTGAAGAATGTGTGGTGAGTATATTTAGTTCTTTTTATGATTTTTTTCCCTTATCTCCCCCTACTTGTTTGTTTGTCGACCAACCCATGCTGATTTGGTCTCGGGGGTTAGGTTGCAGCTATATTTATATTTTATAAGTCATATTGTACATATATACATATTTACAATCTACCTTCTTTTATTTTATTTATTTACATGTTTTTGATGCATAGAAGTGCATTTTTATTCATGAATGAGGTTTTGATAATAGATGGTAATTAATTGATATTTACATGTATATGTTAAGGGTTTTAAGACAAAATATGACAGAAATGTTAATGAATCATGGATTCATCAACCCCATGTACTTAAACTTTGTTAGTCCCTTAGCAAACACTTATTTGAAAAGTAAGTGAAAAGAAAGAAAGTTAGAATGAATTTATTTTCCTAAACCAATTCATGAGAACAGATAAAGGACAGAGCTCGATCGGGCCTGAAATAAGCATTTTGTCAGAGCCTTAACTAGGATTAGTATTTTATCCTCAACAGTCCTCAAGTTCCACAAATCCTTATTTAAGTTCACCTCAATAGCCAGTTCAAATTCACTTATTCATATCGCAAACTCTATCATGCTTGAAGTCAATTTGTATGGTGTGTGAATTGTTTTAGCTCTTCTTGCTTAAAGAAGCGAAGAAACCGTCCATCCTAGTTACACACTTCCATTGGTTCCTTGTCCAGCTACTCTTTCCTCGGGGAGGGAGGTATTCCCTTCTGAGGTCAGTTCATGCTATGTCCACAATCGAATAAAAAGAGAAAGTAAAAGAATGAAAAAAGAACTGGAGTGTGGCCAGTGTAGACACATCTCCTTGTGAAGCCCAGCTGGTGTAGCAAGTCTCCAGTAAGATGTGTAGGCATTTTTGGTGGAAGCTCGGACCATTGTGGTCGTATTTGTATTTGTGGCTTATTCTTTGAATTGGCTTTGTAATTTGCATGCACTGCATTCATCTCTTTGTGCCTCGACGGATATAGCATCTTTTATTCCGTCCCTTTTTTGAGGTCTTGGAATAATTGTGTCAGCAGATCCTTCCCTCATCTGAAGCAACTATCGCAACCCCAATCTCTCCCGTCTTTAGACGTCAATGCTGCAAAGACAAGGATAGAAACGCACTACCAAGATGGTGTTGGACATGTGAGCCCAAGGTAAGCCTTTATGTAATAAATGTTATTGCTGATATCATTCCATAATATGAAATGAAGAATACATAATTTACATAATAGGTCCCTTAGTAGAATTAGGGTTATGTACCATGGCCATCTTGATGATCATACAGTAGTTGATTCAAATATTGAATCACAGAGGCTGGTGCTTGGATGAACATCTAAAGAGTTAGATTGAGGACTCGTCAAGCACCATCAAATGATTGTTAAGAGATGATCTCCAGCCTGAGTAGGAAATGGCAATCCTTTATCAATTAGGCTGATATCTGACCGACCTCTTGATGCAGGTCCTTTGCATAGGAATAGAGATTCAGAGGTGTCAGATGAGTTAGGTCAAAGAGTTGACTTAACGAGATCGAGATATCGAAAGTCCTATATCATATGTTGTCATGATATAGGCACGCATCCTCTGACCAGAGACAGATGTGTTACTATATGTCTGAGTATGTACATTTGGAAGACGAATAAGTTGATGACCTAATCAAGGTCTATACACCAGCGTGTTGTTGTGCATGCAAGGGCATATGAGTAATAAGATCTCTCAAAGGGATCAAACAAGTTCAGTTACCGAACCGGAAGACATGAGCTCACTCATGAGATAATGGGAAGAATCAAATTCCGTACACGGTCGTCTTGCTTTGGAAGCTTGACTGAATTTGTAGGTTTGATATATACTTTTGGAAAGTATATGATCAAGACCTAGGTATGATATATGCTTTTGGAAAGTATATGATCGATACCGACTCCCAATGATCGAATGAGAAACTTAATGATAAAACTCTGAAATAGATAGTGTAAAATTGATCTTATACTTCAGGTTTATTCAGAGTCTTCCAGTATGCAGGATGTATAGGTATTGGGAATACCTGAGGGTGATGTGATCATAAACGATTATATAACCATATTGCTTCCATTCGTAGAGAGTGATGAAACAGGTCTGGATTTTAGTGACTCCTCTCAGTAGAGAAGTGATATGATCTTGATCCAAATGTTGGACATTGATCTGAATGTGATTCATATGCAATGAGAAGAATGGATTTACGATCTTGATTTAATCAAGCATCTATGGGAGGACCGAGATATGGATTTGAGATGTAATCTCAATATCCAAGTCACTATACGTGGAACAATACAATCGCCCTATCCTTATTTTCAAGTATTCGCGGAGAGAGTGCATTATCCTTGAAAGAGCATGGATAATTCTATTGTTGATGTATGTATCCGAGCATTGAGAAAATAGATAATTAAATGTGATTTAATTATCATGAATAATATGAATTTGATTCATAAGGAGATTCATCTTATATAATTAAATGTGATTTAATTATAAAAGATGTAAATAATGTGAATGTGATCCATATAAATTGGGCACATACAAATAGAGATCCAAGATGATTAAATGTGATTTAATCAACATGGATATGATTAATGTGGATAGCACCATCCATATCAATCATATGTATTATAGATGTGATTTATAATATATAAGAGAGAGCTATTTGTAATTTACACCTGTTAATTAAATGTTGATGTGAATTGGATTCACATTGGACATTAAATTGAAAATGTAATTTACATTTTATTTTGGGTTGTGAATGTAATTCACAATTTCCAATGGCATGATTGCAATGTTCACAAAATAAATTGGATTTATTTTTGTGAAATAATTTGCAACAAAAGTTGTTGTTAATATCAGAGAGAATCATGAGATAATGCAATCTCACGTAATATGGAAAGGAGGCTCCATTCCTAACAAGGAGAGAGGACGACTACCTAGTCCTTATAGGACTCCTAGCCGTCCTCGCCCCTTTATGGAAGGAGGCATGCCTCCTTTCTATTTCTCCAATGGAGACTGATTTCATATAAATAAAATTATGTTTAATATGTATTTGATTTTTATGAAATTAATTGTTGTTGTATTTTACCAACAAAATCCTGGCCATTGAAAGAAATACAAATCAATGAGAGCCATTGGATTTGTGTTGCCCATGGATTGAGATCCATGGATCCCAAAATATTATAAATAGAAGGGCACCCCTTTGCTCTTCTTTACACAAAAAATGAGAACATAAGTCTCTCTCTCTCTCTCTTTCTCTCTACACGCCTACTCTCTCTCTCCCTCTCATATGGTCGTCCACCATGGATGCCCTAGAGGGAGCCTCAATCGCCGCAGCATCGTCATTATGTTGTCCGATCATTTGCTCGTGGATCTCTGTCTCCTTCAGTACGCTTCACTCGTGGAGAAGGCGTCGTATCTCGTGTGTCGAGATCAGGCTATCCGCCGCTTGGATCATCAACATGGATTGCGAGAAGCACATGTTTCATCAACATGCTCGCAAGCATCTCCTCCGTCGGATCAGACTTTAGACAAGAGGTCACTTTGTTTAGAGACTCGATCGCAATCACGCTTCATGAGGTAATACTAATAATTGTTTGTGGTTTAGATGAAACGATCCGAGAAGTGTTCTTGGATCATGTGGTTTCATCACATGTAAATTTTTATTTAATTCCGTTGCATAGAACAACTAGTTCGACTAGCTATTTTTTCGTCGTATTCGATACGACGTGCACGCTTCCATGATGCGCTTTAGGATTATTCCATATCCTTCAATTAGTATCAGAGCCTTAGGTCAAAGGTTTTGAATACGATCCATAAACCTAGGACGACTTGGATTCGTTAGGGTTGCAAAAGTTTTATCGCATTTCATTTTCGCATCTCTGTTTAGTGATTATTTTAGGCTCTATTTAAATTGTTTAAACACGAAAATAAAACTTGGATTTTTTTCCCAATTAAATAAAGAAACCATAGGATCTGAGTTTACGTAATTTGCATTCCGTTTGCTCGAGATATGGTTGTTTTAATGAACATGTATTCACTATTGCGAGAACTGCGAATCTTAACAGGATTAAAGAGGAAATTACTGTTTTGATCTGCCTAGAAATGCGTGAAATATCACTTAGGTTCTGTCTTAAATTAAATTAGAAATCTATGAAAATTTATTTTGTCTAATTTGGATTTAAATTGATTGAGATATGTTAATTTTAGTAAGTAGTAGTCACTGCTGAAATTACAGCCCTAATCAAGAACCATGTGATTGTCAATTAGTGAAACTAATTGTTCATTTCATGAAATAATTATAGAAAATATTTGAGAAATATTGAATGATGATTATTTACTTAATTTACTTGGCCTCAACTAATAAATTGATTAGATTTGATCTAGATCATAATTGGAAACACAATAATCAAACAACTTGCTTGAATAGGATTGGGAATTTGTCTAGAAAATTTCCTTATAATAAAAAATGTTTTGATTATTACTAAATGGTATAATTTCGGTTGAAGAACTGATGATCATCTCAAGTACAAAGTGATTGACTCGACATTATTTTTTCCTGAGGCGGATATGGTGTCTAGTCGGGGATCGCTGGGGTAGCAGGTCGCACCGGTTGCGGTCCGTCCCACTCCCGTCGGTACTGGACATGACAGCGGTTAGAGAACGTATGATGCCTGAGAGATCATGATGTATTTTTCTAATTATTAAAATTCGAATTAATACATACTTTGAGATAATACCATATATATATTCAAGTAAAAACAATCAAGTTTGTTGATTGAATTAGATTAATAATTAATTTAATATGATTGAATTAATTATTTCCAATTGAAACACTCTATTATGAATAGAGTTATTATTTCCCTTGAAAGAATTAATTATATGAATATGATTCATAATAATTAATTAAAATTTGAATAAGAGATGGAGGATCATATAAGTGACATCCATGGTCTTCCGTCAAGGTAAAGGGTTCCGTCGCCAGATATTGTATGTAGGAGACGCCTATCCGAAGTGACATCTTGTGCATACGTTCCATTTGGATCGGGCTCGTCGCTTCTCGAAAGATTAAGTACGTTTGTGTAGTGACCCCAATATCGGGTCCTCATATTATTGGGGCGATATTGGATTGCGCATAGCGAGTTGTATTCCTGTTGATGGTTGGTTCAATTAATGATGGGTCAACATCACCTTAGGGTGGTGGGACCGGGTGTTAAAGACCGAATTGGGAAATGCACGTTGGACTTGCAAGGCGGAATGTGTTCCCGCTTCTTTTTATCCGAAGAACGGGTTCTCATAATATTTGGATGTAATAAAGATACGGAAGGAGATCCCAGATCTTGCTTGAGATATAATGGTAAGTATATGTCTTACATTAAAAGTGATTGAGGGAATGAACGTTCATTGTTGACGTGGCAAGACAACTTTGATATAAAAATTCCTAAATCAATGTAAATTATATATTTATATATGTTTATGCAAATTTCTTATTTCAGATAATCCTTCTTTAATCCTACTCAATGTTATACTCAATAATAACCAGTATAATATCATGGATTGGACCCATGATCCAGATATTGTACTTGCAATTGGACACATAATGTATGTGGTTGCAATGTACAAGTTTCCGCATAATAATGAGGAATGATAATTAAATAGACAATAGAACTAAAACACTATTGTTTGTATGTCTCTATAAGTCTTGATCTCATCGAATGTACTTTTGAAGTGACATGTCGATAATGATAGTAATTATCAAATAATCCTTATAAAATCTAAGAAGATGTTCTGGCATACATATGTGCTCTCGACATATAATCGTGAATGACATGGTTCTCTGCATTATGCAGAATGGTGGCTCTATAGGAGATGATGTATTCATGTTGTTTGAGTACCTACCTGAACCTAAGTTTTAAGAGTTTAAATGGTTGTAGATACGATGAGTGCCATCATTCTACTATCTATACTCTAGTCATTCATGAAGCTTCATAATATTCATATTGTATGAATTGAATGAAGCATGTATAAATGTTGAAATAATCTTATATTGAAATTTTTGATTTTAACATAAGAGATCCTTGATCTTGAGCAATGGTTGCTTATAGATGAAGGGAGCGCAGTGGAAGCCTGGGTAGAACCCAAGTAAGAAGTATAGTCAAAGAGTTGACTGTACTTCTGTGACTTCCATATGACATCTAAAGAGTTGGATGAATGCCAATACTACAATAAGTTGATGTGTTGATAGTATGACTATCAAATCTATATAGAATCCTTAGAGAAGGAATCGGATAGTACATCAGAATAATCTACATATAATCATTGAAATTGACTTACTTATTTGATAAGATAAAGTGTAATAATTATATCTCAATCTTCTAATGACACCTGCAATTGGTTGCATCTGTATTAGAATATTAGAAATTTGATCTTAAAGTTTAATGGTCGTCCATGTTGGAAATGATGTAACTGTTGCAACAATTTCCATTGGATCAATAGACTTCATATTTTCAGTGGGAGCCCTTAGTCTTAGAGAATGTCTCTGTGACCTGGATATAAGAATACACTCATAGTTTATTTCTAAATGTTGGAAATAAACATGAATTCTTGAATAAACCTATCATAGAGAGTTATGATGGATATATTTCATATGGTAATCTAACATCTAGTGGACTCTTCTAAATTAGAAAATTAATGAATGGTTCATTAAGATTTCTAATACTGAAAATTAAACCTTTAAAGATCAATAGGAGGATAAAGATCATTAGACAATGATCTGGCATAATGTTTTGGACATATGTCTGTTGATGAGATCAATGGACAAGGAAGATATGAAACTTTAGAATGTCTAAAATTTCAAAACTTGCATACTTATGAATATTGTATTCAAAGTAAAATGTCCAATACACCGTTCTTTGGGAAAGGTGTAAGATGTCAAGGTATTCTGGATCTCATACATATTGATGTTTGTGAATCATCTCTATCATAGTAAAAATTATGGATATGTGATATCTATTCATGATTATTTGTGATATGAAATTTCTTCTCTTCACTTAGAAAACTTTGAAATGTTCAAAGATTTCACAATTTTGGTTTTAAATCAAAGTTTGAAGGAATATGAAATGAATTTGATCTAACCAAGGTAGCATGTACCTATTATATGAATTCAAGGAATACCTTATAGAGATGTGAATAGCATTCCTATCTAAATCCTCCTAATGAACCTTAACTCAATAGAGTTGTAGGGAGATACAATTGATCATGTGTGACATGATTTGATCGATAATTAATCTTAGCTTAATTATCTCTTAGTTTCCAGGTATATATATGTGGTAGAGACTACATTATATATATCCTTAATAAGGTTCCTTGTGATATAGCTGGAATCTGGCACTGGAGAGTGCTACTTCATTAGGAAAATAAAGGATGGTATTGGATACCTACTTTATGACCTTGAGATTCTTAAAGGATCTCATCTCTGAGAATGTGATTCTTAGAGGATGACTCTCTTGAGAATCAAGATGAAAATGAAATAAAGGAACTCATTTAATCTTGAGAAGATAAGGAGGCTCCTGAAATCGGAAACTAAATAGACAATTAAAGATGAAACATTAATACCTCTTCAAATAAGTTTGAGGATGGATTCCATGTGTCAGTTAAATCTAACAATGATCTTACTTCATGTGATGATGCTTCTGAAGATCATATCATGGAAAGATGGATGTTAGCAATAAAGTCTAAAGTGGACTTCATATACAAATGTTATATATAGACCCTCGAGGATCCAACTATATGGGTAAGACCCATTATGGTGTAAATGGATCTTCAATAGAAAGAGGGAACCTGATGAGAAGGTAGAGACCTTCAAAGCACAGTTCGTAGCCATGAGCAACACACCGAAGAGAAGACATCGCTTGCGATGAGACTTGCTCTCCAGTGACCTTGCTTTAACCCATCAGAATATTGCTAACTATAGCTACACAACTTGACTATGACATCTTCATGATGTGAGTCAAGATTGCATTCCTCTATGAAAACCTCTCTGAGGATATTCATATGAAGTAGCCCCAGGGCTTCATGGTTGAGGAAAGCAAGGTGTGCAAGCTAAAGAACTCCATCTATGGACTCAAATAAGCTTCTTGTAGTTGGAACATAAGATTTGATGAAATTATAAATGTTATGATTTCAGATAAAATATTGATGAACCATGTGAAGCTTAGTGGGAGTGCCATTGTGTTCATCGCTAAATATTGAGAATATTCTAATCCTTTAGAATGATATAAGGATGATAGTAATAATTGTATTTTAATCTGGTTGTTCAATACCTCGAGATATGATATCTAGGATACTTCTTAGATCTTAGTTCTGAAGTTGTTCAGAAGCAAAGAGAAGAGGGTATTGGGACAGTCACACTAATAGTACTCCTTGGACATTTCCATTTTCTAGAAAATTCCAAGAAAGGATTCTTTCCCTCAAGATATGGTACTGACCTATCTAAAGGAATAGTACCTCAAAGAGTTCAATATTTGAATGCTAAAACTGCTTACCCTTGTGCATCAGTTTCGAGAATCCGAGTGTATGCTAGATGTGTACAAAAGCCAGATGTCTGCCATGCAGTGGGAGTAGTAAACGGTTGTTGATCCTACTATGGTGATTAAACACTTGATTGCAGTAATAACAATATCTTCAAAGATGATGAAACTTAGAGATAGTGATCTCAGAGTCTTATCTTCAAAAGTTTAAAACCTTGTAGATAGAGATCTATAAGGGTCTTAACTATGGATACCTTAGGAGATTGAGATCTCCAGGAATAAGGGTATTTTGATAAGGATTATGGTAATACTGGTTATAATAATTATCGAGCAATAGTGTCAAGGACACTATAACAAAATTGAGTATTGGTTGCATAAGACGCAGCATTCGCATTGGATGCAAGAACTGTTACTAGGGGATATGCAAGTGTCGTAAAAGGACTTGACGTAGTCTCTTGGGAACAGAGTGCCTGATCAGCTTACCTAGCTATTTTCTAAATAGCCTATGATTGTCACATGAGTGTGGGTTTAAATGATTAGCCCATTAATGGCTCTTTGGGGTAATGGGAGATTGTTGGACATGCGAGCTCACGGCGAGCCATTATGCAATAAATGTTATTGTGAATATCATTCCCTAATCTGAAATGAAGAATACATAATTGGCATAATAGGTCCCTTAGTACAATTAGGGTTATGTACCATGGCCATCTTGATGATCATACAGCTGTTGATTCAAATATTGAATCATAGAGGCTGGTGCTTGGATGAACATCTAAAGAGTTAGATTGAGGACTCATCAAGCACCATCAAATAATTGTTAAGAGATGATCTCTAGCTTGAGTAGGAAATGGCAATCCTTTCTCAGTTAGGCTGATATCTGACCGACCTCTTGGTGCAGGTCCTCTGCATAGGAATAGAGATTCAGAGGAGTCAGATTAGTTAGGTCAAAGAGTTGACTTAACGAGATCGAGATAACCAAAATCCTATATCGTATGTTGTCATGATATAGGCATGCATCCTCTGACCAGAGACAGATGTGTTACTATATGTCTGAGTATGTACATTTGGTAGACCAATAGGTTGATGACCTAATCAAGGTCTATACACCGGCACGCTGGTGTGCATGCAAGGGCATATGAGTAATACGATCTCTCAAAGGGATCATACAAGTTCAGTTATCGAACCGGAAGACATGAGCTCACTCATAAGATATTGGGAAGAATCCAATTCCGTGCACGGTCATCTCGCTTTAGAAGATTGACTGAATTTGTAGGTTTGATATATACTTTTGGAAAGTATATAATCAATACCTATGTATGATATATGCTTTTGGAAAGTATATGATTGATACCGACTCCCAATGATCGAATGAGAAACTTAATGATAAAAATCTGAAGTAGATAGTGTAAAATTGATATTATACTTCAGGTTTATTCTGAATCTTCCAGTATGCAGGATGTACAGGTACTGGGAATACCTGAGGGTGATGTGATCATAAACTATTGTATAACCATGACGCTTCCATTCCTAGGGAGTGATGAAACGGGTCTGGATTTTAGTGACTCCTCTCAGTAGAGAAGTGATCTGATCTTGATCCAAATGTTGGACATTGATCTGAATATGATTCAGATGCAATGAGAAGATTGGATTTACGGTCTTGATTTAATCAAGCATCTATGGGAGGACCGAGATCTGGATTTGAGATGTAATCTCAATATCCATGTCACTATACGTGGAACAATACAATCGCCCTGTCCTTATCTCCAAGTATTCGCGGAGAGAGTGCATTATCCTTGAAAGAGTTCATGGATAATTCTATTATTGATATACAAGCATTGAGAAAATGGATAATTAAATGTGATTTAATTATCATGAATAATATGAATTTGATTCACAAGGAGATTTATCTAAGATAATTAAATGTGATTTAATTATCAAAGATGTAAATAATGTGAATGTGATTCATATTAATTGGGCACATACGAATAGAGATCCAAGATCATTAAATGTGATTCAATCAACATGGATATGATTAATGTGGATAGCACTATCCATATTAATCATATGTATTATAGATGTGATTTATAATATATAAGAGAGAGCTATTTGTATTTTATATTTGTTAATTAAATGTTGATGTGAATTGGATTCACATTGGACATTAAATTGAAAATGTAATTTACATTTTATTTTGGGTTGTGAATGTGATTCACAACTTTCCAACGGCATGATTGCAATGTTCACGAAATAAATTGGATTTATTTTTGTGAAATAATTTGCAACAAAAGTTGTTGCAAATATTGGAGAGAATCAAGAGATGATGCAATCTCATGTAATATGGAAAGGAGGCTCCCTTCCTAACAAGGAGAGAGGACGGCTACCAAGTCATTATAGGACTCATAGCCTTCCTCCCGCCTTTATCGAAGGAGGCTTGCCTCCTTCCTATTTCTCCAATGGAGATTGATTTGATATAAATAAAATTATATTTAATATATATTTGATTTTTATTAAATTAATTGCTGTTGGTTTTTACCAACAAAATCCTGGCCATTGAAAGAAACACAAATCAATGAGAGCCATTAGATTTGTGTTGCCCATGGATTGAGATCCATGGATCCCAAAATATTATAAATAGAAGGGCACCCCTTTGCTCTTCTTTACACACAAAATGAGAACATAAGTCTCTCTCTCTCTCTCTACACGCCTACTCTCTCTCTCATATGGCCATCCACCATGGATGCCCTAGAGGGAGTCTCCATCGTTGCAGCATCATCGTTATGTTGCCCGATCATTTGCTCGTGGATCTCTGTCTCCTTCGGTATGCCTCGCTCGGGGAGAAGACGTCGGATCTCGTTTGTCGAGATCAGGAGATCCGCTACTTGGATCATCAACATGGATTGCGAGAAGCACGTGTTTCATCAACGCGCTCCCAAGCATCTCCTCCGTCGGATCGGACTTGAGACAGGAGGTCAGTTTGTTTAGAGACTCGATCGCAACCACGCTTCAAGAGGTAACCCTAATACTTGTTTGTGGTTTGGACAAATTGATCCGAGAAGTGTTCTTGGATCATGTGGTTTCATCACATGTATTTTTTTTAAATTCCGCTGCATAGAACAACTAGTTCGACTAGTCGTTTTTTAGTCATATTCGATACGACGCTCACGCTTCTGTGATGCGCTTGAGGATTATTCCATATCCTTCATATGGATTGCCTTCGCAGCCCCATGCAAGTAGAGCTAAGTACAAAGTGCATCTGTCCAAAATTGGCTCAATGATGAAGACTTAAATGGATGACACCAAGTGTTATACTTAGGCAAATATGAGTTGATTTCCCAAATATGATCTAATGGAACCCAAAGATTTAAGGCAAAGACCTGAAGAGTCTAAATTACAGTTCCTAACTAGGCTCCTTACAATGATAGTTAAAGGCCATAATCAAGCTCCATCCTTTATACTATTCCCAATCTTTAGTTCTAAAATCAAACTTATTCTCAAAAACGTTAATGCAAATGCAACAATATTTTTTGTGAAGTATATTTTCTTAATTTTACTCATTTTTGTGGATTTTAAAGCTTTTGTAATTTTTATGAATTTTAGGACTTTGTATTTTTTATGGTTTTTTCATTTTTTATAAACAAGCATATGTACAAGAATTTTACAAGATAAATTATGCATATTTTATTTGGATTAAATAACTAATGTATTTTATAAATTTTATATAGAGAGAATTTTACAAGGAATAAATGATTTTTATACATATTTTAATAGATAAAATTTTAAATAAGTATTATACATATTAAATACATATTTTAAATAAATATTTTAAATTAAGTATTTTAAATAAGAATTTTTGACATATTTTACTTAGTTACAAGGATTTTATAAAAAAATAGATAAATAAATAGATAAATAGATGGATTTTAAATTAACCCTCACCCACTTTTATGTATTTTATACATATATAAATTACATAAAGTATGAGTTATGGACAAAAGTATATATATAATATATATGCATCCCCCTGTACTTAGCTTGTGTTATGTCCTCGTAGCGTCAAAAGAGAAAAAGGAGGACATAACTCCTGCTAAGTAAAAGTGGGTGAAAAAGAATAAATGATGTGAAGTTAATCACCCCCTATACTTACGATTTGGTCATCGTAAGTATAGTGGAAGAAAAAAATGAGGTGACTGGGCTAAAAGAATATACAACGAAGGATCAAGAGAAATAGTGAAAACGAGATCAACGAAATCACTCTGTCCCCCCTAGACTTAGGATAAGGAATCCTAAGTGTAGAAAAGAATGTGGCGAAAAATTAGGGACCAGTGATTCGTGGAAAGGAAAGGATATACTAGAGAAAAATAAAAAGAACAAAATCAAAAATGCTAATCAACGAGCAATCAGTCCTCCCTATACTTAGGATCTGGTATCTTAAGCATATAATACGAGAAAAAAATGGGGACGATTGTGGTCTATGAAGAATGTAAAGGTGGTGGTGTACTCCAAAAATCGAATGGCTCAAAGGTCTCTGCCAAGGAAAAATGAAGTGGAAGAGTAGTCATGAGTCATGTACAAAGTATATCACATCAACATGGGCCAGATGATCAGTAGTCTCCACTAAGTGCTTCAGCATCTGCCCATTCACCACGAGTGGCTCTGCACGAGGTGACAAGTCTGATATAGCTATGCTTCCATTGTCGTGCACCATTCTGACTATGTAGGGTCCTTCCCACTTGCTCTTCAATTTGCCAGGAAAAATTCTCAATCGTGTATTAAACAACCATATTTTCTTCCCAGGAACAAAGATCTTGTGCCGAATATGTCTATCACGCCATCTCTTCACTTTGACCTTATAAATGAGAGTGTTCTCATATGCCTGATTTCGAATCTCTACTAGCTCATTCAGATTCATCTTCCTCTTGGCTCCTGCTTTCTGCATATCTAGTGAAATCTCTCTGATAGCCCAATCAGATTTGTGCATGATCTCTATGGGTAAATAGCATGGCTTCTCGTAAACCAGTCTGAAGGGTAAAGTACCTAAGGGAGTCTTATATGCAGTACGATATGCCCAAAGAACATGGTCTAGAAGCTGTGACCAGTTCTTCCTATCCAGTCATATTGATTTCTGAAGAATGGATTTCACCTCCCTATTTGAAACTTCAGCCATGATGTTCGTCTGTGGGTGGTAGGGAGAAGCTACTCTATGATCAATGCCATAGTTCTTCACTAGCTTTTTTACCTCCTTATTTATGAAATGGCTACCCCCATCTGAAATAAGAATACGTGGAATACCGAACCGTGAAATAATATGTTCCCTCAGGAACCTGCACACTGTCCTACTTTCAACCACTCGTGCAGGTATAGCCTCCAACCATCTACTAAAATAATCCACAACAAGAAGAATGTACTCAAATCCACTGCTGGAAGGAAACAGTCCCATAAAATCTATGCCCCATGCATCAAAGATCTCACAAATAATAACAGGTCGCATAGGCATTGCATCTATAGCACTGACCGTCCCTACTGCTCTCTGACAATCCAGGCAACTCTTCACGAATGTGCAAGCATCTCTAGTAAGAGTCGGCCACCAAAATCCACTCTGAAGCAACTTTTACGATGTCCTCTTCCCTGAATGATGTCCCCCTGCCTCTAAGGAATGGCACAGAGTGAGGACACTATTGTATTCCTCCTGAGGAGTACATCGCCTGTAAACACAATCCGGTCCCTCACAAAAAATAATCGGATCCTCCCAATGGTATTATCGTGCATAAGAAACTAGTCTATCGATTCAGTCCTTCGGCCAACCCTGTGGACTCCTCTGTGTAACCAGTAAGTTCACTATATCTGCATACCATGGAAGCTCTGTAACTGCAAAGATACTCTCGTTTGGAAATCTCTTTGTAATCTCTTGCATGTACTCATCTGAAGGCTTCTCTATCTGTAATTGCGAGAGTTGATCAGTTACCACGTTCTTTACCCCAGGTTTATCTATAATGTCCAAATCAAACTCCTAAAGTAAGAGAATCCATCTAAGAAGGTGTGTCTTAGCATCCTTCTTCACCGTCAAAAATATGATAGCTGAATGATCTGTGTAAACTGTAATCTTTGAGCCAAGAAGATATGATCTGAATTTGTCCAATGCAAATACCACTGCTAACATCTCTTTCTCTGTCACTATGTAATTGCGTTGAGCATCATCTAAAGTCTGGCTAGCATAGTGGATAGAAACAGGAAGTCCATTCCTCCTCTGTCCTAATACAGCCCCGACAGCAAAATTTGAAGCATCTGTCATGATCTCAAAGGGAAGAGACCAATAAAGTGGTTGTAGGACAGGAGCACTGATAATCATCTCTTTCAATGTGAGGAAGGCATGAAGACATTTGTCTTCTAACAAAAACTCGATGTATTTGCCGAATAATTCAGTTAATGGGCGGGCAATCTTAGAAAAATACTGAATGAATCGTCTGTAAAAGCCAACATGCCCAAGAAAAGACCGTAACTGCTTGATGTTGGATGGTGGCTCGAGACGCTTGATGACATCCACCTTGGCAGGGTCAACCTCCATGCCTCGCTTGGAGATGGCATGCCCCAATACGATCCCATCTGTAACCATAAAACGGCTCTTTTCCCACGATAAAATGAGATCTACCTCACAGCATTTCTGAAGAACCTGGTCTATGTGCGCTAAAAAATCATCAAAGGACTCGCCATAGACTGAAAAATCATCCATAAAGACCTCTAGAAAATCACCAACCATATCTGCAAAAATGGCAAGCATACACCTCTGGAAAGTAGCAGGGGATTGCACAATCCAAAGGGCATCCGTCTAAAAGCGTACATGCCAAAAGGACATGTGAAGATAGTCTTCTCATGGTCTTCAGGAGCAATAGTAACCTGGTTTTATCCTGAGTAACCGTCAAGGAAACATAAGTACTCTTTCCCTGCCAACCTCTCTATGACCTGGTCGATGAAAGGCAAAGGGAAATGGTCCTTCTTCGTCGCAACATTCATCTTCTTGTAATCAGCACATACCCGCCATGACGTAGTTACTCTCTTTGGAATCTCCTATCCACACTCATTCTTAACCATCTGAATTCCTGACTTCTTCGGGACAACATGTAATGGGATAACCCATTCAGAGTTGGAGATGGGATAAATAAACCCTGCATCGCACCATTTCGTAATCTCTTTCTTGATAACATGTCATAAAACTGGATTAAGCCTGCGCTGAAGCTCTCTAGAAGGTTTGTTGTCATGATAGAGATAGATATGATGAGAACACAAAGCAGGATTTATCCCACGGAGATCGGATACAGTCCACCCAATAGCCTTGCAGTTTCTTTCAAGAATCTCCATCAGACGAGATTCTTGCTCTTCGGACAAAGATGAGATGATAATGACCATAAACTGTCAATGTGGACCCGTAAGGAAAGCATATTTCATGAATGGTGGCAATGTCTTTAGCTCTGGTAAGGTAGAATCTGGCTCTGTTGTAACCTCATTTGTATGTGTAATGGAATCTGCGCTGCTGGTAGATGTGTCTGCAATATGGTTATCCACCATCTCATCCACCATCTCAATATGCTCAAGAGTCGGACTACAAAAGATCTCTAAAACATCATCCGACTCGCTACTATGCTCAACCTCAGAATGACTAGAGGAAAATAACTCGGCTAAATGAAACTCAGACTCTAAATCATCTGAAGTGGAGGAATCGTGTAAACTCTCTGAATTTGAAATGTCTGTAATAAAATCATCAGGTATCTGCTCCATCTGCTCATCATCATCCATGCTAAAATATAATGTACCATCAGAAGAAATGCCAATTGTAGTCTCGAACCCATCCTCTACTAGGAAATCTTGGGTCTCTACTCGATACCTCTTAAGGTCATCAAGGCAAACCTCATCCATGTAATCACAGGTGGCTAAATAACTCAAGATATCTGAACTGGTTGTAGATGCGGTACTAGATGTGTGTGACTCTCTCACCATCTCTATATGTACCTTCTTGCCCTCAGCGCGAAAAGATACCTTCCATGTATCATAATCGAAGAGAGACTTCACAGTCTCCAAGAAAGGCCTCCCAAGGATGATCGGGGTAAGGTGCAACTGTGTTGGGAAATCCATGTCCTTGACAATAAAGTACACTGGGAACTGTAGGACCTGCACGGTCACGATAATGTTCCTCAATATGCCCCTAGGTCTCTTTACAGATCTATCAGCAAACTGAAGGATCACATGGGATTTGTAAAGAGGACCTAACTCGAGCTTGTCGAGTAAACAAGATGGTATCAAATTTATCGAGGAACCATTATCTAATAGAGTGTGATCGAATGTTGCATGAGAAATCTCGCATCTGACGTAATGTGCTCCTAAATCTTTCTTCTTCTTAGACAATCTATTATGTATAGTGTAGGATGGGACCTTGGTCAAAACATCCTTCTTTGTACGTGATCTCTTCTTCCTACGTGTGGTACATCTATTCGTCAACTGTTTCTTAAGCATAGGAAAGTGATACAAGGCATCGTGAAGTGGAATCTTCAAGAATATGTGATCTTTAAATAATCGCTCAGTATCTGGAGTAACAACATTCTTTTTGGGGGTTTTCTTTCCTTTTCCATACAAGGCATCGGGAAAAGGAACAATCTCAGGAATGATAAAATTAGCATTTTTATTCGTATCAGAAGTGGAATTAGAGTGTACATCCAGAGTCTCAGAAGTATGTACAAAACTCTCGAAAACAGTGAAATAAACAGAATCATCGGGAGTATCTGCATGGTCTAGCGTGATATCATCATCTAACTCGCCCGTGTCCATGTCAATTGTCTCTGCATCGCTCCCCTCTCTCTGATCATCAACCCAGACATCATGGCGGTCCTCATCATTGTGGTAGTCCTCCTCCTCAGCATCAGAATGTGTGTAATCAAGATCATCATGGATTGGCTCTCGCTCCTCATCATGTGCCCTCTCCTCTACTCTATCTGGTGCTCGTGGTGATCTACCGCTCTTGAGACGAATAAAGTTAGATAGAAATTCCGGAAAAGAGATCGTACATGTAGTGATGTCTACCTGATATGAATGCCTCCTCTTGTTGTTCGTATTCATCTGAGGCTGGGCTGGGAGAGTGGTCTTGGACACGGTTAACTCATCCATACGATGGTTAACCCGCTCCATCTATGTCCTACGTGCGGTCTAGAGTGTGCTCAACATATCCATGATCTGGTTCAGTGCCAAGGCCTGTGAAGACATCTCAGACTCTGTGTGGTGAACCTGGCTATCTAATCTCTCATGCCTAGGAGTGTGCTGCTATGATGTGTAAGGATGAGGAGATCTATGTGGTGTGATGGAAGACTACTGGTGCTGGTAATGATGTGTCTATGAATATGTAGCAGGATACTGAAAAGAATGTGGTTTCTGATATGCATGCTGGTGAGACTGTTGTTGCGTGTAAGGCTATCGGTGTTGAAAATGTGGACGTCCATGCTACGGATGACTATACTACTGCTGCTGGTATACGCTCTGAGGAGTAAGTGTGGTGAAGTTTGAATAGGAGCGTACCATATCCCATTGATCTCAAAAGTAGCATGAGAATCAACATCAACATCTCTAGGGCTAGTGATCTAACTCGGTTCGGCATTGGACGGATCCTCATGCCAATCAATCTGTGGAGTCTCAGTAGGTTGAACTGGCTCGCTCTGAACAAAATGTATTTGATGGGTGGGAGGAGTGGGTAAAGATCTCCTAACAGGCTGGGAAGTAGAAGAATGACGGGTCTGTTGGTACTGAAGCTGCAACTCGCTCACATTCTTCGTCAAATCACTCAACTACTGAGGAAGTGATGAGAGCTTCTCCAACTCTTGCACCGGCTGTAAATCCTAAACTTGCTTCTAAAATCACATAGACTAATGTAAGCTTCTCACTAATAAATACCATGTCGGATCGTGACTAATAATCTGAAATATGTGCCACCTTCTGATGCTCTCGGTGGTGTGGTGGCTGTAGGCCCTTCTGGAATGCCCGAGTAGAATCAATAACACTTGAATTCTCCACCATCCCCTCAAAGATGGACCAAACTGACTCGGCATCCCTATTCAGATAATTGTCGCCCCATGCGGTGCTCACTAGGCCCTAAACATCCAGCTAGATTCCTCCAAAATAGTTCTGTACTAGCAACTTCAAAGGTGTCTCATGATATGGGCATCTCTCTGTCAAATCCTTGAATCGATCCCATGACTCATGGAATGATTCATGCGGTAGCTGTGTAAAGTTGGAGATCTGTCTCCTCATCATTTTCATCCATCCCAATCGAAAATACTTATGCAGGAATGTGGACTTCAGATCATCCTATGTAGAAATATCCCTCCCTAGATGACTCAACCAGTAGAGCGCCTTATCTACTAAGGCAAAGGGGAAGGCCTTGAGGTGAACAGCCTCCTACGTAACTCCTGGGTAACTACACTTACCACAAATCATCAAAAACTACTGCAAAAAGGTAAACGGTTCCTCTGTAGTGTTCCCATAGAACTTGGGAAGCAAAGAGATAGAGGACGGTCTCAGCTCGTATGACGCTTGATTCGGTGGCAGTTGAATCTAATGTGTAGCGTCCTAGCTCCCTGGTCATACTCATCTCGTAAAGTAACAGGAACTACGACAGCTGGTAATGGGTTTCTGGCTCCTGCTCTCAGCGCAATGATCTCAGCTCTAAACTCATCCTGGACTCTACACTGATCTCTAATCTATATACTCATCTGTTGCAGTGTGTCTAGAATCCCCGCAGTAATATCTGAAGTTGGATCGGGTCTCTCATCTGTACGTATCTCCTCAGTCTATCAATACTCTGCAACTCTCTCCTCAACTGGTGCCTTCCCTCTAGCCATGATCCTCGAATCCTCTGGGAAGGAAAAAGTCTCATAAGAACTCAGTAAAAAATGTGTAGGAGAAATAAACGAAAGATTGAGGCGTGGGTCTGCCTCAACAGAAGGGCTAGGAGACGAGGGAGTCTGGGTCTTACTCCTCTCGTGACTAGGTGAGACCAACTCAGGAAGAGGGTCATCCCGAGTCTGTGAAGACATACGACTGACGGTGGATCGCTGAAAGCTCACGGAGTCTGAGCGCAAAATCCGCCCGGTCATCATCTTCGATGTCAAAAGAATACGTGATAGAGTACAATATCAAGTTAAGGACACGAGTGTGAAGGCGTATAAGATGCGGAATAAAGCACACCTCACATACAAACACAATGCAACCCCAAGTTCACCAACTGTACACAGTGAAGACCGTAAGAGATCGGTCTTTTATCTTTTCAATTTTATTTTTGGTGATCAATCAGTCATTTTAGCAAGCTCACAGGTGTAGTCTCCTCGAGTAGTTTGTGTTTAAGCCGGCGGTGCGCACCAACCTAAACAGGACTACTTTATCTAATGTTTGAGGCAAGTTCTTGTAGCAAGTAACAGGACCCGAATAGTGAGTCCAAGCGCTTAGGGCACAAGTCCAGGGATTTGGGCTCTATTCCTTAAGTGTATGTGCCTCACTCTGTTTGGAGAGTACCTGCAAACAATTAGGGGTTTGCTCTCCCAATACAAGTTAAGTCCAGGTTTTTTTATCAAATTTTTAGAAGAAAAAAACTTTTTTTATTTTTATGGTTTTCATTTTTGGATATTTTCAACAATATCTAACGGGATGTCGGTTCTTTTTAAAGTTTCAAAATGTGTCTCACGGAGGGAGAATCATGGAATGCGGCGGAAAACAATGGTGCATGCAGAGATAGAAATCATACTTGACGCCAGCAGTCTACATGCAACTGATCCTCGTAGAATTTATAAACCTATATGATAATGCATGAAAAGTCAAGAGAACTCGAGTCCTAATTAGTAATTCTAGCGTAAGAATGAATTATCTTTCAAATAAGTGAATTAGGCCTACGTGTGGATTAGGGAGGTAGGTTTTACTTTAGTCATCTAATCAATTAGTCATGCATACCTAGGCTTCACGAAATCATGTGAAATAAATAAAAATTGGTAGAAACCAAAATCCGCGGTGAGGTCCCCCAAGTGCACCGACGCCTGGTGAAACAGATCCTGAAGAAAGTTTAAAGTCCGTGTACAAATCAAGATGTCCTTAGTGGACCCCTTCTACAAAAGTCGAAATGGGCAAAGACCCTTCCTCTCTCACAATAATACAACAAAATATCGGCCAACTCGCTCTGCCATCTGCAACCGGCTCGTAGAGAAAGAGTCGATCTCTGCACTCTCAACTGATTCGGCTTCCTAAGAAGACGGCTAATCCTGCAGGCCCTGCAAAACTAGTAAGCAAAAACATACTAATTGAGAGAAGACTCGAGAAAATCGTTGAAAAACCGTAGAAAACTCGAAAAAAAACTGCGAGAAATAGGAAGAAAGGAAAAATAACAACATAAGACCAAAAATGAAAGTATGGCTAATGCCTCCCCGACAATGGTGCCATTTTGATAACAAGGGTTTCGGGAGCGATAAGATGTCGGTGTCGGTCTAGAAAATCGCTAAGAACCAAAACCCTAGTTGATAAAATAAAAATCGATAAAATAGGAAGGAGAGAGAGAGAGAAAATGAAGTAAATGGGCTTTTCTCTCCTATTTTATCCTAAACTATATTATTTTACCAGGTAAGTGTGCCTGGTCAAACTCAAGGAGGCAGAATAGCAATACTTGGATTTTTGAGATAGAGAATATTTTTGTGATTTTTTATTTCTTCTTGAAGAAAGCGAAAGCGAAAAATCTTTTTAATCATTTTTTGCTTTTGAAATTTTTATTTGATTTTATTATTTTTCAATTATTATTTAGTTTCCAAAGTGATATTTTTCAAACGATTTATCTATGATATAGTAAGTGAAAAATATGTAGTAGATATGTGATACTATATAGTAGAGAGATCGCTCGAGCAACGGGCTTAAAAAGCACTCAAATCCAAATCAAAACATTTGTGAAATGCGACAAATCAAAACACAACGACGATGCTACAAAAATACACGAAAAATATAAAGAAGCCTCGATATGGTAGTTGTGTAACTACCCTAGAAAATTCGATAAAAAATTTTGAAAATAGGTCCAAATGTTGCTTACAGTTCAGGGGTATAAATGCAAGAAAAGAATATAAAAAGTTCTGCAGAATACCCTTGGTTAGGGATTGAAATGCAAAGAAAATAAAGTTTATTACATTTAGGTCCCTGCACGGGGACCTAAATGTAATATCTGGAAGTTTTGGAGCTGAATGATGAAATCTGGAACTGGGTTGGGTTTAAGATGAAAAGGTTCCTCCATTTCACAATCTACAGCTGAGATTAGAAGTTGAAGCTCAATCTGGACCGTCGGTTGGCGCCACATGTCAACAAACTATGCTTCGTCGTTGTTCTTATTTTTCTTCCTCTGCTTGCGCAGGTGATGATGTTGCTCCCTTCTCTGACTTCTCTTCGATGACCGACGGCATTTTTGGGCCTCCGGCATGGCCAGGAGGGAGACATCTTCTCCCTCCGAGCTCGACTGCAGGTGAAGATGGCTGGAGGTGGTCGAGAGTGGTAGATATTTGCCGGCGAAGGTGGTTGATCAGCAATGTCTGGCAGATGAAGAATATCCTCTTGATCCGAACTTTCTTCACAATTTTCTAGCTCCAGATGAATAGTTGATGCTCCATGTTGAAGATGGACCTGAAATTAAACGATTTGTATGCTCGATTCGTTCAAGAATCGGCCAAGGCATTAAAGAATTGTAGGTTTAATTTTAGAATTTCCAGAAAAATGTTCAGTTCATATGGAAGATATATGGACATGAATTTGGAAGATTTCGAATTGGATTTGAAGGTATGAATTGGTATGCGCATAAGAAGAAGGATTGTATATCCTAATTCCGTACTTAAGAGAGCTAATCTTGGCACGAGATTCGAGAAAGAAACACGTGAAAGATGGATGAATGATCTGGGAATTTGAGGTATATTACCTCAGTTGTTGCTCGATGGTCGATCTTTGCCGGGGCTCAACGCGTGCGAAGCGGTGATGCAAGGCCAAGCTAGGCTTTGGAACTCTCCTTTGATGATCCTCCTTCCACGTGGGGCAGCTCTCGGGTGCTGTCACCACCGAAGGCAGCCGGAACGAGGCGAGGAAGTTGGGTTATCGGCCTGGTATACTGGAACCGGAGTAGTTATGAATGAGTTAGTTGGCTCGCACCAACTTCATGGCTTTTTATCGATGAATAGAAAGGAGGTTAGGATGGATCTAGTAAGGGTAGGAGAGTATGAGGGTGGTTAGGAGAAGAAGATGGAGGGTTTGGATCGAAGGGAGAGGTTAGAATGGGCGCGGGGAAATTTGGTGAAGAGAAGGCACTGGAACAGAGCTCCAACAGAATGGTTCTTGAAGAAGATGCACCAGGTGCTGATACGTGTCAGCACCTGGTTGGCCAGATGGAATTATGCAATATAAATTATGTAATACATAATAAACAACGTTATGTTAAATAGATATAAAAACAAAAAATGGAGATAATAAAATTATCTAAATTATGGTGTAATTACTTTTTATAAATAATAAACATTTTATGAAATAAAAATATTATATTAATGGATAGGTATAAATAACCCTTAATAAATAGGTTTTTTATTTTTAATTTAATAAATAAATAAATAAATATTAATTTTATATTTTCCTAATTATTAGAATAATAAATAAGGTCTTTACGATTTTTTATGAATTTTAAAAAATTAGTTTAGATATATTAATAAATACGGGTATAAGTTATGTAGTTCAATTTCATCTATAGATTAGGGATTTCGATTTAATTAAAATAATAAATAAGCTCCAAAATTTATGAAATAAATCATGGTTAAAATACAAGATCACAAAATGAATTAAAAATTATAAAATTAGTAAAATTATAAATAATATGTTCTAAATAAAATAAATAGCCCAGAAACCCCGTTGTCATTATGTCCCAAAATCGACTTTTTGCAAACGGACTCCGATTTTAATGTAATCACCTCCATTAATTAGAGAATATTTTTTATGAACTTTAAAGGTGAGTATAGTGAAATTGGAGTTCGTATGAGAAAGTTATGATGTTCAGAAGTTGAGAATTTGACAATTTGAAAGTTGGATTTCTTGGCATTATATACAAGATAATATTTTTAACTTATTTTTATATGTTTTATACATTTTTTGAAATAATTAGGAAAAGAGTTTTGTGAAAAATATGCCCATATAAATTAATGAAAAATCAATGAAGATTTAATAATTATTTGATAAATAGTGAAGAATGTGTGGAGTGTATATTTAGTTCTTTTTATGATTTTCTTCCCTTATCTCCCCCTACTTGTTTCTTTTTCGACCAACCCATGTTGATTTGGTCTAGGGGGTTAGGTTATGTAAATATATCTTGCAGGTATATTTATATTTTATAATTCATATTGTACATATATACATATTTACCATTTGCCTTCTTTTCTTTTATTTATTTACATGTTTTTGATGCATAAAAGTGCATTTTTATTCATGAATGAGGTTTTGGTAAAAGATGGTAATTAGTGGATCTTTACATGTATTGGTTAAGGGTTTTAAGACAAAATGCGATAGAAATGTTAATGAATCATGGATTCATCACCCACCATCTCCTCAACAGCCTGAGGCCCATCACCGTTGACCATTTCCGCTATCCTAAACCAACTGCCCTTATCCTCTTCCCCTCCATCTTAAATCAACTGCAACCACCAGCCTACACATGACTCAAAATAACCCCTTATCCCCTTCGACCTCCTCTCTATCTATCCCATCCAAATCAACCACCTCAATACCTTATCCTCTATCCTTCTCAATCTCCAACCAGCTGCTCTCCTACCTTCGGCGACAACCCATCCTTATCTTTGCTGTCATCGCAACCAACAGAATCCCTTTGCTTTGCCATCCACTTTATCCCTTTCCTTCCATTCCCTATTTAACCCACCATCGCTTCAAATCATGGATATGTTGATATCCACCATTAATCGATACATAGAGACAGTTGGAGGAAAGAGGCAGTGACAACACCCCACCTTGGCCGGTAAAGACCTCCTTAAGCATGATCCATGGTGCCCCCCATCGTGATGCGTGCTCCAGACACCGCATAGCTTTGTCATGTCTGCCCACGGCTGAGGCAGTCATCAGGCGTCGAGCTCTGTCGTTCCACTCACCGGTGATTTCACCATAAACACCTTCCACTTTTCCTTTTCTTTCTCTTATGTTTCCTGCTTCTTCTTCTATTCAGCAACCCAAATTCACTTTGACCATCGATTCACTCATCCCGATCATCCCTTTGCCTATTGTTCTATCTCCTGCAACCTTTCACCACATGTGCTCCACTCTATCCATCACCTTTGAGGAGCTCCACCTCCACTCACCATCCTCCGAGCAAAATTCTAGAAGCATCAACTTCAGCCGCCACGTTGCAGCCTCTACTCTGACGCCCCACAGTCGTTTGTCTGTCAACCTTTACCATCGATGGAGCATCATCCCTAGCCGATGCCCTACACCGCCACATGTCATCGACAACCATCCTTTGACAAATGCAATCCCTAAGAATAGGGATATCGGAAGAGCACTATCTAGAACACCGAGCATCTGGGTCTTCCAAACCTGCCCAAAATTCAAACCTCGAGTCGATCTTCATCGATGAACTAGATCATACCAGATATTTCACCTGAACCTTAAGCCTCAAGTCTTCATCGAAGCTTCATAAATGAACAAGTGGAGGGATCCCTCGAGCAGCCGCTCGAGCCTTCGGCCCTCACGTGCACTTCACGTTCGCATTTGGGCAATTGCGGCCCTACCTCTTACATTTCCTGAAATTCAAACATGCCCTAATATGGGGTAAATTACAGAAGGAGTCCACTGAATTTCGTAAATTATAGAGAGGTCCTTTCCAAGTGTAGATCTGCAAGAGTCTTAATTATTTTTTATTACATTTTAGTTTCTGAACTTCATTTGATCATATCTTCATCATTATTTATCGAATTTTCACATTCGTGGTGTCCTTTTGTTCTATCCAATTGTCTTTCTCATAGAACTATTAATTACATTATAGGAGATATTTTTGGGCATTTATAAATTAAGGGTTCATTTTGTTCACTTCGAGCATCTTTATTCTTATTCATTGATTTCATTGCTGATTAATTGGTGTATTAATTTGGGGATATTTATTGGGGAGATTAATTTCATATTAATTGATAAATTATCTTTGATATTAAATAAGGGGGAGGTAATTTGGAGTAATTGACTTGGCTTGATGCATCCATATTCACCTTCATCTTTGCATAATAACTGCATCATTTAAAAAACAATAAAAATTGCACTTATTTTATTTCTCTCACCGCATAGCATATCATTATTTAGTGCATTAAGACAAATTGGAAAAGTCATGCATCATGTTTCTTTGATTAATTAGTTACATCTCTTTGAAATTAAAACCCCTAAAAAGTTGAAAAAGATAGAAATACCAAAAATAATCTTTTTCTCTTCTCTAAAACCTAAATTTCTTAAATTATTTAATGATTAATTCTATACCATCATATTACCTGCATGAGTTCGACCTTGGGACTTACCCAATTACGAAAAATAAATTCGATCGTTGAGACTTGATTCTCCATATCACTTCTCGGTGTGATAATTTGTAATGAATCGTTAGATTTTCTGACTACAACAACTTCGACAACATCATTGTTAATTTGACAAACTTAACATAGGGAAATACTCACAAGCATTGTATGGATTCCTCTCATGGCATGCGGTTTCAAGTCCAAGTATTCAATAATTAGGTTTGATCTAAGCCCAAATGTAGAAACTATATGTACATGCAGTATATTAGGTGTTTGGCTTAGATTATCGAGCAAGCAATCCTAAATATGCTAAGGGCTCGTTCCAGAAAATAAATAAAAATATAGCTGAAAACTCATAATACCGAAAATAAAGAAGATAAAGGCGATAAAAACTCGAGAAAATCCGATGAGCCCCAAGTGAACAACCCTTGGAAGTTAGGCCTGGATGTTCAAGTCCAACTCCACATGTATTATTACAATTTAATAGTGCAAAAATAAGGGTCTCTCTCTCACAAAAACAAAAGAAAGGCAACTACGCTAATGGTCCTCCTCTCTCACGCGCTCTCTCTAAGTCGCTCCCAAGAGAAGAGCTACTCTCCTCACAGCTCGGGTGCTCCAACCACCTAAGCAATCATCGTTGCCTTGAGTTCCCTCGCATGAAAAAAAAACAATTGATTAACACTATTGAGCAAGTACATCAAATAAAGTCAAAATATATAAAAAAAAAATAACGAAAGAAAAATAGACCAAAAAATCTATCCTAGGTGTTGCTCCCTGGCAACGAAGCCAATTCAAGAGTTGAATTCAGCGAGGGTCTAAAATATCCTTGCAAGGTGAAGATACAATGTTGCTAAGGCGACCACTCACAAAACTCGATTGTTCAACAATTAACCAACAAATGAATATAGCAACATAAAATAAAATGTGGAGCTAACATTTATTATAACTCTACAAAAGATGTGTATAGGGCTAGTAGTGTAAAGTGTCGAACACATGGAGCAAGGGGAATAGACAACAAGAATTGGCAAAAACGATAACTTTTTTGGTTTTGTAAAGCTTTTTTTATTTTTAGTGAGTTTTTAATCATTTAATTTTTTTAAAATATTTGCTTTTTCTATTTCTATGTGTTTTAAATTTTATATTTTTTTATTTCTTTTTATATTTTTGGATTTTTAATTTTTCGCTCTTTTTCTAATTAGTTAAAATATAAGTAAGTATAATATATAGATATAATATAGCTAATATAGATAATAAATATACAAAATAAATATAAAATATGGAAAATATGCTAAGATACAATAGTTTTATTTTTTGAGATTTTAGATAATATTTTTCGTATTTTTTATAATTATAATAATTATAATAATTATAACTATATATAATAATGGAAGCTTTTGATATTTATAAAATAACTATAAATACTATAATTTTCTATATTTTTCTCCATTTTTGGCGTTTTTCTCAGACTTTTTAATAAAAACATCAAAATAGTGACTTCTATTAACAAGCCGAATTATTTTGGATTTCAAATTAAAAGTCCCAAAAAATCAAAAACTAATTTTAGTATATAATGATTATAATAAATAAAATTAGGAAACATTCACAAACATTTTTTGATTTTTCAGAATTTTTAGAATTTTTATAAGGATTTTATAAATTTTTAATTTTTAGTGTTTTTCATTCGTAATTTTTAGGGTTTTGGTCTACAGTTACAAAATAATGTAATAAACAAAATATATTTTTTTTAGATTTTTTTCAAAACAATTTTATCATTTTTATGTAATTTTTAATGCAAATAAGAACAAAATGCAAATAGTTTAAATATGCTAAGAAAACTATATGTGGTTCATTAGGGACCAATAAATTTAAAATATTTTCCTTGAATTTTAATTACTAAATGATATCTTTAATAAAGGGATTGCAAGAAAATAAAATTATGCACTAGCAGAGACCTATTTGCAAATAAATGAAAGATTTTTTTTCTAGAATACCCCCGCCCCCACAAAGTCTAGGGCCTAATATGCAAAATACCCAAATATATCCAATAAATAACGTAGGTAGGTGTATTTTAGCAATTTACTAAAAGTGATAGGTCCTTTATGAATTCAACCAAAAGATATAACACTGAAATTGTAATTTAATGGACTAAATAATAATAAAAGAAAAACAAGGTGTCCCCCTACAAAATGCTCGGACCTCATGCGCACAAGCATGTGAGGTGATGTTGCAAAGGACTGATGTGCAAATCTTGGATGTTTGGGGGTTAAACTATAGATATTACAGTAATTAATGAACGGTAGATGAAGGTTTCTATATTAAATGTAATACAAAAATGGAGGGGTTAAAGCGCAAAATACCACTGTTGGGCACGATCCAATGGCTGGTGTCTTTCACTTGAACATGTGGTGGCTTTGAGGACACAAGATGACACTTCGCAGATGAAGCGCTCGGATTAGATCCTAGCGGAGGATCTGATGGTTGAGGATTCCTTCATCTAACGATGGCTGCTACATACGAAGAACGGATCTTGATCCAATGGAAAAGGCGTTATCTTGAAGAACATGGATGAATCCTTGCTTTGGCAAGCTTCAGCTGACTTGATCTCCTTCCTCTGTGGGTCAATCTCATTGATGACAGACTCTACACCTTCTTCTTGTTGTTCCGCAACCTTTGGTTCTCACAAAAATATCAAGGAACCATTTATAGGGTCCTGGTGGGTCGAAGAAGAGGAGGGATCCCAGAACCAGCACCTTCTTTCAAAATTGCCTCCTCTGAGGGCTTTAGATTCTAGGACCTACGTAGAAAGCTAAGGCACAAACACAGGAGGGTACTGGCAGTCTTATTCAGGTGAAATGAGTGGAAGATGGGTCATGGCAATGCTTCTCCAGCGAGCAGAGGAGTAAGAGAGCGGATTTGCTAATCCCAAGAAGATCATGTTAGAGGAAATGGTGTGGAGCATAGAAGAAGGGAAGGGGAACTGGATGGTGGTGAAAGGCGAGGCGGAGCACAGTCGAAGATGGCATGATCAATAACTGGAGAAAAAGCTCTGACGAACTTCAAATCACTATTTTACACTAATGCATTGAATTAAACTTAAAACTAAAAGCATAAAATGAAACCTAAGGCTACCAGCTACTATGAGTACCTTTAAATTATGGCTCAACCTACCGAAGTAAAGAGCTAGTGGATCTCAACCAGGATGATCTCCGACGAACCCGGATCACTTCCACCTCACCACATGCGCTCTGCAAATTGATCAGGGAGGTTGTTGTTACCAACCTCTCAATGGTGCAATGATCTAAGGGTTCAAGGGCATATAAAGGATTAGAGTTTCAAAATGGCTCTAGTGAACTATATGTACATGGGTGATTTGGGCTTTGAAGACGCTTGTAACAGAGCTCCTCAGATCAAAAAATCAATCACACGTGAAAGTGCATTGATCGAGGAGAAAAGTTAAAGAAGGAATCGACTCAAAATGGTGAAAGAATCTAACAACAAAAACAAAGCAGAAGTAGGGCGTCTAGGTCCGTTAGACGCAGACTAAGGGGAGCAGGGAGTTGACCAGGGTCAACTCTAACCACGGCCCCATTGGCCCACATGTAACAGAAAAAGACAAAACAGTATGGAAATTCATTATTAATATAAAATAAAATAATAAATGATTTTATTAATTAAGGTTAAAACATGAAAAATATTCATTTTTTATGTAGTATTTTATGGTTATTTATTAATTTTTACAAGTGAATTTATTACAGGTTACTTTTTAAGAGTATAATTATAGTATATTAATCTATATATCATATATTTCATTTTTATTTTGTACTTTAGATTTATTATTTCGGAAAAGGGAGCCTACACCTACGTGTAGGTAAGTTTCCTACACCTGCCTCTTTTCTATTATATTTTTTGATTTTTTTGAATTGAATCCTTTGGGGATTTAGATCACAATATATCACCATCATGTCATTCAAATTTCAACTTATTTAGACTTCTAACTTATCCATAAACTAGTCAAATTTTAACGGTCTCAGATTTGCTAAAATTGACCTCTTCCGATGGACATGTTAGGAATGACTATTTTACACGAAATTTAAAACACATATTCTACTTAATATTTTAAGAAATTTCCCTAAGGATTCATTTCGAAAAAATATACAATTAATGAGAAAAGGGTGGGTGTAGGAAAGTTACGCACACATGGGTGTAGGCTCCCTCATCCCTTATTATTGTATATATTTATAACTTACTTAAATATACATAAATATATTTCTATTGCAATATTCTGAAGTGTAATGTACATTTAATTAGATATATGTATTTATTATACATGTATGTATATGTATAATTCATATATGTATTTTGTACACTTATTTATTTTAATGTACTTTTAATGGTTCTATTTTTTTAAATTATGTACATTTGTTATAAATATTATTTAAAAAAATATGAAAATGTAAAATAATAAAAAGTCTAAAGAATAAATAAACGAATATTTTATTCATGTACAATGTGCAATAGGGGTTGAAAACCCAACTTTTGCATCTCAACTTCAAATTCAATGAAACCACCTTTATTAAATAGCTAATAAAAATTTATATACAATTAAAGATGATTTTGATGAATTTTGAGTTTATAAGGAGAAGAAATAGGTCTGTCAATTTGGCCTTTTGGATCTTTATTCTGAGTGTAGAAAACACACTATGTATTATTTTTATGTGAAATAAATTTTGTATTTTCTATGAATTTTTATCTACAGCTTTCATGTATAAACTTTATTGATTTAAGGTATAAATAATAAAGAATAAAATAGATCCCGAATTGGACTTATTAAAGAACTAGAAATGAGGGTTTCATGTATTTATTGGTCCTTATCCCCCCTACTTTATTCTTTGCCAGCCCAGTCATCATGATGCCTAGGTCTCGAGGTTTAGGGTCATTTAATACATATGGTATTCATTTCATTTTCTTTTATTTATTCTTTAATTTTAGCTCTTTTATACAAAAATTATACAATAAATAATATATGTTATTTTATGTAAAATCATGCTATATACATGCATTTGGCTAGGGTTTAAAGGCCAAAATGAAAGAATAAAGGTGATGAAATGGAGATTCACCAATCGACTACATGGATTCTTTACCACCATTCAGATCTATCTTGGGTCATTCTCGGGCTTAGATCCAAATAACAAATATCCATTCGCATAGTCTAATCCATACACTTTGTGATCCTTCCTTTCCCTCTCTTAGCCGCCTCAATATCCAAAATCTTGCATCTCCTCACGGGTGCATCAACTGACCTCCTTTACAAATGGCAAAACCACCTTAAGAGATTTTCTCGTATCTTATCCTTGATCGTAGATACACCAACTTTCCTTCTGATGGCATCATTCTGAATCCAATCTTTACGCGTGTGTGTGTCCACACATCCACCTTAGCATTTTCATTTTTTCTACTGCTCTTCTCTGACACGTCTGTGGTTCATAGATCAACATTCAAATCCATAGAGAATATAGCAAGTCTCACTGCTGCTTTGTAAAACTTTCCTTTGATTTTGAAAGTAATTTTCTTATCACGGGGATTTGTAGAGGCTCCTCTCCATTTTAGCAAACCTGCATTTATTCTATTTGTGACACCTCCATCAATTTCCACATCATGTTGTAAAATAGATCCTAAGTATCTAAAAGAATCTCTCTTCTGAATGTTATCGTCACCAATCTTCACCACGATTCCTTCGCCATTATTCCATCAAAAGTGAACTCCATATATTCAATCTTAGCCCTACTTATACGAAATCCTTTAGTCTCTAATGCATGTCTCCAGACCTCAAGCTTCTCATTTACTCCATCTCTAGTCTCATCAATCAACACAATATCATCAGCAAATAATATACACCAAAGTATCTCATCCTGAATGTGATTTGTCAACTCGTTCATAATCAAAGTATAGAAGGACGGACTCAAAGTTGGACCTTGATGCAAACCAATGTTGATGTAAAAATAGCCAGTCTATATAGATTGTATCCTAACACAAGATGATGCCCTATCATACATATCTTTTATGAGGCTAATGCATAAGACAGGTACTTATCTCTTCTCCAAAACTCTCTACAATATTTCCTATAGGATAGAATCACACGCCTTCGCCAAATCAATAAAAATCAAATGGAAGTTCTTCCTTTTAGATCTATAAATCTCCATTGTTCTCCTCGGCAATTGGATGGCTTCAATAGTTGATCAACCCTGCATGAATCCGAATTGGTTTTCTTTTACTTTAGAAACTCACCACAACCTGCTTTTGACCACACATTCCCAAATTTTCATAGTGTGATTCATCAAATTGATACCTCTGCAATTTGAACAATTTTGAATGTCGCCTTTGTTCTTGTAAAGAGGTACCATGGTGCTTCTCTTCCAATCTTCAGACATTTCCTTTCTTTGCTACTTAAACAAATTTGTAAGCTAAGTCAAACCATGCTCACCTAAAACTCTCCAAACTTCTATAGGAATTTCATTAGGTCTTACACTTTCCCAAGTCTTATAAACTTTCAAAGCCTCGTCTACTTTCTTCCTTTTTATTCGTCTATTGCTTGCATGATTTAAATAACTTTCATTACTACCTAGATCTCTAAAAGCAAGACTTTTGTGCAGTTTAAAAGTTGATTTCTATCAAGTTGTTGTACACACACTTAATCTCGACCATTCAAATAAAACAATATAGCTACTCATGAAAATAATACTTAAAATGTAAAGTGGACAAGTCGAGGTTCGACCCACAAAGACCTAGTAAGCTAAACATAATTTAATTTGATTTTCTAACTTGATTTGATTTCTAATGCAAGAAATGAGATTTAATATTGAAGAACATTAAAATAAGATGAACCCAATTTTAAAAATGATCCAAATACTTCCTAACATTTTTTTAGAATTATTTAGAATTTTATGCAATTTTTAATACTAAAAACAACATGCAATGGGTATAAGTGCAATTGGAAGTGAAGCTAAAGAAATGATTTGTAATTGCCAAGAAATAATCTTGAAACTAAGGACATATTTGAGATAATGCAGAATAAAATAAAGAAAATGGAAAATCACAGCAAAACTAACTTGAAACTAAAGTTGGAGAAAGGTCTTAAAAGATATAAATGAATACAACTCAAATTAAAAGCAATGAACAAGTGAGAGAGATAGAGGGGTTTCTCCTCTTTTCTTGCTCGTGCCCTAAAAATGGAGGTAGCATCCTGGATGATCGAGAGCACAGGAGGCACGGGGTGGTGTCGCAGGAGGCGATGCATAACTGGAGGGAGTGGGGCGACGCTGCAGGAGGCGATGCGTGGCTGGAGGGTGATGGGTGGAGTCACATGACATGGTGCATGGATGGAGGGTGTGCGACGACTTGAGGATGGAGGGTGTGGGAGACACAAGGGAGAAGCTAGGCACAGGAGCTTGCAGGAGCGGTAGTGTAAGGCTGGACGGGTGGAGACCACATACTGCGATATGGTTGGAGGGTATGGGTGGTCGGGCGTGGTGGCATATGACTGAAGGGGGTGGAGGACACACGCAATGGCTTGGCTAGAGGGTGCGGGCAATGCGGCTGGAGGCCGCACACAGCGGCATGGATGGAGGGAAGAGACTGCGTGCACATCAGTGGCATCTGGAGAGGAGGAGCCGCATGCGGCGAGAAAAATAGAGAGGGTGTTTTGGAGATGGGTTCTTCTCCTTGGAGAAGATGAAGATGGTGGTTGATGTGTAGTTCTTATCTTCTTCCTCAAGGCATGGAGCGATATAGATGAGGAGAATGGTGTATATTTTTTTTTGTTCTTTGTATGACCCCCCCCCCCTTCTCTGCTTCATATGTATCTCCTCTTTATACCCAAGTCTTCTTTCACTCCTATAGAAGGCAAGATATTGTGCTCCAGAATTGTGTTTGTCCCAAGAAGATTTATAAATTTTTGGAACTCTACAACAAATATTTGCATTATATGTGACAAGAATCAGAGGAACAAGTCTACCTTTTGCATTTAGATATAATAAGTAAGATGACATGTATCTTTCCATTAAGTATATGACATGGTTGGATGTGACATATATTTTTTATTGGGAATAAGGAAAGATTGGATCTGATTATGTGTAAGACTTAAAATGTTGTGCTTTATTTAATTGAGGGAGTATGTGAATGGGGTAACATGATTTGAAATTTAAAAGAGATAGAAGGAGAGAATGCAAAAATATCCATGTTAGGCCTTTAAATACATAATGCTCATATTTGGGCTACTAAATATTAGTGGCACGGTATAAGAATTTCAAATGTATATCTTGAATTTGTCCCATATTATTATAGCTATAATCAATATAAATTATATTAGGTAATCATACTTGTCTCGATATCTAAATACATATTAGTTGAGTTAATATCTACTTTTTATAGATGTTATATGCCTTGTTTATGGAGTGTATGTAAAGCAATTTATGCATAAAATATGATGATGTGGGGGTAGAAAAGAATAACTTTTTTGTGTAATTAAAGGAAAGATAATGTGATGAATTGATGATTCATCAATCTCCCAAGGTGATCTCTTTATTTCCTTCCCAATGAAAATCTTATGGAAGTACTGCTTCCATCTAGTCGCTATATCCTTCCGACTAACAAGCATGTGACCTTCTTCATCCTTAATGGATCTCATTTTGAGAAAGGTCTTTGGTCTTTCTTTCTCTTGCTTTAGCCAACCTGAATATGTCCATTTAGCACTCGGTAGAGTTGAGATTTTTATACAAAACATCATAAGCTTTTGATATAGCTTCACTGACAACCTTCTTTTCTTGCTCATTCGCTATTTTGTAGTTTGTGATAGTTTCATCTGTTCTATCCTTAGACAGATCTTTAATGCATGCTCTTTTAATTTCTAGATTCTCTTGCACCCCTCCATTTCACCACAAAACCTCCTTTTTACCTAGAGCTCCTCTTTTTGACTCGCCTAGCATCTCTTTGGCTACCCTTCAGATAAAGATGTTATCACCTCCCACATCTCATTTGCACTTCCATTGCAATCCCAAGATAAGTCTTCTAAAATCTTCTCCTTGAAGCTTGATTGCTTCAATTGAAGATTCGACCATCTAGTTCTAGTTATCTTGAAAACCCTCCTTTTCTTTATCAACCATTTTATTTGCATATCCTTGACTAACAAGCGATGTTGGGTGATCAAAATCTTACCTGAGTTTACTTTGCAATCTTTGAAACACAATCGATCTCTTCTCCTCAACATAAAATAATCTATCTGTGTTCTAGTTGAGCCACTCCTATAAGTGATTAAATGCTCTTCCCTCTTATTGAAGAGAGTGTTTGCTATGAAAAGATCATATATTGTTACAAAATCCAGAATGACGTTTTCCTCTTCATTTTTATCTCGAAGCCATGTCCACCATGAACACTAGCATACCCTCCACCTAGATAAATCATCTCTCTTTGAGGGATTCCTTGCATAATCTTATCCAAATCCTCCTAAAAAGCTTGTTTAATCATTTCATGTAGATCAATTTGTAGTGCATAAACTGAGATGATATTCATAACTTCTTCTTCGATCACGATTTTTAGCAAAATAATCAGATCCTCGAATCTTTGCACCTTAAGCATACAATCCTTCAAATCCTTATGAACAACCACTTCAACACCATTTCTGCAATTATCTTTACCTGAATAACAAAATTTAAAGCTTGTATTCTTGATCTCCCTTCCTTTCTCTCCAACCCATTTTGTCTCTTGGAGACATAGTAGCTGAATCTTCCTTCTTTCCATCATATTAACTATCTTCATTGATTTACCGGTCAGAGTACCTATATTCCAACTACATATCTGCAACTTCCTTTGCAACTTCTTTTGGACTAACTGCTTTCCCCCATGCATCCATCATGTGAGAATCCATGCAAATTTTAGACCGCATCCGAGAAGCGATGTAACCGAACTATCTTATTTACTCGCATAAGTTCCTCATGCAAGAACCCTAGGAAATTTTGAACTACATCTGACTAGTAATGTAGCGTCCCTTGCCAACTTCTCATTGCATTCGGGTGATGCAATACGCCACTAGTAGGGAAAGCCTCAACGAAATGTACATATTTGCTTAAATGCATGTTGAAAAGATCTGAACTACTTGAAGATAAATTCCTAAATAGTGTTCTTAAAAAGATCAAGAGGAGGTTTAAAAAATCCCCACTCATGTTTCTTGAATTAGATCAATTTATGTTAGACACATTTGCACGACATAATTAACAAGTGGTGGTTGTAGTTATTGTTGACATGCCTAAAGAAATAACAAATGAGATCGAGCCGTGTACAGAAGTGAATGCCAATGCTGTTGAAGAACTATTTTTGGAAATGCCAGACAATAGTATAATGATGAAAATAAAGCAGAGGATGCCAATAAATTATTGGCAATAGATGACACATACATGGAAGAGTATGATTTGCCATCAAATGACTTTGATTAGTCTTGATGGTACTGATGGGGAGGATGACAAAATTGAATCAACTTGGGATGTTTTCCAAGATTCTAACATGGCATTCTTGTCCTTTCCCTTGGAATGCTATTCATAGGGCCTGCTAAACTAAGGGATGCAATCCGACATGCTAACATCTTAAGTGGGAATGCCACCAAGTTTATAAAGTGCAAACAAAATTTAAGTGGCATGCAAGGTAAACCCATGTCCTTATTATCTATATGCATCCTGGATGAATATTGAAAGAACATTTCAAATTAAAACTTTCAACTCCAATCACACATGTCAAAGACAACTACAAAATAAGCTAGTATCTTTGAAATAGTTGTCAAGGAAATATTTGAAAATGTTTAAAGATGATGTGCGTCTAGAAGGAGCATTTTGGAGGTGCAGGAGATACTAATTATAACCATGTTGGTCTATAAGGAAGAAGCCGATGTCATGAAGTCAAATAAAGTAGTATTCATTGAAGAATGATAATGGGGATATTTGTCTAACAATCCAATCTAAGCTGGAATATAGGGAAAAAACATGCAGGTGACTCTGAAGTGATATACACGGGGGAACGTAAGTTTGAGGTGGACATCAAGGGGAAGGTATACGAAGTGGATATTGCACTTAAAATCTGCGGGTGTAGAGAATGGGATGTGATACGAATTCCTTGTAAACATGTCATTGCATCCATTTTTTCATGTAATAAGAGGTCGAAGGACTATGTTGATACTCGTTATCGGAAGGATACATATTTATAGAGTTGTGCTACAATCATGCAACCAGTGCATAATAGTTCTCAGCGGCCATCTATTGATGCATTTGTAATTGCTCCACCGATTGTGCATAGGGCTCCATGGAGGCCAAAGAAAAACGAAGGGAAGCACCTAATTCTCACATGTTATGAAAGCATCATCACCAATTGAAATGTGTCAATTGTGGAGACTATGGTCACAATATTATAACTTGCAAGGGTGATCATGTTCATCATTGTTGGACATGCGAGCCCACGGTGACCCATTATGCAATAAATGTTATTGCAAATATCATTCCCTGATCTGAAATGAAGAATAACTAATTTTCAAAATAGGTCCCTTAGTACAATTAGGGTTATGTACCATGGCCATATTAATGATCATACAGTTGTCGATTCAATTATTGAATCATAGAGGAGTAGATGAATATCTAAAGAGTTAGATTGAGGACTCATCAAGTACCGTCAAATGATTATTAAGAGAGGATCTCCAGCCTGAGTAGGAGATGGCAACCTTTCTCACTTGGTTGATATCTGAGCGACCTCTTGATGTAGGTCCTCTACATGGGAATAGAGATTCAGAGGTGTCATATTAGTTAGGTCAAAGAGTTGACTTAACAAGATCGAGATAACCAAGGTCCTATGTCGTATGCTGTCATGATGTAGGCAGCTTCCTCTAACCCGAGACAGATGTGTTACTATATGTCTGAGTATGTATATTTGGCAAACCAATAGGTTGATGACCTAATCAAGGTCTATACACCGACGCGCCGTTGTGCATATAAGGGCATATGAGTAATACGATCTCTCAAAGGGATCATATTGGTTCATCATTGAACCGGAAGACATGAGCTCACTCATGAGATATTGGGAAGAATCAAATTTTGTGCACGGTTGTCTCGCTTTGGATGCTTGACTAAATTTGTAGGTTTGATATACACTTTTGGGACGTATATGATCAACACCTGGGTATGATATATGCTTTTGGAAAATATATGATCGATACAACTCCTAGTAGTCAAATGAGAAACTTAATGATAAAACCCTGAAAGAGACAGTATAAAAGAGATCTAAAAACTTTGGGTTTATTCTTGGTCTTCCAGTATGCACGATGTACAGGTCTTAGGAAGGCCTGTGGGTGATGTGATCATAAACGATTGTATAACCATGATTCTTCCATTCCGAGGGAGTGATGAAATAGGTATGGATTTTAGTGACTCCTCTCATTGAGAAGTAATCTGATCTTAGTCCAAACGTTAGACATTGATCTGAATGTAATTCAGATGTAATGAGAAGATTAGATTTGTGATGTGATCTCAATATCCAAGTCACTGTACGTGAAACAATACAATTGCCATGTCCTTATCTCCAAGTATCTGCGGAGAAAGCGCATTATCCTTGAAAGAGTTCATGGATAATTTCATTAATGATATATGTATCTGAACATTGAGAAAGTCGATAATTAAATGTGATTTAATTATCATGAATAATATGAATTTGATTCATATTATAAGGAGAGTTATCTAAGATAATTAAATGTGATTTAATTATCAAAGATATGAATAATGTGAATATGATTCATGTTATTTGGGAACATGAGAAAATATATCCAAGATGATTAAATGTGATTTAATTATCATGGATATCCATATTAATTAAATATATTATAAATGTGATTTATAATATATTAGAGAGAGCATATGATGATTTGTATTTGTTGATTAATTGTTAATGTGAATTGGATTCACATTGAATGATTAATTGAAAATATAATTACATTTTGTTTTTGGTTGTGAATAAGATTCACATAATTTCAATGGCTTGATTGAAGTTTTTCACAAGATAATTGTGAATTATTTTTGTGAAAAATATTTACAACAACTATTGTTGTAAATATTGGAGATCTCATGAGTTAATGAGATCTCATGAGATAATGAGATCTCATGAGATAATGAGATCTCATGAGATGGTTAGTAGCCGTCCCCCTTTTAGGGGATGTGGTTAGTCTCCTCATTATCTCCAAAACTAGCCAATTGATTTGAGTTGAAATTAACTTATATTTATTCATCAATATATATTACTTTAAATTAAATTAATGGTTGTTGTGTTTTTACAACAGGATCATAGCCATTGAAAGAAACACAAATCAATCTCATCCATTAATTGTGTGTTGTCCATGGATTGAGATCCATGGATCCCAAAACCCTATATAAGAAGAGGCACCCCTTGCTATTTGAGTTACAATTAACTAATTCTCTCTCTCCCTCTCTCTCTCTCTCTCCACACGCCAAGGCTCTATCTCTCATAATGGCCGTCCACTATGGAGCCCTTGTGAGAGTCATTATCGCAGCAGCATCGTCGTTATGCTGCCGGATCATCTACTCGTGGATCTCCAACTCCTTCAGTTGCCTCGCTCATGAAGAAGATGTTGGATCTCGTGTGACGAGATCAGGAGATCCACCGCTTGGATCATCAACATGTATTGCGAGGAGCATGCACCTCATCAACGCGCCCGCAAGCATCTCCTCCGTCGGATCGGACTTGAAACAGGAGGTCTCTTCGTTTAGAGACTTGATCGCAACCATGCTTCAAGAGATAAACCTTATACCTATTGCGGCTTAGATGAAACAATCCAAGAAAGGTTCTTGGATCATGTGGTTTCATCTCATTTAAAATTTTTAAATTCCGTTGCATCGAGCAACTAGTGCGACTAGTTGCTCCCGATCGCATACGATGCGATCCTCATGCTTCTGTGATACGCTTGAGGATCTTCCCATATCCTTCAAGTGGTATAAGAGCTAGGTTGGAGATTTTAAATTCGATCCATAAACCTAAGAAGATTTGTGCTTTGTAGGGTTCGTGAAAGTTTTATTGCATTTCATTTTTCGCAGCCCTATTTTGTGATAAATTTCGGCCCTGTTTAAAATATTTAACACTAAATTCTCAATTGTATAATGTTTTCTATTAATTAAGGAAGCCGTCGGATTTGAGTTTGCATGATTTGGAATCTAATAACTCAAGATATAATCATTTTAATGAACCTATATCCACTGTTTCAAGGATGGCGAATAATGACGTAATTAAGGAGTTATTACTATTTTAAAACGCCTGGAAATGTGTGATAATCATCTAGGTTCTGTTTTAAATCAAGTTAGTAAACTTTAGAAACTGATTTTGTTTAATTTAGATTTAAAATGAATGAGATATGCTAGTTTTAGTAAGTGAGGGTCACTGCTGAAAATTGCAATCCTAATCATGAACCTTGTGATAGTCATTTAAGAAACTTATGAAATTAAAGGTTAATTTCCTATAATAATTATGGATAATAATTGAGAAATATTTGAATGATAATTGTTCCCTTAAATGACATTGCCTCAACCAATAAATGATTAGATTTGATCTAGATCAATAATTGGTTACTTGATACACTTTCAACAAACATGTTACTTGAATAGGTTTGGGAATTTGTCTAGAAAATTTCCTTATAATCAAAATGATTTTGATTATTACTATATGGTATAATTTCGGTTGAAAAACCGATGAACATCTCAAGTACACAATGATCGATTTGGCATTATCCTTTACTGAGGTGGATATGTTGTCTAGTCGAAAGCGTTGGGATAGCAGGTTGCACCATGTGCGGTCTGTCCCACTTCTGTCGGTAACAATCATGTGATGAATCTACGATTCGTCATCTTTATTCATTTATTTTAGCTTAAAATCCCTTATAAAATACCTGCATAAACAATAACTCCATATTCTTACTAACTTGCATCTTTGTGTAAATATTGTACACTTCTTACTAATTTTAACCTAAAAAAATAAAAAAAGAACGAAAGGAAAAATAAAGAAAAGAAAATTAAAAAAAGTGAAGACTGTATACAGGCTGACCCGAGCACCGAGAGAAGGTCAAGACTTGACTTGATCGACCAGGAATAAAGTAGGAGGAGATAGGGTCCTTAAGCAGAAAATCCAAAAAAAATGTGTGTGTTGTTGTAAATATTTCTCACTTATTTTGTGCATATCTGTATATAACTAACACTAATTTATTTGTGTCATAAATTGACCTCAAATCAAATAACATTCAAAACTAAAGTTGTAAATAAAATTGTGTTCTAATTAATAAAAATAATTGCACAATTAAATCATGTACAGAATAAAAGTAGCCACACTTGGAAAAAGACACTAAGCACTAATTGAAAGACCAATTCCGACTCCATATGAACTCAAATTGAACCAATATCACTTCCATTGCATTCTAAATCAAATTATTTTCAAAATGGTTGTATTTTCATAATTTTTGGAGTAACGGTTGAAAAGTCGGTTTCTGGGGTGGTTTGTGCAATTTTCCCATGTATTTTATGCATATTGTATTTGTATATATTTTTAAATATTTCTACTAATTTTTTTATAAAAATAAAAATTTAAAATTTAAAATTCTTTAAAAACAAAAAAGGCCAATTTCTTCATTTACCCTTGTATATAATGCCATATATGTATATAGTATATGTATATAGTTGCTATTTTGATTTAATCACCATAAAAAAATAAAAAAAAATAACATTTTTTAATTCAAATAAACAAAGTGATGAAAATTCAAAAAAATAGATAATTGTGTAAATACTTTTATCTCTTTTTATCTTTACCTCTTTTTGAATTTAATCTCTTTTAACCCTTTCACCAAAAAATTCAAAAATTCATTTTCAATTTTCATTTCTCTTGCACCAAAAAAATTCAAAAATTCATTTCAATTTTCATCTCTCTTTATCCAAAAAAATTCAAAAATTCAAATTTCATTTTATCTTTTCTATTTATATGGCTCTTTCTCCCTCATTTCAACTTGATCAATCTTTAGAGAGAGGAGCCCGATCTCCGAGAGAAAATTCGTCGAGAATTGTGCCTAGCCTCCGAGCTGTCCGGTGACAGCGAGTCGGCCTTGTCGAGGTGATTACGGTCCTTTTTCTGCTCCTAAGGTGAGATCCATATTTTTCTTCTTTTTATTTAGGTTAATCATAGTTTATTTCTCGCATTTTTATCTCATTGTCATTTTTTTGTTTATCTAGATCTTAAAATCCGCCACGATTTATTCCGCCACTGATGAATACCCATTCATCACTCTTTATTCTTATATTTTAGCTACAAAAACCTATGCAAATGCATGTAGATATGTGTAAATAGGAATAATTAGCAAAGCATGCATTTTTGTAAATACTTATAATTAGCATGTTTTTGTGCAAAAATAAAAGAATAAAGATGAAAAAGAAAAAGAGGGAAATATTTAGAATAAATATTGAGCAACCTAACCCAAGGGAGGGCTCAGCATGGGTCTGACCGCATAAAAGCCAAAGTAGAGGGAGATAGGGGCTCTAGTGTAAATATTTGTAAATAAATAAATTATATATATTTTCCTCACCCAAAAATATGTTGTAAATATTTGTAAATATTTGTACATATTTTTAAAGTATAAAAACAAAATAAAAATTTAAAAATCAAAAACTCAAAAACACCCTTTCACCATGTACATAAACCACCCCCCTTATCTATTTAACCTTGTAAATAGATTTATTTATTTTCAAAACTTCTTGTAAATATTCTATGTTATATAGTGTAAATAAAATAAATAAAAAGAATCAAAACAAAAATCAAATAAAAATTACAAAATTAAAATACAAAAATATATTGTATATATACCTTGTATATAGTTGTATATAACTAATTATTTCACCTATGTATATAAATAATAAAAATAAAATAAAAATAGCCTTTTATTCCTCATTTTATCCTATAAATAAATAAAATATAAAATAGGAATAAAAATGTATAAAAATAACTAAGTAAAAATCAAAATTAAAAACTCAATATTGTACATATACCTTTGTATAGACCTATTATGTAAATACCTTATTTTGATTTCCAAAAATTAATTAAAATTCACAAAAAATAGAAAAAATTAAAACAAACATTTTTTATGTTTTGAGTTTTTCATGAATCGGCCATTTCCTATTTTATTTTGAATTTCCAAGCTATTTATGGCGTGGCTGATTCCTATTGGTCCACGGGGATTGTTGACCGCCCGGTCAACTCCCCCCTGTGGACCACTTCCCACGGATCTTGTTCGCGGACCCAACTTCGCCCAATTATTCCAACCAGATCCGACCTCCATTTAGCCTAATCCATGGTCCTAATTACTCCCCAGGTATCCGGGAATCTCGCCCGACATCTATCCTAGGGATCCGTGCTCCATCGAGCCGGACCCGAGCTCTTCTTCCCGGACCTGCACCCACATAAAAGCCGAGCTCCGCCGCATTCAATCTCCATCTTTGGCTCGCCACTCTCATTCCCGTGACCTCCATTGTAAACCCCGAGGTGACAGCTCGCGGTAGCCTTTGTCGCAGTGAGGGGAGGGTGCCCCGACCATCGATCCGGCAGCTTTGCACCGCCGTGCTCCGCCGCTTGCAGGAGCTCGAGCCTCAGGCAGTGACGACCTTCGAGGCGACGACCAGGAGCTAGCCACGCTCCAGCACAGTCTTCCGCTCCACCCAGGTAGCACTCTAGCTCGCCCATTTAGTTTAATTTCTTGTTTCGCCCAAATCGCATCTCCGTCGAGTTCCTTTGATTCCGGCCACATCGAGCATCATTTTGATCATCGGAACCTACGCCCACCTTCGCCATCCTCCGACGCACCTTCTACGCCCATTCATTCAACCCAGCTCGCCCCGGAGCTGGGATTCGAGCTCCACCATCCTCCGCTCGCCGGAGCTCATCCGCCCCGATGCATCCTTCACCTTCGCGTCGCTTCATCAGGTCGAGGCACTTTGCCCTCGACCCGCGAAGCTTTTGGTTCACTTTGCAGGTCAAGAGGGAGCCATCTGAGGCCCCCTCGCATTCAGGCCAGGAGCTGTTCGCCGCCGACCTCGCCGGAGCCCCTCCAGGGCTCGGCTGGGCCATCTGAAGCCACCACCAGCTGCGGGACGCCATCGCCGATCTTCTCCGGTCCTTGGAGGCAGCTGAAGAGGCCCCCAGCACGTGCACTAGGCCGGCGAACCTCGCCGGCCACTTGTTCTTCGAGGGACCTCCAGCACCGTCCGATAGCCCCTCCGCTCCAGTTTCGATCGTGTCCGTCCGTTCATCGAGGAGCAGCAACCACCCGATCATCCAGAGGAGCCATCCGGACCGCTAGTGCAGAGAGAGAGAGGCCACAGCACCTGACCCGTTAGATCTTCCACGTGGCCCCCTCTGCACCGTCGATCGGCCCACGTGCGAAGGAGAGAAAGGCGCCACTCACCAGGACCGTTGGATCATCTACGTGGCGCGCATCCAGCCGTCGACGAATAAAGGGGTAATTTACTTAGGGCCCCCTCTTAGTTTTTGTTTTCAGTCCTAGTCCTGTAACTATTTTAGTAGTTATATTTACGTAGGGTAAATTGCACATTGGACCTCGTGCTTGTTTTTCTTTGCAATTATGCCCCTGTGTTTGTGAGCCCATGTGCTTCGCCACGTGCTTTGTCTGGGTTATTTGCATCTATTATCCTGTAGTTCTGGTTGGTTATTGAATGGGTAGAAACTTTTTGGTAATTGCTTTTATACCCCTGTGAGTGTTGTATATGCGCATGTGCGGATTTTAGTGGGTTAATTGCATCCAAGCCCCTGGACTTTTTGGTACGAGTTACCAAAAGGTCCTAGAACTTGGTTTTCATTACCAGAAGGTCCCTACGTGCCCCAGGCACGCGCCACGCACGTGATTTGCTGGGCAAATTGCACCTGGACCCCCAGAGTTTCGGGTATTTGCACTTAAGTCCCTGTGCACTATGCCCTCTTCTTGATTTTGAATAAAACATCAAACCACCTCCAAATTCGATGAAAATTTGACACATGGCTCCTGCCATGTTGTAGAATTTTTGAGAATTTTTGAGGACATTTTTGATTTTATTTGCTATTTTTAAAAATTCAAAAACATCTATTTCAGCTACTATCTAGGTTTAAAAATCCCAAAAAAATATAAAAACACCCCCAAAAATTCTAAAAAAATTAGTTACTGTTCTTTGTCTGTTGTTTGAATTTCTAGCCAATTTTGGCTATTTTTCATTGAGCAAAAACCCTAAAAATCTAAAAACACCTAAAAACTCATAAAAATTATAGTAAATAATCTAAAAACCCAAAAACAATAATTTTTGTGCCCTAATTTTCCTTCTTTTATCTAGTATACAGGAAAATTACCTCCAGGTCCCTCTGAGATCCTTAGATATTTTATCTTTGGGTTTTGGGCTTGGCTGGACAGGACCTTGTCTTTTTAGCACTGTTTGATTTTTAGAAAATAAAAAATACCTTATAAAAATCTCAAAAATTCACCAAAAACACTTAAAAACCTAAAAAACATAAAAACAATTTTTCTTGAATTTTTGCTTGATTTTTGGTGCTTTTAATAAATTGCTCAAGTGTGCTTTTATTTGCTTTCTTTTATTTTCTAATTATATTAAAAATCCAAAAAAATATAAAAATTATTAAAAACCATTAAAAACATTTTCTTTTAGTTTATTTTCATTTTTACTACTTCGTAGGCCCTAGGCCAACCCGTGCTCCTTGTGTTCGACCCTGGGTGCTATACCAGGTTAATCTCATAGCTAGGACCGCACTTCGTGTTTTGATCTCTGATTTCTTTCGCGGTTCGATATTTTTCTTGATACACATCCGAGTGACTGAGGTCGCAACGACCGTCTCAGTTACCTGATTGCCTTAGTTGTTCGGGTTTTTGTGTTATCAGAATGGCGCCGTTGCCGGGGAGCACGGCTTAGTAGTATTTTTGTTTTTATTTTCATTTTTGTTTTCGCGGCTTTTCGCGGCTCTTCGGAGCTCGCGGCTCTTCGCGGCTTTTGTTTATAGTTTCTTTTTGTTTTATTTTGTTTTATTTTTATTTTCTTTTATTTTTATTTTTATTTTTGTTTCATTTTGTGTGATTATTTTATTTCCATTTTTGCACATATACCCTCACTTGTATTTTCTTTTATTTTTCTCTATTATTTGATTATTCTTTCTAGACTGACCACTCTTCTCTGTTTCTTGCAAGGGCCCAAGGACCGCGGAGGCGACTTTCGAGGAGCCGGTGCAGCCGCGGCACTTGGAGGCGGCTTCTTTCTCTACGAAGCCGCAGGAGAGAGCGAGAGAGAGAGAGAGTTGAGTGGGTGAGGTATTAGGATAGATTTTTATTTCATTCATTATTAATTGTAATAATACAGGACACTCTTGGACTTTGTGGACTTGTGACCGTAGCGGGTCTGTTTCGCCGAGCACCGGTGTGCTCGGGGGACCCATTAGGACTTGCGGTTTTTCGCGGCTTTTCTCGCGGATTTCTTTTTCTTTCTTACTGTCATTTGCCGGTTTTTCGCGGTTTTTGTCGAGCCCCTAGATTTAGGACTTTCTGGTGATTGTGACGTAATTGAGTAGGATCCACACACTTAAGGCATATCTGTTCCTATAGAACCGTAATTGGACCTACTTAAAATAAATAATAAAAATAACTGACTCGCTAGCCTCCGTAGCCTACGTGTCGTAGCTCGTCCTGTAAAGCGCTTACTCCTACCCCCGATTTGTCGGGCAGGGGAGGGACGGGCCAAGACCGGACCCTTTGGCTTGGAGGTCGGTGACCGGTTAGACGGTTCTTCGCTAGAAGTTGCTCGTCTAGGACTCGGCTTTTTCCCGCTGCATCATTTAGCTTAGTTTAAATTCTGTCTTTATTTTATGCGCGAATCATTTTGCATGTAGAGAGCTGGAGCAAGGTACGCATTTCTGACTTTGCATGCATCATTGATTTCTCGTGCATCGGCTTTTTCGACTTCTCCCCCCTGTTTTTTGACTTAATAATCAGGAGAATCGAAAAATTCGTTAGGCGATTTTGTTTGATTTGAAAAATACCTAAAAAGTGTAACCACAAAATTGGGACTGCTAAGATTATTGACCCTAAAACTCGCTCACCCTAAAAATTTTGTCTTGGGGAGAGCAACCCCCTCATTGCTTGGTTTGTATGCGCGAGAGAGTGACCCGCACACTAGGTAGAGCCCCCCGCGGCTAAACCCGACTGATTACCGAGTCTTCCGTGCGGGCCAGTCGGTTGGGGTTAGCAGCGGATATCCCAACAGGTCACGTAAGCGCTTTGATATCTTGAGTGTTCACCAAAATAAAATCGACAAGATAATTTGACCGAACTTTCACGGTCTTCAGCTCGCGTTGCGTTGGTGAACCAGGGGTTTGTTTTTCGATCATAATTTTTCCAGATCTCATCCGCCCTACTCGCCAGATCAAGATGATGGGTAGACGATCTCTTAGGCAGCCTCTGGCTGCACCGCTTTCGGGCGCGTCTACCTCATCATCTAGGTTGGCTCGCGAGAGCTCAGACCCGCTCTCCGAGCCCGAGTACGACTCCACCCTGTTCCCCCTCGATCCCCTTTCTGATCTTCCCGAGAGACATGAGCCCGAGGAGAGACTGATTCATTTGACGGCACCTGAGTTGGGCTCATTTGATTTTGCAGACGTCGAGATGGCCGGAGCAGGCAGTTCTGATGATCACTCCCGTAGACCAGAGCACATTGTACTAGACCAGGGAGCGATCAACTCCACCCTGATCGCATCACTCGATACAGTCCAGCAGCAGCTCCGCGATCAGGGAGCATTCATGATGGAGATGAGGCGTGAGTTGGAGAGGCTCAGAGCAGAGAGAGACCAGCAGAGCGAGCCCGAGGAGATCCCGGATGCAGATGCACAGGCACGAGCCGCAGCAGCAGCAGCAGCCGCGGCCGCCGCCGCAGCGGCAGCAGCCGCATGAGGAGCAGGACCACCTAGACCGATGCGGGAGTTGCACAACCCCGGATCTACACTGATGCACCATTGGGTTGTGGTTCCAGCCATCGTGGGGGACTTCAAGCTCCCCCCGAACACATTGCAGATGCTTCCTCGATTCCACGGACTTGCTACAGAGGAGCCCCACCTCCACCTCCAGGAGTTTCTTATGATATGCAGCACTGTCCACGACAGACATGTGGACCAGGACACGATCAGGATGATCGCATTCCCCTTTTCACTGGCAGATAGAGTAGCCACCTGGCTGAAGCATTTGGGGAGATTTGTCTATACCTGGGAGCAGCTCCGCACCGAGTACTTGAACAAGTACTATCCACTCGGGCGGACGAATGCAGCGAGGGCCCTGATTAGTAACTTCTCCATGTTCCCCAACGAGCAGTTCCACGAGGCTTGGGAGAGGTTCAGAGAGCTTTTGGACAGATGCCCGCACCATGATATCACGAAGCCGAACTTAGTTTAGAGCTTCTTCAGTGGGTTGTCACCAGAGCTACAGGGCCTGGTGAATGCTTCTTGTGGCGGGTCCTACTTCGCCAAGGACCACGACCAGGTCTGGGCTATTTTTGAGGAGATGGCAGAGAACTACATGGTGATGTCCCAGACCCGGCTCTACACTCAGAAGACCCAGCCACATCAGCCAGGACCCGTGCAGTACCAGAGGATAGCACGGGTAGATGCAGGTCCTTCCAGTTCGTCTGCAGTCGCAGCAGCACAGGCAGAGTCATCAGCTGCAGACATGGGTATCATCAGCGAGAAGTTGGACCGCATGGAGCTGATATAGAAGAAGCAGTGCCAGAGTATCACGCAGATGGAGCAGATGGCACAGGTCTTGAGCGACATGAAGACACAGCTCATGTGTCTCCAGGAGGCACAGACGGCTTCTCAGCCCCGTCTTCAGTCGCGAGGCGACGCCGGCAGCAGCAGCAGCTCGTCCCAGCGCTCCAGCACCCCAGTGCAGCCTAGACAGGTTCACCTTGTACAGGCGGAGCCGTACCAGCAGCCGCAGCCCACCTACCAGTCTCCACCATCTCCAGAGATGCAGATGGTGGTCTACCAGCCGGACCAGCCTCTAGCAGTACTCCCGCCAGCCCCCTTTGATGCCGAGCCGTTGATGGATGTCAACGGGATCTGGTACGACCGTCCCCAGCCTGGGATCCGACGAGACCATACCGGATTCAGGTGGGGGAGTGGTGGTGCCCAGCCCCAGCAGCAGCCGTCAGGACAGGGAGGGCAGTACTCCCATCAGAGAGACCAGCACCATCCGCAGCAGCAGCCCCCAGCGTATCAGCAGTAGTCATCCTACGGTCCGCGTCCCTATCAGCAGCAGGGACAGCCTTGGAGACGTGATCAGCAGGCTCACCAGGGATACCAGCAGCACCCTCCATCCTACCCCTCTTACCCATCACAGCAGTTCCAGCAGCCTCACCCACAGAGAGGCCACCCGTCGGGCTCCCACGAGAGCCCCGCTTTGGATGACATCGCCCGCCTCCTCACGGACCAGCAGGCTACATTCCGACGGGAGATGGACGAGTTCCGCCAGGAGATGCGGGACCTGGTGAGAGGGAAGGCCGCCATACCAGCCCAGATAGAGCCCAATCCGAACAGCCTCAAGAGGAAGTCTGAGCAGGTAGTACCTACTGAGTTAGCCACTCCTAGTGACCCATTTGATGATACTTCTTCGGATCTATTTGATGCTGATTTTGTCACACTTAGGAGCGGTAGGACCCCAGCAGGCGGCGGCGCCTCATCTGAGCACCATCCCGAGGCGCCACAGGAGGAGGAGGAGAGCGGTACTGAGGCCGCTCCAGATGATGACGGTGGCACTAAAGCCACCAAGGATGCTGATCCCACCGGCGGTACTGAGGCCGCCGCTTCACCAGATCTAGGAGGTGGTACTGAGGCCACCCATTCAGTCGAGCCAGCCAGCGGTACTGATGCCGCACGATGTCTACCTTCAGCAGTAGCAGAGCAGCCAGCCCGTGGTGGTACTGAGGCCACCGATGTTTGTAGAGACAGTGATGTTGTTTTTCCTCGTGTTCATGTATCTCGGAACTCTGCTATGAATAAAGGAAAAGGTTTACTTTCTTCTGGTCCCACTGTGGTGCATGATGTATGTGTGGATCCGGTCCTTGAACCGTCTAGACCTTTTCCTAGTCCTTCATCTGAGAAGGACCCAGTGATCCCCTTCCCTAGAGCCCTTCAGATGGGGAAGGGGAAGAAAAATGATCCAAAAAAGAGAGAGCTTGAGGAGTTCAGCCAGAGCATGATAGATCGATTTCACATTCAGCTGACCCTCCAGGAGGCTTTGCAGCACATCCCCCTTCTCCAGAGATCTTTGAGAGAGAGGACTACAGTCAGGAGGAGGAAGAGGAACCACACTTCAGAGATACATGTGCTGACCAAAGCCACGTGCTTTGCGATCCAGAACCGACTGCCAGCCAAGAGGCCAGATTCAGGGGCCCCGTATGTCAGATGCCAGATTAGTGAGCAGTGGTTCGACCGTACTCTTCTAGATAGCGGATCGTCGATTAACCTTCTTCCGGCAGCCCTTCTCGACCGCTTCGAGTTGGGCACTCTTCGACAGAGAAGGACAGTCCTTCAGTTCGCTGATCGATCTGTCAAGAGGCCGAAGGGGTTATTACGAGACGTTATCGTCACTATTCAGGGCCTGCAATTCCCCGTGGACTTCGTAGTGTTGGACATGGAGATCCCTGAGTCAGTGACCGATACCCCCATCATCCTTGGTCGTCCGTTCTTGGCCACAGCCAAGGCGGTGACTAATCATGATAGTGGGAAGGTGTACTTTCGCGTCCAGGGCGAGAGTATACAAATAGAGACGGTCGAGGACTATAGATCCAGATTCAGATCCCGCTCAGATGCGAGTACCGATTCAGAGCAGCTGACAGACGCAGAGCCAGACATCCACCAGGACTGTGATTTTGTGATCACAGATGATGAGGCAGCTTGGGCAGACCTTGAGACACAGACCACCCCCTCACTTTCAGACACAGCTGAGGCAGAGATGATAGCAGAGGAGAGTCTGGAGAGCACAGACCTGGTTCAGGATACCATTGCGGCAGCGGAGCCGGTCCTCGATCGCAGCACGATGACTAGTGGTGGTGGTGCTGATGCCACCTTGTTTCCCGGTGGTACTGATGCCACCGTTTCTGATACAGATCCCTCGGATTCAGAGTCTGATTGGGCCGATTGCTATGATCAGATGCCAGACTTGAGTCCAGTTGAGCCTATTGATGAGGAGGAGGTAGATGCAGAGCCGAGCAGAGACAGTGCAGTAGAGCCGCCTTCTCCCGATCCAGTTTGCGAGAGTATGCTTTCACTTTCCCAGGAAGATTTGGCAGACCTTGCAGCTTTCACTCAGTTTCTTCCACAGCCAGATTTGCCGGCACCCAGCATTCCAGAGCTGAAGCCGCTCCCTACTTCGCTGAAGTATCGATTCCTTGCGGGCGATCCAGAGATGTACCCAGTCATCATCTCCGCTGAGTTGACTGGAGAGCAGGAATCCCGTTTGATGGGGGTTCTTGAAAAGAACCGCAAGGCGATCGGATGGAGCGTAGCAGATCTCCATGGGATTAGTCCATCAGTGTGCTCCCACCATATCTATCTCGAGGATGGGGCGAAGCCGTCGCGTGAGTTCCAGCAGCGTCTGAACCCCAACCTGAGAGAGGTTGTCATGAAGGAAATATCAAAATGGTGGGGTGCAGGTTTTATTTATCCCATTTCTGACTCCAAGTGGGTTAGCCCCTTGCATGTGGTTCCCAAGAAGACGGGCATCACGACTGTGATCAGTGAGTCGGGAGAGGAGATTGCTACACGAGTACCCACCTCTTGGAGGGTTTGTGTTGACTACAGGAGACTCAACCAAGCCACCAAGAAGGACCATTTCCCCCTTCCTTTTATTGACCAGATCATTGAGAGACTGGCAGGGAAGAGACATTATTGCTTCCTGGATGGGTACTTGGGCTACAACCAAGTGGCCATCGCTCCTGAGGATCAGGAGAAGACCACCTTTACCTGTCCCTTCGGCACATACGCTTTTCGACGCATGCCATTTGGGCTATGCAATGCCCCTGCGACTTTTCAGAGGTGCATGCTGTCGATCTTCTAGGACATGGTAGTGGAGTGCTTGGAGGTCTTCATGGATGATTTTTCGATCTACGGCGACGGATTTGATTCTTGTCTTGACTGCCTAGATCGAGTACTCCAGCGATGTATTGTGTATCACTTAGTGCTATCTTGGGAGAAGAGTCACTTCATGGTGACTCAAGGGACGGTGCTTGGCCACATCATCTCCAACAGGGGCATGGAGGTTGATCCGGCCAAGGTTGATGTCATTAGAAAACTCGCTCCGCCGTCCAATTTGAGGCAGTTACGGTCATTTCTGGGGCACGTTGGATTTTATAGGAGATTTATTCAGGATTTCAGCATGATTGCTCGGTCGTTGACTGACCTCTTGACGAAAGACACCGAGTTCCTTGTCGATGACAAGTGCCTTTCGTCGTTTGCTACTCTCCAGCAGTGTGTGATTGAGGCTCCTGTCCTCCAGCCGCCTGATTGGTCTCTCCCATTCGAGATCATGACGGACGCCTCCGATTTTGCCGTAGGGGCAGTGCTGGGACAGAGGAGGGATGGAGTACCATTTGTTATACACTACGCTAGCCGCACATTGGATTCCGCCCAGCGGAATTATACAGTCACAGAGAAGGAGATGCTAGTCGTAGTGTTTGCCTTGGATAAGTTTAGATCATATATCATCGGATCTAGAGTGACTTTGTTTACAGATCACACCGCCATCAGGTACCTCATGGCAAAGAAGGATGCCAAGGCCAGACTGACTAGATGGATCCTTCTACTCCAGGAGTTCGACATTGAGATCAAGGATAAGCCTGGAGTCAAGAATGTGGTGGCGGATCATCTCTCCCGATTAGAGCAGCCTGAGGAGACTGAGCAGATAGATCCTATCCGAGATACCTTCCCAGATGAGGCGATCCTTGCTATCGCCTCACTCCCATGGTACGTCGATATTGTGAACTTTCTCGTTGCTGGGAAAGTTCCACAAGATTGGCCCAGGCAGAGACTTGAGACCTTCCTAGCGAAGGCCAAGTCTTACCATTGGGAGGATCCCATCCTTTACCACGAAGGAGGGGATAGCGTCTGGCGTCAGTGTATTCCTCAGGAGGAACACCATAGCGTCCTCACTTACTGCCACAAGCTTGAGGCAGGAGGACATCATTCTGGGAGGAGAACGGCACAGAAAGTGCTCCAATCCGGCTTGTGGTGGCCTACCCTCTTCAAGGACTCAGATGAGTTCGTGAAGAGGTGTATTGACTGTCAGAGGATGGGCACTTGTGGACAGCGTGATATGATGCCGATGCAGCCCATTCACTTCTGTGAGGTTTTTGACGCATGGGGCATCGATTTCATGGGTCCATTCCCTAAGAGTCAGGGATTCGAGTACATTCTGTTGGCCGTAGACTATGTGAGTCGTTGGGTGGAGGCTATCCCCGCCCGAGCCGCTGATGCGAGGACAGTTTGCAGATTTTTGAGGAAGCATATCATCACGCGGTTCGGGGTTCCACGAGTTCTTATATCTGATGGGGGATCTCACTTCATCAACGACCAGGTGAAGGCACTTGCTAGCGAGTTCGGCATAGACCATCGTGTTGCTACACCGTACCATCCACAGACGAATGGTTTGGCCGAAGTGTCGAATAGGGAGATCAAGACTATTCTGCAGAAAGACGTCCGCCCTGACCGAAAGGATTGGTCACAGCTTTTGGACTCGGTCTTGTGGGCATATAGGACGTCTTTCAAGACACCTTTGGGCACATCTCCCTTTCGCCTCGTATATGGCAAGCCATGCCATTTACCTGTTGAGCTGAGGCACAAGTCACTTTGGGCAGTCACAGACATACTTATGGATTCAGATGGTATAGGAGACCAGAGGAGGGCAGAGCTAGCTGCCCTGGAGGAGCTTAGAGATTCAGCTTTCTCAAGCAGCCTACATTATAAGGAGAGAGTCAAGGAGTGGCATGATTCTCATATCAGCCACAAGCATTTTGAGATTGGACAGAGAGTATGGCTGTTTGATGCGAGGCTTAGACTATTTCCAGGGAAGCTACAGAGCAAATGGAAAGGACCTTATCTGGTTCGGAAGGTACACGACAATGGTAGCATCGACATATCTGAGTTGTCTTCTGAGAGTACCTTCCGAGTGAACGGCCAGCGGCTCAAGCCATTTCTAGATCATGAGCCGCGGGTCGTTGATATTGCCCCTATTCATTTTGCGTGAGATGTGGTCTTTGACTCACATCTAATGCATCTCACGCCTGAGCTTTACTGATCCTCCGCTGTATATAGATCCAGATGTCCATATCAGCACATTCTTTAGTCCCACATCCCTTTCTCCATCTTGTGATTATGCTATACTTAGGGTGCACTTTACCCTAAGTATAGGGGGGATGTGCGACATTTCGGGTATTTCTTTTGTTTCTGTCTACCCCTGTTTTGCTGCCTATACTTAGGGATATCTTACCCTAAGTATAGGGGGGGTAGACCCTGTACATTCTCCACTCGGTTTTCCCTTCGTGTACAGCCTGCTATACTTAGGATTACTTGATCCTAAGTATAGGGGGAAGACCCGAGTCCTTCTTGACTTTTCATTTTCCTTTTGTATAGCCTTCCTTTTCACTTCCCTATACATAGCACGAGTTATGTCTTCTTCATCGCTCTTGACTCCGAGGACATCGTTCGAGCTAAGTATAGGGGGGTGTGTATATATTTCATATATACTTCAGCCATAACTCGTACTTTGTGTGAGTGTGTTAATAAATAAAAATGGCTAAAAACCACAAAAATTAAAAATTTTCATGTACATAATCTTCTTTTATTTGCACATACATAGCTAGTGTACAAATTATTTTTGTAAAAATGATTTCAAAAATCTTTTGTGTAAAGCTTGTGTAAATATTTTTTGTATCAAAATTATGTATATAGTACAAAATTTTTCCAAAATGTTTTGAAAATCAAGAAGTTTGCAAAAATCTTCTGTAAATGTGTGTAAATATCTTTTTGCAAAACTTGCACGTCATGCATCATCATTCATGATTTCAAAACATTTTTCAAAAATTTTGCATGATTGTAAAATTTGTGTAAATATGCATCTTTTTGTACATATGTATATAGTTTTTCTGGATGATAGTTGACATTTAAACTAAGCCTGGAATCAAATTGAGAAATGGAGCTTGATTAAGATCTTAATCCACCTAATTTCTAAGAGGAACCTTATAGGGCTTAGGTTTAAGACTTTTCAGGTCCATGGTTACTTAATTCTTTGAGTCCACTAGGCTATGATCACATGTCATCTCAATGAGCCTAAGTAGAGCACTTAACAACAACACATGACTCATATAGATTATGGCTTTACTTGGACAACCGCACTATGCACCGAGCTCTCTACGGATGAGATGGTGAGGAGGCAGTCTTCCTTGGCTTGGGGTAGCATATGAGGGTAGTACTTCTAGGCGGAACCTCTCTTCTTCTTATAGTGAAGGAAGTGCGTCTCAACTTGGTCTGGTTGCCATGAAGTCTAACGACGGGAGTTGTGGGTTGCAATAAAGCTTCAAAAGAGGGATAGTCTACTGGCTCAAGAGGAAAAACTCCTTGTATATATGCTGCACATGTACATGTTGTAGAGATGCACTCGAAAAAAAAATGTGAAAAAAGAAAAGAACTCCAAAAAAGTGGTGGGTCTGAGAGAAAATGATAATCCCACCGGAGTATGTATATAAGTGCAATAAGCAAAGCTTGGTTTCATGATCCACCTGTTGTAGCTTGCAGCAGGGAGACTTGGCTACACTGGTCAAGCTCCCAAGGGTACTTGGCTACACTGGCCTTGACCCATTCTCTTCTTCCCCCTCTTCTTGAGCCGGTTGTACTTGAACTTAGAAGGGAATACCCCGCTCCTCGAGGAAAGAGTGGCTAGATTGAGGTCATAGAGTTACCTTGTTGGGGAGGGTTGTCAAGTTGCCATTTCTGAGGTGGAGAGCTTAGACCTCAATTTCACAGGACAAGAAAAGATTCATGGTCTTCAGGGTTTGTGATTGATGACTTGTTCTGATCTGGAGCATTGAGGAGTCTTGGTTATAGATTGGTGGAACTTAGAGGCTGTTAGGTTTTAAGCTTAAGTCTAAATAAGGTTCCGACACATTAATAATCCAAAGATCTGATTAAGCTCCATACCTCAATTTAATGAAGGCAAGTTTAATAATCAACCTTGATCCATGTACATTCTCTTTTTCTTTTTCTTTCTTTCTTTTTCACTTCTTTTTCAAATAAGTGTTTGCTAAGGGACTAGCAAAGTATAGTATAGGGGGGTGATGAATACCCATTCATCACTCTTTATTCTTATATTTTAGCTACAAAAACCTATGCAAATGCATGTAGATATGTGTAAATAGGAATAATTAGCAAAGCATGCATTTTTGTAAATACTTATAATTAGCATGTTTTTGTGCAAAAATAAAAGAATAAAGATGAAAAAGAAAAAGAGGGAAATATTTAGAATAAATATTGAGCAACCTAACCCAAGGGAGGGCTCAGCATGGGTCTGACCGCATAAAAGCCAAAGTAGAGGGAGATAGGGGCTCTAGTGTAAATATTTGTAAATAAATAAATTATATATATTTTCCTCACCCAAAAATATGTTGTAAATATTTGTAAATATTTGTACATATTTTTAAAGTATAAAAACAAAATAAAAATTTAAAAATCAAAAACTCAAAAACACCCTTTCATCATGTACATAAACCACCCCCCTTATCTATTTAACCTTGTAAATAGATTTATTTATTTTCAAAACTTCTTGTAAATATTCTATGTTATATAATGTAAATAAAATAAATAAAAAGAATCAAAACAAAAATCAAATAAAAATTACAAAATTAAAATACAAAAATATATTGTATATATACCTTGTATATAGTTGTATATAACTAATTATTTCACCTATGTATATAAATAATAAAAATAAAATAAAAATAGCCTTTTATTCCTCATTTTATCCTATAAATAAATAAAATATAAAATAGGAATAAAAATGTATAAAAATAACTAAGTAAAAATCAAAATTAAAAACTCAATATTGTACATATACCTATGTATAGACCTATTATGTAAATACCTTATTTTGATTTCCAAAAATTAATTAAAATTCACAAAAAAATAGAAAAAATTAAAACAAACATTTTTTATGTTTTGAGTTTTTCATGAATCGGCCATTTCCTATTTTATTTTGAATTTCCAAGCTATTTATGGCGTGGCTGATTCCTATTGGTCCACGGGGATTGTTGATCGCCAGGTCAACTCCCCCCTGTGGACCACTTCCCACGGATCTTGTTCGCGGACCCAACTTCGCCCAATTATTCCAACCAGATCCGACCTCCATTTAGCCTAATCCATGGTCCTAATTACTCCCCAGGTATCCGGGAATCTCGCCCGACATCTATCCTAGGGATCCGTGCTCCATCGAGCCGGACCCGAGCTCTTCTTCCCGGACCTGCACCCACATAAAAGCCGAGCTCCGCCGCATTCATTCTCCATCTTTGGCTCGCCACTCTCATTCCCGTGACCTCCATTGTAAACCCCGAGGTGACAGCTCGCGGTAGCCTTTGTCGCAGTGAGGGGAGGGTGCCCCAACCATCGATCCGGCAGCTTTGCGCCGCCGTGCTCCGCCGCTTGCAGGAGCTCGAGCCTCAGGCAGTGACGACCTTCGAGGCGACGACCAGGAGCTAGCCACGCTCCAGCACAGTCTTCCGCTCCACCCAGGTAGCACTCTAGCTCGCCCATTTAGTTTAATTTCTTGTTTCGCCCAAATCGCATCTCCGTCGAGTTCCTTTGATTCCGGCCACATCGAGCATCATTTTGATCATCGGAACCTACGCCCACCTTCGCCATCCTCCGACGCACCTTCTACGCCCATTCATTCAACCCAGCTCGCCCCGGAGCTGGGATTCGAGCTCCACCATCCTCCGCTCGCCGGAGCTCATCCGCCCCGACGCATCCTTCACCTTCACGTCGCTTCATCGGGTCGAGGCACTTTGCCCTCGACCCGCGAAGCTTTTGGTTCACTTTGCAGGTCAAGAGGGAGCCATCTGAGGCCCCCTCGCATTCAGGCCAGGAGCTGTTCGCCGCCGACCTCGCCGGAGCCCCTCCAGGGCTCGGCTGGGCCATCTGAAGCCACCACCAGCTGCGGGACGCCATCGCCGATCTTCTCCGGTCCTTGGAGGCAGCTGAAGAGGCCCCCAGCACGTGCACTAGGCCGGCGAACCTCGCCGGCCACATGTTCTTCGAGGGACCTCCAGCACCGTCCGATAGCCCCTCCGCTCCAGTTTCGATCGTGTCCGTCCGTTCATCGAGGAGCAGCAACCACCCGATCATCCAGAGGAGCCATCCGGACCGCTAGTGCAGAGAGAGAGAGGCCACAACACCTGACCCGTTAGATCTTCCACGTGGCCCCCTCTGCACCGTCGATCGGCCCACGTGCGAAGGAGAGAAAGGCGCCACTCACCAGGACCGTTGGATCATCTACGTGGCGCGCATCCAGCCGTCGACGAATAAAGGGGTAATTTACATAGGGCCCCCTCTTAGTTTTTGTTTTCAGTCCTAGTCCTGTAACTATTTTAGTAGTTTTATTTACGTAGGGTAAATTGCACATTGGACCTCGTGCTTGTTTTTATTTGCAATTATGCCCCTGTGTATGTGAGCCCACGTGCTTCGCCACGTGCTTTGTCTGGGTTATTTGCATCTATTATCCTGTAGTTCTGGTTGGTTATTGAATGGGTAGAAACTTTTTGGTAATTGCTTTTATACCCCTGTGAGTGTTGTATATGCGCATGTGCGGATTTTAGTGGGTTAATTGCACCCAAGCCCCTGGACTTTTTGGTACGAGTTACCAAAAGGTCCTAGAACTTGGTTTTTATTACCAGAAGGTCCCTGAGTGCCCCAGGCACGCGCCACACGCGTGATTTGCTGGGCAAATTGCACCTGGACCCCCAGAGTTTCGGGTATTTGCACTTAAGTCCCTATGCACTGTGCCCTCTTCTTGATTTTGAATAAAATATCAAACCACCCCCAAATTCGATGGAAATTTGACACATGGCTCCTGCCATGTTGTAGAATTTTTGAGAATTTTTGAGGACATTTTTGATTTTATTTGCTATTTTTAAAAATTCAAAAACATCTATTTCAGCTACTGTCTAGGTTTAAAAATCCCAAAAATATATAAAAACACAACCAAAAAATTCTAAAAAAATTAGTTAGTGTTCTTTGTGTGTTGTTTGAATTTCTAGCCAATTTTGGCTATTTTTCATTGAGCAAAAACCCTAAAAATCGAAAAACACCTAAAAACTCATAAAAATTATAGTAAATAATCTAAAAACCCAAAAACAATAATTTTTGTGCCCTAATTTTCCTTCTTTTATCTAGTATACAGGAAAATTACCTCCAGGTCCCTCTGAGATCCTTAGATATTTTATCTTTGGGTTTTGGGCTTGGCTGGACAAGACCTTGTCTTTTTAGCACTGTTTGATTTTTAGAAAATAAAATATACCTTATAAAAATCTCAAAAATTCACCAAAAACACTTAAAAACCTAAAAAACATAAAAACAATTTTTCTTGAATTTTTGCTTGATTTTTGGTGCTTTTAATAAATTGCTCAAGTGTGCTTTTATTTGCTTTCTTTTATTTTTTAATTATATTAAAAATCCAAAAAAATATAAAAATTATTAAAAACCATTAAAAACATTTTCTTTTAGTTTATTTTCATTTTTACTACTTCGTAGGCCCTAGGCCAACCCGTGCTCCTTGTGTTCGACCCTGGGTGCTATACCAGGTTAATCTCATAGCTAGGACCGCACTTCGTGTTTTGATCTCTGATTTCTTTCGCGGTTCGATATTTTTCTTGATACACATCCGAGTGACTGAGGTCGCAATGACCGTCTCAGTTACCTGATTGCCTTAGTTGTTCGGGTTTTTGTGTTATCAGCCACCGACTCGATTTTTCATCTCACTTTCTCGATCTCCACGTGTTCAATTTTTATAGTCCACAATCTCTCAACTCCGGCCACGTACGGTGGCCGGAGATCGGATTTGAATCCCTCATCTCCGTCGAATCTCCGTTAATTTTTCTGATATGTAAATAACGAAAAAAGCATTTGTTTCTTTTTGTTCTCTAACGTTTGTTTTTCAGGATCATATAAAAAATAAAAAAAATGAATTTCTTTATCGCTTTCTTTTCTTATTTTTCGGATATACAAAAAAATAATAATAAATTATTATTATTATTATTCACTATTTACATTACAAATAAAAAATATTATAAAAAAAATAAAAAAACGCAACACGTCAGGCGGGTTGTTACCCCCACTGCCCGCGGATCCTCACCGCCTTCAGGAGCCGCCGCCAGCGTGCGGACCTCCGTGTTGCACCGCCGTCCAGGTGCAGCACTGCCAGATCGTGCCTCCAGCGCGTGCCTGCAGCGCCCGACGGCCCCCCTCCAACCGGCCCACCGCGTCTCCCTTCCAGGCTGACCTCTTCCAGCCCTCGGCTGCCCCACCGCCAATCTATTCCATCATCGGCTGCCGCCATCGATCGCCGGTGGCGCCCCCTATGAAGCCCCATGTTGGTTGCGTTGAAACGAAGCAAAAAGAACCTATTCAGGATTTTTGATTGAATAACTTATTGGGAAATGTGCAAGAATGATCCTGAAAGTTTCAGAAATTCCGAAAGAGCCCCCTGCCAGATTAATTTAATTTGAGAAAAGTACTGTTGTGCCCCATAGCTTCACTAAAATTGCAAACGAGTCCCTGCTAGAGCCTCAAGCACATGACTTGCACATGATATGTGGTAAAATTATGCCTTATCCCCTATGCTTTATTTTTGTTATTTATTTAATGAAAAACAAAACTTATTTACATTTTAGTCCTTGAACTGCATAACAAACATTTGCGTGCTCTTTTGAATGAAATGAATGTTGCTTGTGATCTAAAAATCTTACAAAAATTATGCTATGCTCATGATGTGATTATTTTCTTAGCATAAATTTTTCATTGTATTTTGATTTAATTTGATATTTTTAAAAAATAAAAAACAGTGTCATTTTGTCTTCCTGAAATTCAAAAATTCATAAAAATTCAAATATTATTCAAAAAATTTCAAAAACATTAGAGTAGTATTATTTCATTATCTTTAAATTTCTGACCAATTTTCACGCATTAATTATATATAAAACCCAATAAATTGAAAAACATTAAAAATCTTATAAAAATCATAGAAAATTCTAAAAATCTAAAAATTTTGATTTCAGTTCCTATACGTAGATAATTGCTTCTAGTTTGTCTTAAAAATAATTGTCAATAGTTTTGGGCACTTAAAATATTTTTAAGTTGCAAATTACTCCCGGCTGTGCACATTTTCGCTTTTTCTCACTGTTTGATTTTTAGAAAAATACAAAAACATTTGAAAATTTCACAAAAATTCTCAAAAATATTTCAAAACTTTTAAAACCCAAAATTTTTTCTTTGCATTTTTCTGAATATTTTTGTTTAATTGAAAAATTACAAAAAGAGTTGGTGTGCGTATTTTTGATCTTGTAAATATTGCTTCATGTTATTTTTGAAAAATAAAAAAATTACAAAATCAAAATCACTAAAAATTTGAAAATCAGAAAATATAAAAAAATAGAAATAAAAAATAAAAATATGTAAAATATAAAAAATAACAAAAACCAAGGATAGTTGTCCTTTGAGAGTCTTGTTTTCTCTTAATTGATTTTCGATTAATTGAATAATCCTCAGGATTTGTAGCCTCCCTGAGTTCGACCTTCTTCGCTATACAGGTTAATAAATAGCAAAAAAAATATTTTTTGTTTGTCACGGGATTTTGGGGATAGCAGCGACACTTACTTGTTACTGTCAATAATTTTTCCGATCGCCTCAAGAATCGCTAACAACAAAATAACATTGTCGTTGCCAGGGATATAAAATAAAAAAAATCCGATCCTCCAATTTACCATGTCAACAAAATGGTGCCGTTGCCAGGGAGGAACGGTGAGGGTAGTTAGATTTCTCTTTTGACCTGCTATTCTTGGTTGTAAATATGTGTTTACATTTTTGCCATTCACTTCATTGTTCATATTCACCGTTTCGTTTCTTTTTTTTCATATTTGATAATTGTATTTCTTACACATTCTCTTTTCTTTTTCTTGCAAGGGCCCACGGAGCGAAGGAGGCGATCCGAGGAGAGCCGAAGCACCCAAGCGACATGGAGGCGGCTTGATTCTTCACCAAGCCGCAGGATAGTATGAGAAGAAAAAAAAGAGAGGAAAAAAAAGAAAAAAAGAGAGAGACAGAGTCCTTCTTTTTCATTTGAACTCTGTAAAAGGACATTCATTTGTTGAGGGGTCTATTTCGCCAAGTGTCGGTGCACTTGGGGGACCTCACCGGTTTTGTTTTCATCGCCTTATTTTTCTTTGTTTCCTGCGGATTTCGTGAGCTACCTCTTGATTTCTTTAATTAATTTGCTTGAGCCAGGTAATTAATTAGGTCCAAACACCCTAAACAAGACATTTCTATGCCTATTGAGTAGAGCATAATTTGGACTTAGTCAAATTAACTTGTTCTTGCCCGTTAATAGAAGCTATCATCTAGGACGGTTTACTCGCATTTGTATATAGAATAGTTTATTTCAATTCTGCGTGAATCACTTGCATGTAGAGTGCTGGCGATAAGGTACACATATCTAACCCCTGCATGCATCATTGTTTTTAATCGTGCATTGGAATTTCCAATCTCGTTCCTTGTTTTCACTCACATAAGTTTAAAAGGAAATTGGACACTCGGTAGGCGATTCATTGAAAATATTTTTAACCAAGTGATAACTGCTAAAATTGAGACTGCTAAAGAAAACTCGACCCTAAAAAATACAAGGAAAATCATTGTTTTGGGGAATGTAACCCCCTCATTGTTTGGTTTTCTTGAGCGAGAGAGCGACCCGCACACTAGGATAGAGCCACACCCGAACTCTTTTTAGACTACTATCTTGGGTTAGTCATTCTCCAGTAAGGATCTCTCCGGTAGCCGGTAAAGCAGCCCGTGATGTCCTAAACAGATTGAATTGATCGGGTAGCCGGTAGACGGTCCGCAATTCATACTGGGTGGGAACGATCTAACTTTGGGATTAGGCCAGTCTCCTGAGAGCATTGGGTTCCTAACAGCTCGCTTCTAACCGCTCTGATATATTGTATTCTCACCAAACTCTAAAATTGACAAGATAATTGACCGAACCTTCACGGTCTTCACTTTGAGTTGAGTTGGTGAACTGGGGGTTTGTATTGTGTTTGATTGCTTGTGTGCTTGGTAGATCCTTCTGTGCATTTGCGCCTTTTTCTCCATATCTTTTGACTTGACCCTCGTGCTCTAACGATCCTGTCTTTTGTTTCGACGATGGCCGACTGGAGTTATTTCAATCTGATCTTCGTGGATATCTCGTACCCTCCAGACGATCCACCTTCCTTTTTTCAGGAGGACTTTCCTCTTGATTTTTGTGCATATCCACCTAACCCATTATTTCAGGAACCGAATGATGATTTTCACCCATCCTCATTCAACCCACCCGATCTTGGGATTTTGGAGTCACCTTTCATGATTACCACACTTAAGACACTGAATCAGATGATGGAGCATATGAATTCGAGGATTATCAATCTATTTAACATAAATACGAGCCAAACACTGCTCCATTTTTGAGGATATGGATTAACTTGAGGATAATCATGAGAGCTTGCAATCGCCCAAAATACAAAAAATGAGAAAATTTTAAAAATACAAATGGATTCCAGGAAACACATTAATAATTCATATTGTGAGGAGAGGACCCAAACGCCCGATCATCTACCCACACATCTATTCACATCATGTCCCAACCTTGACCCCGAGGATGCCACTATACAGACTGCTCTTGGAAATCCTCGTGTAAATGATTATTCTGACCTCCTCCCTTGTATGGAGGAGGTCCAAAAATTCAAAAAATTGTTGACTGAACCCGATGTGATAGCCAACCTTCATGAGATCATTAAATCTCCACTTCAACAGGCCATGACAGATTTATCTACTCCTCAACACAAGAAGAGAAAGCGAAGGAGAAGATATGAGCATCACATCTTGACCATGGCCACTGCCTACGCCATCTCTCACCGTCCATATTTTAAGAAAGGGAACACTACCACACCTCTTGTGAGTTGCTCCATATCTGACTATTCTTGTGATAACACTCTCCTTGACGGTGGTTCATCAATCAATATAATACCCTTCTCTATGGTACAATCTCTTCATCTTGGGCCTCTTAAGAAAACCAGGATGATAGTTCAATTTGCTGATGGATCTATCAAGAGGCCGAATGGTATTCTAGAAAACACTATCATTCTTATTCAGGGCATGAATTTCACTTCGGATTTTATTGTAATGCCCATGGAGACCTCCCCTCCTGTGGAGCACCCTCCAATAATCCTGGGACGGCCTTTCCTTGCCTCTACGGGAGCCGTTATTGATTTTGGTTCAGGAGAGATTCGCTTCCGTTCTGATGTAGGCAGCGATGTGTTGATCACTACACCCACTACTGCCCAGAAACCTGCATCTCATGAGAACCCGCCCGTGTTAGCCAACCCCACGGAATTTCACATCGATGATAATATTAGAGATTCTTGTTATATGTTAGATGATAAGGAAACCCAAGAATTCCTCTTCAATGAGGAAGACTCGGAAAGTATAGACCTTGGAGTTTCCCCTTCTGGTATGTGGAGATGCATTGATGACATCCGCAGAATTTACACGATAGACACTTTAGAGCAGAAGGTAGAATCTGAGACTAGACAGGACGAACATGATTTGACTACTTTCACTGATGAGTCCGTTCCTATTCACCCTGATGCAGATGAGATCGATCAAGCCAAATTTGATTTAATTGCTTTTATAAAGGAATTTGGGCCTTTTGATAAAAATGACGATCCGGTAGAGGCTCGCCAGGCTGAAATTGATCCTACTTTTTCGGATAATGAATTCGAGCTTTTTTACTTTGATATTTGTGAGACTTCCCAGGCCAGACATGACCACACTACTTCCAATACCCGGTTTAGGCATGCACAAACTGAAATTATTGAGGATACATTCTTGGTCGATCCTACTCAGTTTATATCTAACGATAATCCCAATATCAACCTATACCTTGTCAAATCCATACCTCAGCGGTCCTGCAAGAAGGTTTGTTTTCAACCTTCTTGACCCTTGTACATCCACTCCTCTTGTATATCCTTTCGTTTTACTCTTTCTTCTCCTGTTTTATCTTTCACCCCTTTTCTGTCTGTGTGTGTATATGCTATAATTAGGATGTGATTTATCCTGTTCACATTCTGTCTGTGTGTGTATATGTGTGTATATGCTATACTTAGGGGGGTGCACGATTTGTGTTATTCATATTTGTCCTGTTCATCACTCTTGTTGTTGCCTATACTTAGGGATACTCTACCCTAAGTATAAGGGGGTGATATTGTTCACATCGTGTCTTTTTATTTTTGAGTCTGTATATTCTCTTCATCAGTTTTCCCCTTTTGTACACTCCACTATACTTAGGATTACTTGATCCTAAGTATAGGGGGATCACTAACTTCTCTTCTTATTATCTTTTCTTTGAGTCGTTGTAGCATAGGAGTCTTTTGACTTTTCTATACTTAGCACGAGTTATGTCTTCCTTTTTTCTCTCTCTGATCACTATGAGGATATAGTTCGAGCTAAGTATAGGGGGGTGTCATATATATTGTATATATACTTTAGACATAACTCGTACTTTAAAATACGTTTATTTGGGGGGTTAGGTGTATAATTTTGTAAAATCCATGTGTGTAAAAAACAAAACAAAAAAACAAAAACAACAAAAACAAAAACAAAAACAAAAAAAAACAAAAACAAACAACGCAAAATAAAAAAACAAACACATAAATAAACAAAAACAAAAAAAATAAATAAAACAAACCAAAAAATCTTGTATATACTTGTACATATTTTACTAACCTTTTTTCCATTTTATTAAAAAAACTACAAAACCAAAAATCTATAAAAATTTGCATATGCATTTTTCTCCAAAAATCCATAAAAAGTTCAAAATTAGAAAATTGTTTAACAAATGTTCTTTTCACATGTGCATCATTTCTTTTCAAAAACCTTTGCATTGTTCATATTTTGCATTTGCATGTGCATTTTTCAAGATAGTATTGACATTTAAACTATGTTTGGAATAAAATTGAAGAATGGAGCTTAGTTGGATCTTAATCCACCTAATTCTTGGAGGAACTTCACCGAGAAATAGGATTTTAGAAGCCTCAGGTCTTGACTTAATTCTTTGAGTTCCACATGACAGTGTGAAGCGTTTGACTCTTAGTGTCTAACCTGGTCTCTTCATTCTAGGTACAACTCTGGAATAGGAAATTAATTGTACTCTCGCACTATGCACTTAGCTCAACTCAGATGGGATGTTCGAAGACTGTGTGAGTTTCTTTTCTTGTAGCGTGGATATCTAAAGACCGGAGTACGGGTTGAAATAAAGCTTCGGAAAAGGGATGGACGGCTGGGCATAATTTTTTCTAAGACCCCAAAAAATGTACGGAAATAAAAAGATTCTATATCCGTAGGTGCACAACAAAATCCAGGCAGAACCACCAAAAATCCAAATACAAAGAAGCCACTGCCAAATAAATATCTGACCAAAAAGATCCAAGCTTCAAGAAACCAACAGATTTTAGTGGAGACTCGGCTACACTGGCCAGCTCCACAAGGAGAGGTGACTACACTAGCCACCCTCCAGTTCTTTTCTTTTTCTTCTAACTTCTCCCCCAAATCGATTGTGAACACAATACGACAGACCTTCGAAGGAAATACCTGACTCCCCAAGGATGAGTTATTGGAGAGGAGATTTGCATGGTAGTCTGGCATTCTGGATGGGAAGAGCTAAAACCTTTCACACACATGAGTCGATTGTTCAATGTTCATATGGTATACTTTGGGAAGAGGATTGATCGAAGATGACTTCTGAGCCGAAGCTGTGACAATGATGTGTAGAACTTGAAGGCTGTCGATTTTAAAATTCCAAGTCTCACAGAAGTTCCGACACATTAATAATCCAAAGGTCCGACAGAGCTCCAAACTACAATTTTATGAAGATAAGTTTAATACTCAATGTTGTCCTACTTTCTTTATTTTCCCTTTCTTTTTCTTTTTCTTTTTTTTCACTTATTCTTTCAAATAAGTGTTTGCTAAGGGACTAGCAAAGGTAAAGCATAGGGGGATGATGAATCTGCGATTTGTCATCTTTATTCATTTATTTTAGCTTCAAATCCCTTATAAAACACCTGCATAAACACTAACTCCATATCCTTACTAACTTGCATCTTTGTGTAAATATTATATACTTCGTACTAATTTTAACCTAAAATAAATAAAGGAAGAAAGAAAGGAAAAATAATAAAAGAAAATTAAAAAAAGGAAGACTATATACAGGCTGACCCAAACCCAGAGAGAAGGTCTAGACTTTACCTGATCGACCAGGAATAAAGTTGGGGGAGATAGGGTCCTTAAGCAGAAAATCCAAAAAAATTGTGTGTGTTGATGTAAATATTTCACTTATTTTGTGTATATCTGTATATAACTAACACTAATTTATTTGTGTCCTAAATTGACCTCAAATCAAATAACAATCAAAATCAAAGTTGTAAATAAAAATATGTTCTAATTAATAAAAATAATTGCACAATTAAATCATGTACAGAATAAAAGTAGCCACACTTGGAAAAAGCCACTAAGCACTAATTTAAAGACCAATTCCAGCTCCATATGAATTCAAATTGAACCAATATGACTTCCATTGCATTCTAAATTAAATTATCTTTAAAATGGTTGTATTTTCATAATTTTTGGAGTTACAAATGTAAAGTCGGTTTTTTGGGGTGGTTTGTGCAATTTTCCCATGTATTTTGTGCATATTGTATTTGTATATATTTGTAAATATTTTTACTAATTTTTTTAAAAAAACAAAAATAAAAAATTAAAATTCTTTAAAAACAAAAAAGCTAATTTCGTCATTTACCCTTGTATATAATGCCATATATGTATATAGTATATGTATATAGTTGCTATTTTTAATTAACCACTATAAAAAATAAAAAAATAACTTTTTTTAATTCAAATAAATAAAGTGACAAAAATTCAAAAAAATAGATAATTGTGTAAATACTTTTATCTCTTTTTATCTTTACCTCTTTTTAAATTTCATCTCTTTTATCCCTTTCACCAAAAAAATCAAAAATTCATTTTCAATTTTCATTTCTCTTGCACCAAAAAAATTAAAAATTCATTTCATATTTCATCTCTCTTTATCTCAAAAATTTCAAAAATTCAAATTTCATTTTAACTTTTCTATTTATATGACTCCTTCTCCCTCATTTCAACTTGATCAATCTTTAGAGAGAGGAGCCCGATCTCCGAGAGAAAATTCATCGAGAATTATGCCTAACCTCCGAGCCATCCGGTGACAGCGAGTCGGCCTTATTTAGGCGATCACGGTCCTTTTTCCGCTCCTAAGGTGAGATCTACATTTTTCTTATTTTTATCTAGGTTAATCATAGTTTATTTCTTGCATTTTTATCTCGTTGTCATTTTTTTGTTTAGCTAGATATTAAAATCCGCCACGATTTATTCTGCCACCGACTCGATTTTTCATCTCACTTTCTCGATCTCCATGCGTTCTATTTCTATCGTCCACGATCTCTCAACTCCGGCCACGTACGGTGGCTGAAGATCGGATTTGAATCCCTCATCTCCGTCGAATCTCCGTTTATTTTTCTGATTTGTAAATAAATAAAAAAAGCATGTGTTTCTTTTTATTCTATAACATTTATTTTGCATGATCATATAAAAATAAAAAAATAAAAAAAAAAGAATTTCTTTACCCCTTTCTTTTCTTATTTTTCGGATACACAAAAAAATAAAAAAAAATGTTTTTTTATTATTCACTATTTACATTACAAATAAAAAAATTACAAAAAAACAAAAAAACACAACAGGTAAGGTGAGTCATCACCCCCGCCGCCCGCGGATCCTCACCGCCTTCAGGCGCTGCCGCCAGCGCACGAACCTCCATGTCGCACCGCCGTCCAGGCGTAGCACCGCCAGACCGCGCCTCCAGCGCACGCCAGCAGCGCGCGGCAGCCCCCCTCCAAGCATCCTACCACAGCTCCCTTCCAGGCTGACCTCTTCCAGCCCTCGGCCGCCCCACCATCGATCCATTCTGCCCTCGGCAGCCGCCATCGATTGTCGGCGGTGCCCCCTGTGAAGCCCCCTGTTGGTTGGGTTGAAATGAAGCAAAAAGAACCCTTTTAGGGTTTTAATTGAATAACTTATTGGGAAATTTGCAAGATTTATCCTGAAAGTTTTAGAAATTCTGAGAGTCCACGCCAGATTAATTTAATTTGAGAAAAGTACAGTTGTGCCCAGAGCTTCACAAAAATTGCAAACGAGTCCCTGCCAGAGCCTCAAGCACATGACTTGCACATGACATGTGGTAAACTCACGCCTTCTCCCATGTGCTTTTTTTTATCATTTATTTAATGCAAAACAAAACTTATTTACATTTTAGTCCCTGAACTGCATAACAAACATTTGTGTGCTCTTTTGAATGAAATAAATGTTTTTTGTGATCTAAAAATCTTGCAAAAATTATGGTATGCTCCTGATGTGATTATTTTCTTAGCATAAATTTTTCATTGCATTTTGATTTCATTTGGTATTTTTAAAAAATAAAAAACAGTGTCATTTTGTCTTCCTGAAATTTAAAAATTCATAAAAATTCAAATATTATTCCAAAAATTCCAAAAAATTAGAGTAGTTGTATTGCATTGTCTTTTAATTTCTCACCAATTTTCTCACATTAATTATTTATAAAACCCAAAAATATAAAAACATCAAAAATCTTATAAAAACACAGAAAATTCTACAAAGATCCAAAAATTTTGATTTCAGTTCCCATTTATAGATAATTACTTCTAGTTTGTCCTAAAAATAATTGTCAGGAGTTTTGGGCATTAAAATATTTTTAAATTACAAATTACTCCCGGTTGTGCACATTTTCATTTTTCTCACTGTTTGATTTTTAGAAAATTACAAAAACATTTGAAAATTTCACAAAAATTCTCAAAAATATTTCAAAAATTTTAAAACCCAAAATTTTTTCTTTGCATTTTTTGAGTATTTTATATTAATTGAAAATTACAAAAAGAGTTGGTGTGTGTATTTTTGATCTTGTTAATATTGCTTTGTGTTATTTTTAAAAAGTAAAAGAATTGCAAAATCAAAATCACTAAAAATTTTAAAATCAGAAAATAAAAAAATTGAAATAAAAAATAAAAAAGATAAAAAAATCACAAAAACCAGGATAGTTGTCCTTTGAGAGTCTTGTTTTCTCTTAATTGATTTTCGATTAATTGAATAACCCTCGGGATTTGTAGCCTCCCTGAGTTCGACCCTGTCCGCTATACAGGTTAATAAGTAGCAAAAATAAAAAAAAATATTTTTTGTTTGTCACGGGATTTTGGGGATAGCAGCGGCACTTACTTTTTACCATCAATACTTTTTCCGATCCCCTTAAGAATCGCTAACAACAAAACGACATTGTCATTTCCAGGGATATAAAATAAAAAAAATCAAAAACCCCAAATTTTCCGTGCATAAACATCATGACAGCAGATAGGGACTTGATGAATCCATGATTCATCACCTTTATTCTTTCATTTTGGCTAAAATCCTTGGTAAAATGCATGTAAATATCTACTAATTCCATTTAATTAACATTCTAACCACAAATATTAATATTATATATTTAACACTTATTTTCACCAAAATAAAAGAATAAAGAGAAAAAGGAAAATAAAAATAAAAAGAAGGCTGGATATGTAATATACAGACTGATCCTAACCCCAAGACCAGGTCAATATTGACCGGGTCGACAAAAGAAATAAGTAGGGGGAGATAAGGATCCTAACTTATAAAAATATAAAGAAAATCAAGACCAAAAATGAAAATTACCCATTTCTCACTTTGTAAATACTTCACCTATTTTATTTATCATCAAAACCACTCCAAACCAAACACTTCATTTATAAAAAATTTTCATAAAAATATATAGTATTTTATAAAAATACTAGAAAAATATTTCGGCATAAAAATAAAATAACCGTAATAAACCGGAAAAGCCGTAAAAGCCGACTTCCGAGGTTCATATCTATTTATAGAAAACTCCAAATTGACAAAACTCACTTTTAAAATCCGTTTTGTATATAATACTATTTATTAAAAATATCAGAAAAGTATTCGGATAAAACCGGTGAGTTTCGGCTTTTTGGACCCGTTGTCTATATGTACTATATGTAGAAACTTCCGGGATTTTTAACTAAATAACCGTAAATCCGATTAACTTAATTCTTTTTCCTAAAATCATCTAAAATTATATATAAAAATATAAAAATATACGAAAGCCAAAATACCGAAAAAATTTGGAGGCCCAAAGCCGCTATTTTTCTCGTCCGGGCCTCATAACTCGGTCGTATGAACTCCGAATTGAGCAAACTCTGTCCCTAAATTTATATTTTTCAATTATCTACAAAATGACACTAGTTTCGCTAAAATCGGAGTTAATGCGAAAAATGCGGTTTTCGGGGTTCGTATTAATACGTACTTTGAGATAATACCATATTTTTCAAGTAGCAATCAAGTTTGTTGATTGAATTGGAATGATAATTGATTTAATGTTATTAAACTAATTATATCCACTTAAAAACACTCTATTATGAATAGATGTGTATTTCTCTTGGAAGAATTAATTATATGAATATGATTTATGATTAATTGAAATTTGAATAAGAGGTGGAAGATCACATAAGTGACATCCATGGTCTCCCGTCAAGGTGAAGGGTTCCATCGCCAGATACTGTATGTAGGAGACGCATGTCTGAAGTGATAGCTCTTGCATACAATCCATTTGGATCGGGCTCTTCGCTTCTCGAAAGAGTAAGAGCATATGCGTAGTGACCCCAATATCTGGTCCTCATATAATTGGGGCGATACTGGATTGTGCATAGCGAGTTGTATTCCTGTTGAAGGTTGGTTCAATTAATAACAGGTCAGCATCACCTTAGGGGTGATGGGCCCTGGTGTTAAAGACCGATTTGGGAGATGCAAGTTGGACTTGCAAGGCAGACTGCGTTCCCTCTTCTTTTTTATCCGAGTTACAGGTTCTCATATTATTGGGATGTAACAAAGATAAGACATGAGATCCCAGATCTTTCTTGAGATATAATGGTAAGTATATCTCTTACACTGAAAGTGACTAAGGGAATGAACTTTCAGTGTTGACAAGGCAAGACAACTTTGATATAAAAATTCCTAAATCAAAGTAAAATCTATATATATATATATGCAAATTTCTTATTTCAGATAATTTTCATTAAATCCACTCAATAATATACTCAATAATAACAAGTGAAATATCATGGATTGGATCCATGATCAAGATATTGTACTTACAGTTGGACACATAATGTATGTGGTTGCAATGTGCAAATCTCCTCATAATAATGAGGAATGACAATTAAATATATAATAAGACTACAACCCTAGTGTTTATATGTCTCTATAATCTTGATTTCTCATCGAATGTACTTTGGAAGTGACATGTCGATGATGATCGTAATTTTAAAATAATTCTTATAAAATCTTAGAAGATGTTATGGTATTCATATGTGCTCTTGGCATTTAATCATTTATGACATGGTTCAATGCATCATGCAGAATGGTAGCTCTATATGAGATGATGTATTCAAAATGTTTGAGTACCTACCTGAACCTAAATCTTTAAGAGTTAAGATGTATGTAGATATAATGAGTGTCATCATTCTAATGTCTATACTCAAGTCATTAATGAAACTTCATATTGTTCATATTATATGAACTAAATGAAGCATGTATAGATGTAGAAATACTATTATATTGAAATCTTTTGAATTCAACATAAGAGATCCTTTTTCTTAGGCAATGGTTGTTTAGAGATGAAAGGAGAGGAGTGGAAGCATGGGTCGGACCCAAGTTAGAAGGAAAATCAAAGAGTTGGATGTACTTCTATGATTTACACACACATATGACATCTAAAGGGTCGGATAAATGTCAATACTGCAATGAGCTGATGTATTGATAGTATGACTATCAAGTCTATCTAGAATCCTTAAAGAAGAACTCAGATAGTGCATCAGAATAATCTACATCTACATATAATTATTGAAACTGACTTTCTTATTGGATAAGATAAAAATCTAATAATTGTATCTCATTCTTCTAATAACATTTGCAATTGTTTGCATATGTTTTAGAAGACTAAAAAATTTGATCTTAAGGTTCAATAGTCATACATGGATATTTACGCAATGGTTGCAATAACCTCTATTGGATAAATAGACATCATATTTTCAGTTGGAGAGCCCTTAGTCTCAGAGAATGTCTCTATGACCATGATATAGGAATACACTCATTGTTTATTTCTAAATGTTTGAAATTGACATGAATTCTGGAATAGACCTATCATAAAGGGTTTTGATGGATATATTTTAGATAGTATTTTGATATCTGGAGGACTCTACTAAATTAGAAATTAATGAATGATTCATTAGCATTTCTAATACCGAAAATTAAACCTTAAAAGATCAATAGGAGGATGAAGATCATTTGATAATGATTTGGCATCAACTTGGACATATGTTTGTTGATGAGATCAATGGACTAGTAAGAGATGAACTTTAGAATGTCTAAAATCTCAAATCTTACATACTTCTGAATATTGTATTCAAAGTAAAAATGTCCAAGCACCCTTCTCTGGGAATGGTGTTAGATGTCGAGGTATTCAACATCTCATACATATTGATGTATGTAGATCATCTATATCATAATGAACATTAATGATATGTTATATCATTTGATGATTATTTGTGTTATTAGATTTCTTTCCTTCATGTTAGAAAGCTTTGAAATGGTTCAAAGATTTCAAAATTTTGGTTTAGAATCAAAGTTTGAAGGAAAATAAAATGAATTTGATCTAACTTAGGTAGCAAGTACCTATTAGATGAATTCTAAGAATACCCTATGGAGAAAGGAATATCATTCCTATCTCACTCCTCCTATTATACCTAAACTCAAGAGAGTTGTAGGGAGATACAATTGGATCATGTTTGACATGATTTGATCAATGATGAATATTAACATAACTACCTCTTAATTTCCAAGGTATATATGTAGTAGAAACTACAATATATATCCTTAAAAAGGTTCCATGCTAGTATGCTGGAATCATGCACTAGAGAGTGCTACTTCATTAGGAAGATAAAGGATGGTATTGGATACCTACTTTATGACCTTGAGATTCTTAAAAGATATCATCTCTAAGGATGTGATTCTTAGAGGATGACTCTCTTGAGCATCATGATGAAAATGAAGTGAAGGAACTCATTTAATCTTGAGAAGATAATGAGGCTCTTGAAATTGGAAACTAGAAGGACAATTAAAGGTGAAACATTAACACCACTTCAAATGAGTTTGAGAATAAACTCCATGTGTCAGAGAAATATAAAATGATCGAACTTCATGTGATGAAGCTTCTGAAGATCATATCATGGAAAGATGGAAGTTAGCAATTAATTCTAAAGCAGACTTCATATACAAGTGTTGTATATGGACCCTCAAGGATCTACCTATATGGGTAAGACCCGTTAAGGTGTAAATGGATCTTCAAGAGAAAGAGGGAACCTGATGAGAAGGTAGAGACCTTCAAAGCACGACTCGTAGCCATGAGCTACACGCTGAATAGAAGACATCGCTTGCGATGAGACTTGCTCTCCAGTGACCATGCTTAAACTCATCAGATTATTGCTAACCATAGCTACACAACTTGACTTTGACATCTTCAAGATGGAAGTCATGATTGCATTCCTTTATGAATACCTCTCCGACGATATTCACATGAAGTAGCCCCAGGCATCATGGTTAAGGAAAGTAAGGTATGCAAGCTGAATAACTCCATCTATAGACTCAAATAAGCTTCTTGTAGTTGAGACATCAGATTTGATGAAATCATAAATGTTATGATTTCAGATAGAATCTTGATGTATCATGTGAAGCTTAGTGGGAGTGCCATTGTGTTCATCATGCTAAATGTAGATGATACCCTAATCATTTGGAATGATATAAGGATAATAATAAGTGTTTTATAGACTGGTTGTTCCATACCTTGAGACATGATGTCAAGGATATCTCTTAGATCTTAGTTCTGAAGATGTTCAGAAGCAAAGAGAAGAGGGCATTAGATCCGTCGCATTAGTGGTACACCTTGGATATGTTCCATTTTCTCGAAAATTCCAAGAAAGTCTTACTTCCCTTAAGATATGGTACTATGGTACTAACTTATCTGAAGGGATAGCACCTCAAAGAGTTGAGGAAGTGAATGCTAAAACTGCTTGCCCTTGTGCATCAGTTATGAGAAGTCGGGTGAATGCTACATGTGTACAAAAGTCAGATATCTGTCATGCAGTGGGAGTAGTAAATGTTACTAATCCTACTAAGGAGATAAAATACTTGATTGCAGTAATAACAATATCTTCAAAGATGAAGAGATTTTTGAGATAGTGATCTAAGAGTCTTATCTTCAAAAGCTTAAGACTTTATAGTGGAGATCTAAAAGGTCTTAACTGCGGATACCTTAGGAGATAGAGATCTCCAGGAATAATGGTATTCTGATAAGGATAATGGAAATAACATACTGGTTATAACAATTATTAAGCTGTAGTGTTAAAAGACACTAAAACTAACAAGATTGAGTATTGGTTGCATAATATGCAACATTCGCATTAGATGCGAGCACTGTCACTAAGGGGATATGCAAGTGCCATAAAAGGACTTGGCATAGTCTCTCGGGAACAGAGTGACAGATCAGCTTACCAAGATATTTTTTTCTGAATAGCCTGTAATTGTCACATGATGTGGGTTTAAATGATAGACCATTAATGGCTCTTTGGGCTAGTGGGAGATTGTTGGGCATGCGAGCACACGACGAGCCATTATGCAATAAATGTTATTGCAAATATCATTCCCTGATCTAAAATGAAGAATAACTAATTTACATAATAGTTCCCTTAGTACAATTAGGTTATGTATTATGGCCATCTTAATGATCATACAGCTATTGATTTAATTATTGAATCATAGAGGCTGGTGTTCGGATGAATATCTAAAGAGGTAGATTGAGGACTCATCAAGTACCGTCAAATGATTGTTAAGAGAGGATCTCCATCCTGAGTAGGAAATGGCAATCCTTTCTCACTTGGCTGATATCTGACTATCCTCTTGATGTAGGTCCTCTACATGGGAATAGAGATTCAAAGGTATCATATTAGTTAGGTCAAAGAGATGACTTAATGAGATCGAGATAACCAAGGTCCTATGTCGTATGCTGTCACGATGTAGGCACGCATCCTCTGACTGGAGACAGATGTGTTACTATATGTCTGAGTATGTACATTTGGTAGACCAATAGGTTGATGACCTAATCAAGGTCTATACACCGGCGTGCTGGTGTGCATATAAGGGCATATGAGTAATACGATCTCTCAAAGGGATCATACAGGTTCATCACTGAATCGGAAGACATGAGCTCACTCATGAGATATTCGGAAGAATCAAATTCCGTGCACGATCGTCTCACTTTGGAAGCTTGACTGAATTTGTAGGTTTGATATATACTTTTGGGAAGTATATGATCAACACTTGGGTATGATATATGCTTTTGGAAAATATATGATCGATACCAACTCCAATAGTCAAATAAGAAACTTAATGATAAAACCCTGAAGGAGACAGTCTAAAAGAGATCTAAAAACGTCGGGTTTATTCTAGGTCTTCCAGTATGCAGGATGTACATGTATTAGGAATGCTTGAGGGTGATGAGATCATAAATGATTGTATAACAATGACGCTTCCATTCCGAGGTAGTGATGAAACATGTCTGGATTTTAGTGACTCCTCTCATAGAGAAGTAATTTGGTCTTAGTCCAAATGTTGGACATTGATCCGAATGTGATTCAGATGTAATGAGAAGATTAGATTTGTGGTCTTGATTTAATCAAGCATCTATGGGAGGTACGCAAGATCTGGATTTGAGATGTGATCTCAATATCCAAGTCACTATGCGTGGAACAATACAATCGCCCTGTCCTTATCTCCAAGTATCTACGGAGAAAGCACATTATCCTTGAAAGAGTTCATGGATAATTTCATAGTTGATATATATATATATATCCAAACATTGAGAAAGTGGATAATTAAATATGATTAAATTATCATGAATAATATGAATCCAATTCATATTATAAGGAGAGTTATCTAAGATAACTAAATGTGATTTAATTATCAAATGTGAATAATGTTAATATGATTCATGTTATTTGGGCACATGAGAAAATAGATCTAATATGATTAAATATGATTTATTTATCATGGATATAAATAATGTGGATATCACTATCCATATTAATCAGACATATTATAAATGTGATTTATCATAAATTAGAGAGAGCATATTATGATTTATATTTGTTGATTAATTGCTAATGTGAATTGGATTCACATTGAATAATTAATTAAAAATATAATTACATTTGGGTTAGGGTTGTGAATGAAATTCACATAATTTCAATGGCTTGATTGAAGTTTTTCAAAAGATAATTGTGAATTATTTTTGTGAAAAATATTTACAACAATTATTATTGTAAATCTTGGAGATATCATGAGATAGTGAGATCTCATGAGATAATGAGATCTCATGAGATAGTGAGATCTCATGAGATGGTTAGTAACCGTCCCCCTTTTTAGGGGATGTGGTTAGTCTCCTCATTATATCCAAGACTAGCCAATTGATTTGATTTGAAATTAACTTATATTGATTTATCAATATATATTACTTTAAATTAAATCAATTGTTGTATTTTTATAACAAGATCAGGAGATCCGCTCTTGGATCATTAACATGGATTGCGAGGAGCACGTGTCTCATCAACACGCTCACAAGCATCTCCTCCATCGGATTGGACATGAAACAGGAGGTCTCTTCGTTTAGGTATTTGATCGCAACCACGCTTCAAGAGGTAAACATTATACCTATTGTGGTTTAGATGAAACGATCCAAGAAAGGTTCTTGAATCATGTGGTTTCATCTCATTTAAAAATTTTAAATTCTGCTGCATCGAGCAACTAGTGCGACTAGTCGCTCCCGATCGTATACGATGTGATCCTCATGCTTCCGTGATGCGCTTAAGGATCTTCCCATATCCTTCAATCATAAGGTAGTCACACGATGGGGAATATCGTCACAGTCAAACATTACCTGATAGGGAACATCATCACAATCAAGCAGAAAGCGTAGGGGAACATCATCTCAGTCAAGCAAAATATGTCGAGGAACATCATCATAGTCAAGCACTATCACCCACTCATATGTAAGTATCTTGAACTACATTAGCAAAGATCGGGATGACTACCACCATAAAAACAAATGATGGCATGCATCTTTATGTAAAATTATATGAGAAAATTTAAGCATTTGCACTATCATAAACCACAATTGCTTATGTTAGCCAATAAAGAAATGTTCCTCTAATGGTTATTTAAAGTTAATAAAGAATTTCCAGCAATACATGGTGGAATCAGTAATTCAATATATTAGCATTTCCTTTATCTAAAGTATGTAGTTTGTTAAACAACAATTTATTTCAGGTGCAAGAACATTTAAGAAGCCATCCAAACTTTTTACATTTTAGGAGAGTCGTTCACTCAAGCATGGAAGATACATTTGACTTTTTAATGACCACATTCTTTTGTAAGTATGATTTTCAATCCCTTTAACATGACATCTCGTATATTTTACAGATTTTGTTAAACAATTCTTTCTTTCAAGTGCTGGAACTTGCAAGGCTGGCTATGCATCCTTAAGCCCAGCTACAATTTTGATCGCATTGGCATCCCACATCATTGGCAGGAACTTGCAAGGAACTCTAATCTTATCTCGTTATGTACTTGTTAGTGGCAATGTTGGTCTTTTTGATAACGTGAGATTATTGAGTGACAACATGAAATTTGTATTATATTTTTCTGTTGGTGGACACATTTTAATAGCTGGATGTTTTTTATGAGTGTCAACATGGAATTTTTGAATGTCGTAGCTATCTTTCGCATTATTGAGTTGCATCGTTATCCCATTATGGAAAAGATATGATTATTGCATGAATTTCTATCTAAAATAGATGTACAGCTTGTGATACGATTGTGTGAAATTCATATAAAGGATCACAGAAGATGTGCTAAGAATCTTACATAATTAATGCTCTAAGAAAGATCAAACATATTTTCGTTGGGTCCCTTGCTCGTACAAAGGATCAACTTGCGATACGATTGTATATATTTATGTAAGAAAGAGCATACATGTTCGAGAACCCAAAAATAAATATATACAATCATACAAGATGTTCACCTCATATTCAAGATGTTCACATCAAACATTTGTGCGCAATCTAATATTTTCATCTCATTTTCTCATAGTGAATACAATGCTGACATTACATTAGCCAACATATGACAAACAAAAAATAAATAATTATTGCTGAGAATGTCCATCCATTATAGATACGAAAATCGTTCATGACTTTTGTCTATAATCACCGATGGCTTCATTTTCGATCGAACAATCTTACTCTCCCACAAGAGTCCAAAAATTACCTCTTTCCCTCTAGTACATAAAAATGGATCGACTCCACTGAAAAATTGCATCCATATAAATGGAACATCCATAGAATTGTCTCCTTGGATTTTCATCCATCCATGTGGTTCTTATCAGAGCTCTAACACCGCAATTGCAATATAATGGGCATGAATTCTTTATTTTTGTTCAAATACATAGCTGAATGATGAGTTGTTGATGATGAGGAAAACATGGTCCCTGACATAAAATTCAAATGAAGGGAAACATAAGCATCCAAAAACAATCCAAATTCCTCTTGTAGATGCTTAATTTTCTTAGCAAGCTTTTAAGATATTGATTACAAGATGTTGTATTTAGCTTCAAACGAAGGAAGGCATGATTTTTTTCTTTCTTTATAATCCAAAATTTGCTTTGCAATCCAAACATAATGCATTGAAATTAAAACTAAGGATGTTTTGCTTTATTAAAACTGCAGAAATTTGCAATCCAAAGACAATCCAAACTTGATGCATTTACTAATTAGTATTAAAAATACAACAACTACAAACTACTGATTCCAAACGAAATCCAAAATTTTTGATTGGAGGGAAGTTAGGTTGAAATTATAGGTCATGTGAGGTCCTCCAAATTATGCTTTCTAATCCAAACTGCAACATCTACTACAAATGTGTGAGGTTTATGCTGGAGGTAAGTTTGGTTCTTACCCTTTCATTGAAATTGTGGCAGTCAATGGCATGTCCCCTTCTTGCTCTCACATGAATGACCTCACGTGGTGTAACGGAACGGGTCGCGTCGACTACCGGCGGAAGCATGTGATAATTGATCGCACGACCGAACCGTTACCAAAACTAATAAATGGCATACAATGAGCATAGACAATATCAATTCCATAAAATGTCTCCAACTAGAGTTCCATTATTACAACTCTAAACTGGGAAATAAAAGAAATTACTAATCTAGAATTTAAAAAGATAACAACTCGATAGCTCCTGTGGGCATACAGATATCCACTACATCTTCACCGGCTAATTCGTACCACGTCAGAAATCTCAATGAATCCGTAGCACGATCCAGAAAAATGCAATCAACCATGTTCTTCACCTGAAATTGACAAACATAATTTTGGATGAGCCTAATGCCCAGTATGCATCGGGGTCCATGCATGGGTATTCTAACGGTTCTTATCCCGTTAAAATCATGTTTTTGAATTTTCATGTATACACAATATTTCGTGCCTAAATAATTCCCATGCATGTCTAAGTTCGATCCCTATCATGTTTAGTTTAGCTTCTTTCATAAACATGGTTATACATGTAAAGTAGGTAAATTGCATAAGTAGGCATGACAAACATTTATTTCAACTTGTGGACATATCTCATAAAATACCAAGTAATTTACATACCTACAAAATATATAAACCACTTTTACATATTAGCCCCCATGACTTTGATGGTTTAACCTACATAACATGTAATGGTTCATTCTCTTGTTAAACCATTCTTTACATTTTCATGATGATTTTTCTTTATAAACCATTTTCTTGCATAACATTCATTTACGCATCTTTTTATACGTTTTTAACCGCTGGCACTTGCGGTCCATGGCATGACAGTGTAGCTACAACTGTAGAGGACTTAGTTTTTGCCTCTGTGGTTCCTTGCAACCATACGCCCCTTGCGGCGTTGCCCCTTGTGGCTAATACGACCCCTTGCGGTCGACCATGTGACTCCTTATGGGTCTGTGCCTTAATCTTATTTAAGATTATCAATTTCTTTTCTTTTATCTCGGAAAAGAACTCATTATTTTGCTATAAACACTATATACTATAAGTGGTCTCCTCACTCATATTTCGTATCGTAAGAAGTCTTTTTTTTATATTAATCGAACAATCATAATACTGCACATGATCATGTCATTATAACTAATTTTCTCTAGCTTTTTCTAAAATAGGCAGTGATATCACACGGCTATCTAATGTTGCAGTATAACCTAACTTGATAATAATAATAATATTATTAATGATATCTTTAAGATATGCTATGTCATATAAAAATATGATTAATCGTTAAACTAGACATGAAGCATTCGTTCTTTTGATTTGGATTTTTTTCTAAGGTTAAAGCATAATAGTGCCCGCAACTCCATCAGACTTTCCTATAAAGTTATCCTTGTCTGTTTATGCAAAAGTATATAATAGATGTAAAATTTGCTCAAGGTATATATCTTAACTATTGTTCTCAAAATGGGCGAATGATAACTTTTTATTGGCAATCAATAGATACACCTCTCTCGTATATATAAAATGAGGATGGTTTTATATATATAGAATTTTTTATACTTCTACAGCTTGAAGCAGACTTAGTCATGGGATATGGATACAAAATATTTATTATTTCAAATTCCATGAAGAATATATCCATAATGCATTAGTTTTGTGGTCAACTCAATCAAAAAAATCAATAACAATAAGGTTATTCTATACTAAAAGCAATTTAACGTATAATCATTCCCCGTGAATGTATTCATCTTTCTGTCCGTTTTTTTTTACATAATGATATTCGACTACTTGCATTAGATGTCTCTAACTCAACATAAATCATTACGTATACGGAAATCCAAGATCGATACATACATTAGAAATCGAAATCCTCAAACCGATACATACAAGAGATCTATTTTAACAAATCAATGTTTTTATGAAAACCTAGACCGATATATACATAAAAAAATCGTAATCCTAACCCGATACATACCTCGATCCAACGCTTATCTCTACCCGATACGGTCGTTGCGCCTCCTTTTGATCACGGATCCGGGTCCTCCTCCTCGGATTCGACGCCGCCTTCTCCTACGATGAAGAGGGACGCCGGTGAGATATCCCCTTCCTCTCTCCAACTCTCTCTCTCTCTCTCTCTCTCTCTCTTTCTCTAAAAAAAAGTGACGTGGGGAAAGGGGGCTCTTGTGGTTTTATAGTTGATAATGGGAGGATTTAACATATTAATTAAATCCCTTTAATCCAAGATAATGGATTTGAATTATTTTTTTTTTGAAAAGGTTAAAGCCGTTACAATCTACCACCCTTAAAAAAATTTCGTCCTCGAAATTTCTTAGTAGAGGGACATACCGAAAAGTTGTGGGTACTTCTCCTGCATTTCACTTTCCAGCTCCCAAGTAGCCTCCTCCTTTTGGTGGTGTTGCCAAAGGACCTTGACCATAGGAACTATGCGCCGACGCAATTGATGATCTCTGCGATCAACGATTCGTATAGGTTTCTCTTCAAATGTCATGTTTGGCTGAATATCAATGATCTCATGCTCAATCACATGTGAAGGATCAGGAGTGTACTTCCTCAGCATAGACACATGGAATACATCATGAAGTTTCGAGTACTGCGGTGGTAGTGCAATACGATATGCCACTTCTCCAACCCGCTACAGAATCTCAAAAGGTCCTATGTATCTGGGAGTAAGCTTACCCCTTTTGCCAAATCGTAAGACGCCCTTGGTTGTAGAGATCTTTAAGAACACATGTTCCCCAACCGCGAAACTCAGCTCTCTTCTATGACGATCGGCATAAGATTTTTGCCTACTTTGTGCTGCCAATAATCTTTTTCTGATTAGATCAACACCCGGCTTACTTGTCTGAACAAGTTCCGGTCCTAAGATGTGCTTCTCGCCAACATCACTCCAGCATGAAGGTGATCTGCAAGGTCTCCCATACAATGCTTCATAGGGTGCCATCTTGATGCTCGAATGATAACTATTATTGTATGCAAACTCAACTAATGGAAGGTGTCTATCCCAACTGCCCACAAAATCTAGAGCACATGCTCTCAACATATCTTCTAGTGTCTGGATGGTCCTTTCTGACTGACCATCAGTCTGCGGATGAAATGAAGTACTAAACTTCAATTGAGTGCCCATAGCATCTTGAAAACTCTTCCATAAACGAGAGGTAAATCGTGTATCCCGATCAGATACAATTGATGCAGGAACACCATGAAGGCTGACAATCTCATTCACATATAATTCAGCTAGACTATCTATCGGCTGATCCAAGCGGATAGGTAGGAAATGTGCCGATTTGGTCAATCGGTCAACAATCACCCATATAGTGTCATAACGATGTTTTGTGGTCTTGGGTAGACCGGTGACAAAGTCCATCGTTATGTGCTCCCACTTCCATTCAGGTATCTCCAAGGGTTGAACAGGTCCTGCAGGCCGTTGATGTTCAATCTTGATCTGCTGACATACCAAGCATCTAGAAACAAATTCTGCGATGTCATTCTTCATTTTTGGCCACCAAAAGTTCCGTTGTAGATCCTTGTACATTTTTGTTGTACCTGGGTGAATAGTGTGCATCGATCTGTGTGCTTCATCCAAAATCTCCTGCCTCAACTCAATATCACTTGGAATCCATAATCTGCTGCGGTACCTTATAGCTCCATACGTTCCGATGGTGAAATCAGAACCTTCCTTTTTAGATGCTTCTATAAATTTAGGAAGATCAGCATCTACTTTTTGTGCAGTCAAGATCTTTCCAATTATCTCTGGTTGAATCTTGAGTGCTGCAAAAGATATCTTTTTCGATTCGCTCAAGAAAGGCTTCCAATCTTCAAAATCCTTCATCATCTTCCACTGAAGTTTTAAACTAACCAGTTTACCTTCCTATTTTCTACTTAGTGCATCTGCTACGACATTTGCTTTCCCCGGATGGTAATTGATGGCGAAGTCATAATCTTTTAGAAACTCTAGCCAACGTCGCTGCCTCAAATTAAGTTCCTTCTGAGAGAAAATATATTTGAGGCTCTTATGATCACTGAGCACCTCAAATTGTTCACCGTAAAGGTAGTGCCGCCAAATTTTAAGAGCAAAGACTACCGCTGCTAACTCTAAATCATGAGTTGGGTAATTCCTCTCTTGAGGTTTTAGATGCCGTGAGGAATAAGCAATGACTTTCTCATTTTACATAAGGATACATCCGAGTCCCATGCCTGATGCGTCAGTATACACCACGAAGCCTCCACTGCCTGATGGTAAGGCCAAAACTGGAGATGTAGTCAATCTCTGCTTCAATTCTTGAAAACTCTTCTCGCACTTCTCGGACCATACAAACTTCACATCCTTTCGGGTGAGCTTCGTTAATGGTAGAGAGATCCTTGAGAAATTCTGAATAAATCGCCGATAATAACCAGCCAAGCCAAGAAAACTACGGATCTCAGAAACATTCTTGGGTTGCCTCCAATTCATCACAACTTCTATCTTGGTTGGATCTACCTCAATGCCGTCTTTAGATACCACATGACCAAGGAATGCCACTTTATTTAGCCAAAAATCACATTTGGAGAATTTTGCATAAAGCTGGTGTTGCCTCAGAGTTTCGAATACAGTCTGTAAATGTACTCGATGCTGCTCCGGATCAGGTGAATATATCAGTATGTCATCCACAAACACGATGACAAACTTATCAAGGTATTCTCGGAATACCCTATTCATTAGCTCCATAAAAGCTGCAGGAGCATTAGTAAGACCAAATGGCATGATCAAGAATTCATAATGACCATACCTTGTCCTGAATGTTGTTTTTGATATATCCTCCTCTCTTATTCGGAGTTGATGATAACCCGTACGCAGATCAATTTTTGAGAAAACTGTTGCTCCCTGCAACTGATCGAATAAGTCATCAATGCGAGGTAACGGGTATCTATTCTTCACGGTCACTTTGTTTAGACCTCGATAATCAATGCAGAGTCTAAGAGACCCATCTTTCTTTTTCACAAAAGAACGGGTGCTCCCCACGGAGAAACACTGGGACGTAAAAATCCCTTATCCAGTTGTTCTTGTAATTGCTTCTTTAGCTCCTCAAGTTCTGCAGGTGCCATTCTATAAGGAGCTTTGGAAATCGGAGCCGTCCCTGGGATCACATCAATTGAGAAATCAACCTCTCTATGAGGAGGTAATCCAGGAAGATCGTCTGGGAAGACATCGGCAAACTCTCTGACCACATCTAAATCTTCAAGACGTGTATGTGATGATTCAGTATTAATTATACTAGCGAGGAATGCGATGCAACCCTCAGCTAGTAATCGGCTTGCTTGCAAAGATGAGATAATCAATCTTCCACCCTTACAGGTGCCGAATAACTATCTCCTCAGTATTTGGTCTACTCAGGACCACCTTCTTTTCTTGACAATAGACCGCTGCATAATGCTCCCACAACCAATCCATTCCCAAGATGGCATCATAAGTTGTGATGGGTAATAATATCAAATTGGCAGTGAGGGTATCTTCTTTTATCAAAATAGGTACGTCCTTTAAGTACATACCCGAGGCAATGATATCACCCATTGGTGAAGAAACTGTAAGTGCATAAGGAAGCTCAACGGCTTCTAAACTTAACTTTCTCGCAAAAGCATTCGAGATAAAGGAATGCGTGGCACCTGAATCAAAAAGAACATGACATAAATGATTTTCAATTAGTAGAGTACCTTCCACCGTCTTGTTGGCACCTTCTGCATCCTCAGGGGTGATAGCAAAGACTCTTCCTGCTACTTTCTTTTTCTGCTCGAATGGCTTCTTCTGATCCTTGACATCTTTCTTGCAATCTTTCATGAAGTGACCCTTTTCTCCACACTTATAGCAAGTAATGGTTAGCTTGTAGCATTCTCCTGGATGCCTCCTACCATAATGCGGGCACACCTCAAATGTGTACTTCCTGTTTGCTGGTGCATCATCAGTCTTTATCTTCTTGACATTCGTTGCAGTGTGACGCCTCTTGTCATTGAAGTTCGGCTTGTGAGGACGCATCCGAGGATTCGCTTGCTGTATCCTCCGGTATGCTGCATCGATCTCCACTGCTGCTGCAAATGCCTCAGATAAGGTCGTGGGACCTCCAGTCAGCACTTTCATGCTTAGTCCCGCATTCAGGCCTTCTATAAATTTTCTAGCTCGCTGCTTTTCATTGGCGCAGATACCCTTGCCATACTTCTCCAATTCTTGAAATTTTGCTGCATATTCTTCGACCGTCATATTTCCCTGCCGAAGATTTATAAACTCTTGATGCTTAGCATCCTTAGCATGCTCAGGGATGTAACGCTCAGTGAAGCGCTCAACAAAGTCATCCCACTTAATGACGGGAGTTTCCGAAAAGTGAATTCTCTTGCATGAAGTCCACCACTCCTTTGCATTGTCCCGCAGACGAAATGTCCCAAAGATCACTTTCTTTTCCTCAGGAAAATCAGTTGCCTCAAAAGTCAGCTCCATCTCCCTTAGCCAATGTTCGGCTTTTTCCGGCTCATGCTCACCCTTGAAAGTAGGCGGATCGTGCTGGATGAAGGTCTTTAGAGTCAGTCCACCCGAGTTGGACGCCTGACTCTTCTGTTGCTGGGTTATTAGTGTCATTAACTCCAGCATCTGCCTCTGCATTCCCATAACGGCCTCTTGGCTCGTCGATGAGTCACGGTCGGCAATGGCTTCAATTGCACGTCGAGGAGCCATCTGATTCAAAATTGACAAGGTCAATGAGTTGTGATACTAAATCTCTCTATATAAAAAAATATTAGATCACTAAAAATCGTGGATATCCTATGCCCAGAGGAACTCTAGCTCTGATACCATTTGTAACGGAACGGGTCCCGTCGACCACCGGCGGAAGCATGCGATAATTGATCGCACGACCGAACCGTTACCAAAACTAATAAATGGCATACAATGAGCATAGACAATATCAATTCCATAAAATATCTCCAACTAGAGTTCCATTATTACAACTCTAAACTGGGAAATAAAAGAAATTACTAATCTAGAATTTAAAAAGATAACAACTCGATAGCTCCTGTGGGCATACAGATATCCACCAGATCTTCACAGACTAATTTGTACCACGTCAGAAATCTCAATGAATCCGTAGCACGATCCAGAAAAATGCAATCAACCCTGTTCTTCACCTTAAATTGACAAACATAATTTTGGATGAGCCTAATGCCCAGTATGCATCGGGGTCCATGCATGGGTATTCTAACGGTTCTTATCCCGTTAAAATCATGTTTTTGAATTTTCATGTATACACAATATTTCGTGCCTAAATAATTCCCATGCATGTCTAAGTTCGATCCCTATCATGTTTAGTTTGGCTTCTTTCATAAACATGGTTATATATGTAAAGTAGGTAAATTGCATAAGTAGGTATGACAAACATTTATTTCTACTTGTGGACATATCTCATAAAATACCAAGTAATTTACATACCTACAAAATATATAAACCACTTTTACATATTAGCCCCCATGACTTTGATGGATTAACCTACATAACATGTAATAGTTCATTCTCTTGTTAAACCATTCTTTACATTTTCATGATGGTTTTTCTTTATAAACCATTTTCTTGCATAACATTCATTTACGCATCTTTTTATACGTTTTTAACCGCTGGCACTTGCGGTCCATGGCATGACAGTGTAGCTACAATTGTAGAGGACTTAGCTTTTGCCTCTGTGGTTCCTTGCAACCATACGCCCCTTGCGGCGTTGCCCCTTGCGGCTAATACGACCCCTTGCGGTCGACCATGTGACTCCTTATGGGTCTGTGCCTTAATCTTATTTAAGATTATCAATTTCTTTTCTTTTATCTCGGAAAAGAACTCATTATTTTGCTATAAACACTATATACTATAAGTGGTCTCCTCACACTCATATTTCGTATCGTAAGAAGTCTTTTTTTATATTAATCAAACAATCATAATACTGCACGTGATCATGTCATTATAACTAATTTTCTCTAGCTTTTTCTAAAATAGGCAGTGATATCACACGGCTATCTAATGTTGCAGTATAACCTAACTTGATAATAATAATAATAATATTAATGATATCTTTAAGATATGCTATGTCATATAAAAATATGATTAATCGTTAAACTAGACATGAAGCATTCGTTCTTTTGATTTGGATTTTTTTCTAAGGTTAAAGCATAATAGTGCCCGCAACTCCATCAGACTTTCCTATAAAGTTATCCTTGCCTGTTTATGCAAAAGTATATAATAGATGTAAAATTTGCTCAAGGTATATATCTTAACTATTGTTCTCAAAATGGGCGAATGATAACTTTTTATTGGCAATCAATAGATACACCTCTCTCGTATATATAAAATGAGGATGGTTTTATATATATAGAATTTTTTATACTTCTACAGCTTGAAGCAGACTTAGTCATGGGATATGGATACAAAATATTTATTATTTCAAATTCCATGAAGAATATATCCATAATGCATTGGTTCTGTGGTCAACTCAATCAAAAAAATCAATAACAATAAGGTTATTCTATACTAAAAGCAATTTAACGTATAATCATTCCCCGTGAATGTATTCATCTTTCTGTCCGTTTTTTTTTACATAATGATATTCGACTACTTGCATTTGATGTCTCTAACTCAACATAAATCATTACGTATACGGAAATCCAAGATCGATACATACATTAGAAATCGAAATCCTCAAACCGATACATACAAGAGATCTATTTTAACAAATCAATGTTTTTATGAAAACCTAGACCGATATATACATAAAAAAATCGTAATCCTAACCCGATACATACCTCGATCCAACGCTTATCTCTACCCGATACGGTCGTTGCGCCTCCTTTTGATCACGGATCCGGGTCCTCCTCCTCGGATTCGACGCCGCCTTCTCCTACGATGAAGAGGGACGCCGGTGAGATATCCCCTTCCTCTCTCCAACTCTCTCTCTCTCTCTCTCTCTCTCTCTCTCTTTCTCTAAAAAAAAGTGACGTGGGGAAAGGGGGCTCTTGTGGTTTTATAGTTGATAATGGGAGGATTTAACATATTAATTAAATCCCTTTAATCCAAGATAATGGATTTGAATTATTTTTTTTTTTTGAAAAAGTCAAAGCCGTTACACGTGGCTTCTAAAGTTCATTCATGTTCCCTCTGACTTTATGCCAAGGGGATGGCATGGCGCGAGCAAGGGATCCAGTACTGCACTAAGTAGAGGCGACCTCTCGTGTGTTGTGTGTATGGAGCCCCACAACCTTGTGGTGACTGCTGCATCGGAGGAGGGCAGGGGAGGCGGTGCTGCATGAAGGAGAAGTGATGCTGCATGAATGGGAAGGCCGCTTGGGAGGAGGGTGGGGTGATGCGCCGACCACCTTGGCACCGGATGGGATGGTACTCGACGGAGGAAGGAAGGTGGGGTTAGGACACCATGGGTGGGTGCGAAAAAATAGAAAGAAAAAGGGGGGTGGGTGTGGGGTAGGAGAGAAGAAGGGCAAGGGGATGGGATCCAAAAATCTTCAAGAGTCTTTTGGTCGGGAGCCCCACAATTACTAACGGCACTCTGTGTTGTTTCTAAACGGACTTAGAACCCGAATCGTTACTATTTAAAGTTGAAGACCCATTCTAGGATCAGTCCCATAGATGGAGATCAAAATTGTAATTACCCTTAAATATATGTAGCCAAATATAGTCTTTGTTGCATGTACAAAATGGCTACGAGCGTTATCCTGGATCCCCGTATGCATGGGCTGGAATTTAAATGTGCTGAAGAGACCGGCGATTTACTTCTTAAGATGTCTCTCTCTCTTCCAGTGCCGACAAGATCTCTTTTGGAGTTTCCGTGTGATACCAATCCCCCGCGCGCGGCCGTTGAGGTGCCTCTCTCTCTCCGGCTGTACCCAAGGAATCGGATGCCTCGTGCTTTTCTGCGAGCACAACCAGCTCACCACCACTACACGCATCCATGCCGCCACCCCCCCCCCCCTCCCCCCCGATCGGTCGCCACTATAAAAGCACAAGCAACCTCCCCCTATCCTTCGCTAAATCAAACAGCCATGGCTAACCAGCAACCCACCACCCGCCCCTGGTTCCGTCTGGCATCCCAAATTCGACTGGAGCAGCCTCCGCCACCGCCCACGACGCCCGCCGCCGCACCACCTGCTCGACCAATGTTCGGCCGCCTTCAGAGCTTCCTCCCGCTGACCCCTCCCCCCGCTGCTGCTCCACCACCTCCACCGCCTGCTCCCAAGAAGGAACCGCTTCAGGGCAGACCGGCAAGGCCAACCATCCAGCAGCCTCCCACGGTGCCAGTGCCGGAGAAGCTGCGGAGTCCCACTCCGCCCGTGACGAGAGGAACCTCCCCAGCGCCTGCGGCCTTTCGAAACACGGTCACGCCACCTGAATCTCCGAAAGTAATAAAGCCTTCCGCACAGACACCTCCCGAGTCGCCGAGAAGTAGGATGCCCAAGGAGCCACCTCTGACTTCCCCGTCACCCCGGCGCTTCTTGGCTTATTCTCCGCCGCCGACTCCACCTCGATTACAGGTACAATGCCCATTGGAAATTACCCGCATTTAATTTAATTTAATTTAATTTAATTTAGTCGATATCCATGCTCTAAAAACCTCAAGAAACTGTCACGACAAAATCTCAATACCTTTCCCAAAAAATCTCCAAAGAACGAAATTGGCTAGTCAGGAGTTTTTCTACAAATTAACTTCATTCAAGAAAGATCTCTTGTATATTCGAGGTACATCAGTGCTGAATAAAAAGTTATAGGGATACGTACATGCACGCACACATTGGTATTTATTATGCTACTATATAAATCATTGTTCTTTACACCATATAATTAATCGGTTAAAAAACAGGTCTTCAACTCATTTGAAGATTTCCTTTTATGTCTTAATTTTTAATGTATTTATTGCATTTTCCAACTCATTTTATATTTAGCATGTTTCTTGTTCGATTATTTACAGGAAACGTAGTTTTTTTTAACAAATAGGAGATATTTCTCTGAATAAAAAATCACCTCTTATTAATGAAGAGTAAATTACACAAAAGTTTTTGAACTATACATGTAATTTCAATAACTTCTGTGAACTTCTGTGAAATTTACTCAACAATTAAAATTATCAGATACAGCAATATAAGAGGTACAACAATACACAAATGTACGGTCATTCTGGTAAGTCAAAATGGGAATTCATTTTCCTTTGATAAATCATAAATTAATTTAAATTTATATAAACTACAACTAATTTGGATGTATCACGTACTCTAGAGGAGAACTTCCAATAGCATGCATTTGCCGAGATTAGATGGTTTGGGTTTTCTATTTCCCAAACAAATTTAATGTTTTTTGTTGAACGTTTATGAAGGAAAGATAAAATCTAGGTCTCGTCGCTCTTTAGGGAATTAGACAAAAAAAAAACATTGAAATCGTGTCTTTGTGAAAATTTTACTACGAACCTTGGATTCAGCTAATTTCAGATTTCCAATTTATTAAAGGAGATTTGTATATTTGCGTACTTCCGAAATTTTCCAATAATATCTGTACCTTTAACTTATTTGCAATTGCAATTTGTCTCTATTACATAATTCACAAATGCTATTGGATGTTACATTTGTGCCCCTTATCATACTACGGGGCTAATCGATTTATCACCCATTCATACTACCTATTTTAAAATAACAGTCACTTGCTTCAAATATTCAGAAAGAACAAACAAATAGGCAATAAATAAATCTCACTTATTTCACATTTACTTCTCCAAAATAAGAAAAAACCTACCTCTACTTCAACATTTTTATTCCTTCTGTGACCAGGCTCAATTGAGCTAAGGTATAATGAAATATGTAATGCTATGTTAGCAGTTTGTGAGGTACTGTTGAAAGTAAATGGAATTGCGAGGAAAATAATTAATTTCTAGTTGACCAAAATACAACATTGATTATGGATTCTTCCTCTCAATATCTCACAAAACTCGAGCGGATTAAAGTTTGAAGATGAAGGTTTGAAGGTAACTACGAGGAGAGGAGATATGATTTGGAATGTCAATCTAGATCTATATATTGGATACTGAAGCTCCTATATTTAAAGACTTAAAACCTATTCCATTTATTTTTTTGGTGAATTTGAATTTAAAACTCACTATCCATTGTGATATGATTTTGAGTTTGGAATTTCCTTGTAAGTACGGGACTCTAAACCTGCCTTAAATCTAAAATAAATTTAAATATAAATATGTGTTGTATCTTAGTCAAACTTGTCGGACCCAAATCATATGAAAGTTTCCAATCTAGATATATAGAATTTTAGCTTGATTTTTCTCCTCCATCCATTGTTCATATTCAACTACTTTTTTATCTCTGACAATCATAAGTTGCCAACTCAAAGCAGATAACCATCTCATCTATATAAATCTTCAATATTTCTACCTATTTTACATCGTTATGGTCCACCATGTTTCATGGTGCCCGGTCTGCAATCCATGTGTGAAATAATCATGTGTATTTAGATAGCATAGGATTGATTATATGTCGAATGCAGGGGTACCCACTAGGTGCATGCGTGTATGATGTTAAGTATGTATCGGTTATGTATTACTAATTTAATAACTCAAATTTTTCTTAAATAAAAAAATTTTCTTTTATGATGAATCTAGATCCAAACAAAGCATTAGGTTGAGCTTAAGTATGAACTGAATTTAGTGGAACTGGTTGGAGGTTATATCTTTTTTCCCTTTCTGACCATTTACCTTGGACCTTTCATATGGAAACTTAATAAAATATATTATGATCTTAGACTTTGTTAGGATTATAGGTAAGGTCCATGAAAACAAGCTATGTTTTATTCTCTGCAGCAGCCCAACCCCGAACCAGAGCCTGCAATGGAGAAACAAAACCTTCCTCCTCGTCCAGCTCAGGCACCGTCGTCGTTGCCGACGTTTCAACCACCCTATCCAAAGAAGATCGAGGATCATTACTCCAAGAGTCTCGGGGAGGACAAGATTGCCGTGACGGAGTCTGCCAACGTGAAATCCAACTCCTCCAAGAAGAAGAAACCATCGGCATCTGAATCTTCTGCTTCTGCATTGGGCATGCTCACCATTGCCGGAGAAAACACCGGAGCATATATGGAACTTGGCTGTGGCCGTCGCAACAGCAAGAATCCGGAGCCCTTCACCGGCCGCTTCTACCAGCTATCTAAGAAGGACGACCATTTGTTGCAATCCGATAACGGTGCTACTGTGGAGGAGGCGAAGAAGAAGAAGAATGCCCCCGGGAACGCAGTGCCGATGGCCGTGCTCGTGAACAGCAACGTGCAGGGGGCGAACAACTCTCTCCTCTTCAACAGCACTTGTGTCCATGGCAGCCCCGGTGTCCACATCTTCCTCTCCTCGCCCAACAACCGTCGCCGTAGTGGCACACCGCCCCCAAAGATCGACGGCTATCTTTGAAAGTTGGTTGTGTACTGATGTGCTTACTATTAGTCCGCCAGTTCAGCATTACGTGCCAGGAAGAAGCATATCATAAGGCTTTTCCGCCATGGAGCTCAGTGATGTGGGCAGAGAGGTGTTGGAGGAAAATAAACTATAGTGTATTCGACTCTGATGAAATAAATTATTCTTTTTTGAAACTTTTAGGCTTGAACGTGTGCCTTTCTGATTTCTTTTGCATATTTTCCCGATAGCATTTCTCATAAAGACACCGATCAGTCCATCATCAGTCTCTAGCGATCGGCTGAAACATTTTGACTCTGGAAGTTATGATCTTTTGATGCATATAGATCTTAGGATCCATATAGATCCATTCCACCCGATTAACACATATAAGACCCTTGTCATCATCTCCGTGTTGGAGTTGAGCTCATGAGTGTAGGAAATTTTAGACGCAACATAAACGAATCGATCAAAAATAATGATTCACGAGTTACATCCTTCCATCGAAAATCAAATAGCAACTTTTGATTGTGATGATGAAGAAACTGACGGTGATCTTTTCTTCCTCCTTTTTCTCCTTCTCTTGACCCAAATCGTTAAGACTCTTTCAGATGGTGGAGAGTTTTGATGGTGGCTCTTTGAATCTCTTGATTCGGTGTGTTGCATAATGAGTCCTCACGTTTCTTTTATAGGGGTTGAGTTGGAGGGTTCAAAAGGATAACAAACCTTATCGTAACCGACTCATGATGATCCACTAACCATCAACATGGATCATGATAATGCGGTTACATTTTATACATTGACTTGGTAAACCCAATATTTATCATCTCATAAATATTTTATATGGACCACATACATGATAAATTCCAACATTCTCCCACTTGGTCCATATAATCTTTAATTATGAGATAATAACCTTAAGCATGTCTTTTCATAGGTTTTATGTAATGTCGATGAATTATATAACTTAATTGAATTAAAGTAATATAATCATGGTGGTCACGCTTCATATAACTTGACACGATCCCTTCCATATATCAATATCAATTCAATCCAATCAGCTGCAATTTAGAAGAATAACATCTCCTTTTTTAATTCCATTTTGACGATTATGTTATCTATTTGCAAACATACATGCATAATATAACAATGAGATGATTCAGAAATATAAGACAGATGAGATTGTAATAATCATAATGAGCACCAAAAACGTATTAATTAGCCTTTCACAACAAGGACTTCTTTAGAACAACCATTCTTACAACATGCTCAGAAAAAAATTTAGGTGTTAACCCTTTAGTTAACAGATTCGTAATCATAAAATTAGCACTGATGTGCTCTATTGACACTCTTTATTTCTGAACTTTCTCCTTTACTGATAAATAATTCAATTCCATGTGCTTTGCACCCTTAGAGTACCTTTAGTTCTTTGAGAAGAAAACTGATGCTCCGTTATCGCAATAAAATTTCAGTGGCTTGGCAATGTTGTCGACTATTTCAAGTCCTAAAATAAAATTCTGCAGCTGCAATCCTTGAATTGTAGCCTCAAAGCATACTACAAATTCAGCCTCAATAGTGGAAGCAGCAATGACAAACTGCTTCGCACTTTTCCTTGACACAGCTCCTCCAGCGAGTAGAAATACGTAACCAAAGTTGACTTTCTTGTATCGGTGCATCCCACAAAATCTAAATCTGAATATTCAATAATCTCAAGATTATCAGATCATATATACACGTGTCAATGATCTTTGGTGCCTTGTAAATACCTGAGAACTTTCTTTGCAGCCTTCCAGTGGTTCATATCAGGATTACTTTGATACCAACCCAACATGCCAGTGGCAAAACTAATATCAGGTCGAGTACATGTCTGAGCATACATAATACTTCAAACCACTGATGTATAAGGATTTTCTTTCATTTCATTACGTTCCAATTCATTCTTTAGACATTGATCCAAGCTGAATTGTCCCCTTCTTGAATAGGAACAACCCTTGCAGAGCAATTGTCCATCCTGAATCTTTCCAAGACCTTCTCAATGTATGCCTTATGAGACAATCCTAACAGTACTTGTGCTCTATCACGGAATATTTCTATTCCAACCACATAGGATGTTGCACCCATATCTTTCATTTCAAAGTTCTTGGAGAGATACTTCTTTGTTTCATGTAACGAACCTAAATCATTACCAGCCAATAATATGTCATCAACATATAGGACTAATATAATAAACTTGCTCCCACTAACTTTCATGTGGATACAACTATGTACATTGTTTTCTACAAAATTTTACGATGTAATTGTATTGTTAAACTTAATATATTGACTTATTTAATTTATATACTAGATTTTCCTTTTCTGTTATCTTAAAACCTTCAGGTTGGTCCATATAGACATCTTCCGCTAACTCGCCATTCAAAAAGACGGTCTTTACATCCATTTGGTGAAGCTTACAAATCATAATGAGCCACCAAAGCCAAAATAATTCTTGAGGAATCCTTCTTTGAAATTGGAGTAAAGGTCTCCTTATAATCGATGCCATCTTTTTTGGTAAAGCCCTTTGCAACAAATCTAGCTCTATATCGTTCAATGTTACCTTTATAGTCACGTTTGGTCTTGAATACCCATTTACACCTGACTCTTTTAGAACCTTCAGGTAACTCAATGAGATCCTAGACATTATTATTGGCCATTGACTTGAGTTCTTCTTTCATAGCATTCAACCACTGTTCAGAATCATTACATTCTATGGCTTGATGGAATAAGCTTGGATCTTTATCAATGCTTAAGTTACATTCATGCTCAAGTGAATATATTATATAATTATCAAAATTTACAGGTTTCCTTTGCCTTTCAGAGCGTCTTAACGATTGTGATGCACTTGGCTCATTTACAACTTGTTCATTAATAACGACACCATCACTTAATATGGGTGCCAACTCTTGATGTTCCACATCATTATGTGGAGATGAATCCACAGGTGGAACGATTACGATAGAAGATTCATGCTGATATGGAAGTGACACTTATCCCTATCTACTTTTATTTCCACATTTCGTGAAACTTGGCTCCCACTAATGTTGCCATTCTCAATGGAACGAGCATTGACACTCTCAACAATTCTTGCACTATGGTTAGGACAATAAAATCTATATCCATTTGCCTTTCCAGGATAACCAATGAAAAATACACATGTTGTCCTTGGATCAAATTTATTTTCATGTGGATTATATGCTCTGACTTTCGCTTGACATCCCCAAACATGTAGATGTTTCAAATTAGATTTCCTACCTGTCCATAATTCAAAAGGTGTCTTTTGAATTGCTTTAGTAGGAATCCTATTGAGTAAATATGACAAAGTCCTTAATGTATATGTCCACAATGAAAGAGATAAAATACTATTATTTATCATGCTCCTAATCATTTCCATTAATGAACGATTTCGCCATTCTGTATCACCATCTATATACTACCCTAGATCAGTAAAATCTAATTGAGGTAATATGTCATTCTTAATAATTCTCAACATTCTTTCCTTAGATATATGACCTAGTTTTTTTTATGCCATAAAAAGTAGAGCATTCAGCAGATGCATTCCATTTTACACCTACATTGCAATCAATATAAAATAGAGAATTCATAAATTTATTATCAAGATTAAAATGATAAAGATAATTCTCCAAAGTACCAGAACCATAAAAATAATTATTTCTAAACATAGAGAATGATACATCAGAAATCATGAAAGAAAATCCTAAACTATCCAGTCTGCAAATAGAAACAAGATTTCTAGCACATTCAGGAACATATAGACATCCTTCTAGATCAACTTAACATCTAGTGTCCATGATCAATCTATAAGTCCCAATTCCATCTATTGACGCCTTCATCCTATTTCCCATGAGCAACTACTGCTTACTTTCCTTTATGTTCTGGATTGTAAGGGATCTCTGTAATATTTGAGATACGTGAATAGTTGCACCAGAATCTAACCACCAAGTATTATTAGGAACATCTATCATATTTTCTTCGAAGCAAACGAAAACATAATGCATAACTCTCTTTTCGAACCATGCTTTCTGTTTAAGGTAATCTTTCTTCATGTGCCTGGTCTTCTTGCAAAAGTAACATTTGATTTCTTTGGAATTGCTTCCATTAGCTTTTATGGGACTTTTTCCTTTGTTCCTTTTGCTTGTGTGGCTTTTATTGCTACTAGCCCCTACCGTAGTCTTTTAGTAGGCATGAGGTTTAACGAGTGTTCTTTTATCTTCTTTAATCTCCTTTCTTCTTGAATGAGCATAGCCTTTAATTCCATGAAACTCCACTTATCCTTTAATGTGTTGTAGTTCACCTGAAATTGCTCAAATTCAATAGGAAGAGAGTTTATGATAAACTGTACTAAGAATGTCTCATTGACATCCATCCCCATGGTTTTCAGGTTTTTTGCGAGATTAGACATTTCAGTTACATGATCCATCATCAACTTGGACCGGTTGAATTTCTTTGTGGTCAACTCGCTCATTAAAGTCCCGATAATGGCATTATTAGCTATATCGGATTGGGAGTGCTCCTTAATTTTCTCCAGAAATTCCTTACCATTGTTTTGTCATAGGCATTGATGGTTTGACGTTTTCTGCCAATGAGATTTCCATCAAGCTCAATAAGAGTCTATTCGATCTTTCCCAAGCCTCATAATAAAGCCTTTCATCATCCGTGTTGTTTTCTGTAATGGCTTATGGTTTTTGATCTTCAACTAATGCATGGTCTAAATTCACCACTCCCAAATGGACGAGGATCTATATCAATAAATGCATAAAATGATGTAGTTAGATATACTTTAATATATAATTGAATAAATCATGTCTAATTCATGTTTTCCATCTTTGGATGTAAAACTCATGATTCATTAATTAACCTCTTAATGTGCATAATTAGGGACAACGATCCACCCTTTGGGTGATCTCCTAGTCCGTGATCATAATATTCTGATTATCAGGATAATATTATATTATTAAATTTAATTTGCATCAAAACATGATGATCAGAATATGGGTCCATCTCCGTAATGGTTAGATCACTTTGGTTACTAACCACAAAATTGAACGTAATTACTTTATTCATCAATGACAATGTACAAAAATATCTTTAAAAGATTTAACGACATGTATGGAGAAATAAATTTAAGAATTAAAAGCCGTCTATTTTATGAGTAAATAATTTGTGTAAGCTTTTACTCATCAGAAATTGGCAGCAAACAGAATACAAAACAACTCACGCGAATCCAATCTCATAATAGGAAAATCTGACGGAGACAATGGATAATATCATCTCTTCTCATCCCATTGGAAATGGATGAAAGTTTCGTCCGTTAAAGAATAACACAAACAAGAGAACAAGTAACACTCATTGCTTATCTCTGTTTTATTTGAAAAACATAAGACATTGATATAAACATCCAAATCGACATAAATTTTGCTGTGAAATTTGCAATCATTAAATCTATTAAAGCCAAGAATTTAACCCGGCTTTGATAACAGGTTGTAGGAAATTTTAGGCGCAACATAAACGAATCGACCAAAAATAATGATTCTTGAGTAACCTCCTTCCATCGCAAATCAAATAGCAACTTTTGATTGAGATGATGAAGAAACTGACAGTGATATTTTCTTCCTCCTTTTTCTCCTTCCCTTGACCCCAATCGTTAAGACTTTCTCAGATGGTGGAGAGTTTTGATGGTGGCTCTCTGAATCTCTTGGTTTGGTGTGTTACATAATGAGCCATCACGTCTCTTTTATAGGGGTAGAGTTGGAGGGTTCAAAAGGATAACAAATCCTATCATAACCGACTCCTGATGATCCATTAACCATCAACATGGATAAGATAATACGGTTACGGTTTATCCTTTGACTTTGTAAGATCCAATATTTATCATCTCATAAATATTTTATATGGATCACATACGGAATAAATTCCCACAATGAGATCATTGTCAAGTAGTGAAAGATTGTGCTGAAACATCCACATATTTGGATTACTTTTATGTGATACTTAAGACTTGGGCTACATTTGGTCACTTTCTTTAATTAGCAATGGGAAAATCTTAAAGAAAAAAGAAACAATTTTTCTCTTATGCATGGTGTTTGCTTTATAGAAAATAATACCAACTTGTATCGATTTCTAATGACTTTTTTGTACCTTTTGATATCCCTTTGGAAGATGTGGAGTTGGCGTAAGTAGAGAACATATATCGTAGATAGAACAATTATAAATGGGTTTCCAACCTTGAAATGAATGATATATAATTCACATTCAAAATAAAAAGAGCGTAATCAGTCCAAAATTGATCTTTGTTAAAAGAATCGATCATCTAGTGTAGCAAATCACTGGAATGATAGCTGTAAATAGTCTTGTGGTCTCATATACAAGTATTGATTGCAATAATCCTCTTTATAGATTATTTAATTTATTGTTAATTTACATGAATGAACTTAATATTGATTAATAATCTATGGCTAAATTTAAATTAAATGATAAATCCTGAGAATACGTTTCAAAGTGATTAATCACTAATATAAATATGATATTGAATGTTGTATAACGACATCCATGGTCCACGTAATTGAGGAGGGATACACTACCTTGAATTGTATTTTTGGAGACGCTCATGTCAAGTCATGACTTCAAAATACAAAGTTCACATGGATCAAACTTTTCGTTTCTCAAAAGAGATGGATCGTATGCATAATGACGCTAGTAGTGTTCCTCATGTTTTTTAGGTGGTACAGCATTGCACATAGTGTACTATTTTTTGCTCATTGATGATTGGTTTAATTAAAAACATCCATTACCATCTATATGGTGGGCATTGTTGTTAAAGACCATACTAGGATTCAAGATGGACTTGCAAGGTGGAAAACGCTCCTTCTTCTTTCACCGTAGTTGAATTTTCTTATATTATTGGTGTGCAGTGAAAGTGGAAAGGAGACATAAATCTCGCTTGAGGTATTTGATTAAGAATGTCTCATGCTTTGAAAGTTATAAAGGGAAAGACTTTTGAAGTAAAAAAAACAAGAAAATGTTGATTTAAAATAATTCACCTTAATCAAGATTAATTAAAATTAGGATCTTTTACGTTCAGATGAAATTCCTTAACCCATTCTACAAGGTACTTCAAGTCAATCAGTTGACATGATCAAACTATTCGGATTGAATCCATAATTTGGAGTGCATACTTGCAATAGAGCACATAATATGTGTGCTCTCGTCCCTGATGTATGACAACCCTCAGATAGAGGATGCCCGAGACTTCAACAAGAAGTGGGATGGGGATCATTTGCTCGCTCATTGCTACATTCTTAGATAGTTGTCTAATATTCTTCAAAAGCAACATATAGGCATCGCATCCGCTCATGGCATCCTCTTGAATTTGAAGAATATGTTCGAAGATGTGAATCACACATTAAAGTCCTCTAAGGACATTATAAAGTAAAATATCCTTCTAGCAGTACATGATTGCATATGACAAAGGAAAACATGGCAAGAAGCATGGATCCTAGAAGAGTCTGGTTGATAAGATGAAGAAAGGTGAAGTTGTTGGCCAATCTTCTAAAGCTTCGATACATCTGGCATTCAAGAAGACTGATTTCTACCACAACTACAATAAGACGAGTCATTAGAAGTGTAAATGTTCATAATATATGAAGACCTTGAAAAAGGGAAAAGGTATAGCTCCAAGAGATAAAACATCTATTTTCATTATTGAAACGAACTTACTAACATGATTAAAAGGAAGTTATATAGTTGATTGTGGTTCTTGAAGGATATGTGAGTGCATCAAAAGAAGCGTGAGGATTGCATCATATATGATCGAGAGCGACTAGTCGCACTAGTTGCTCGGTGAGGTGGAATTTAAAATTTTTAGTCGATGAAATTACATGATCCAAGAACACTTCTTGGATCATTTCATCTAACACATAGTATATAAAAGGAATACCTCTTGTATCGTGGTTGTGATCGATCCTCTAAGAGAAGAGACCTCCTGTCTCAATTCCAATCCGTCAGAGGAGACACTTGCAAGCACAGAGATGAGTCGTGCACTTCTCGCAATCCAAGTCGTTGATCTAAGCAATGGATCTTCTGATCTCGTCTCACGATATCGAACGTCTTCTTCATGAGCGAGATGTGGCAAAGAAGATGGAGATCCAAGAGTTGTTGAAGAGGCGTCACAACGATGATGCGACGACGACGACGACCTTCTCTCAAGGGATGTAGTGGATGACCACTCAAGGAGAGAGAGAGAGAGACGGTTTGGCATGAGAATGAGAGAGAGAAAGAGAGAGGAGATGTGTTATTGTTGTAATTTTGAAGAGCAAGGAGTACCTCTTCTTATATAGGATTTTGGGAGTCCATAGATCTCAATCCATAGATAACATAAAATCAATGGATGAGATTGATTTGCGTTTCTTCAATGGTCATGATCTTGTTGTAAAAACACAATAATAATTAATTTAATTAAAATAAGTATATATAGATAAATCAATATAAATTAATTCCGAATTAAATCAATTAATCTTGGAGATAAAAGGGGGAGAAGATTGCCCTCATCCCCAAAAGGGGGGGACGACCATGCACTCCTAAAAGATGTTGGTGGCAGTTCACCCTCTTAGGATGGAATGTGTCAATCTTCTCATTATCTCATGACATTACATTATCTCATGAAATCCCCAAGATTTACAATAACACCTGTTGTAAATCATTTCACAAAATAATTCATAACTATCTTTTGAATTATGCAATCTTGCCATTGGAAAAATGTGAACAACATTCACACCCCAAAACAAAATATAAATTATATTTTCAATTAATGATCCAATGTGAAATCAAGTCACATTAAGAGTTAGTCAAAAAATATAAATCAAAATAGTCTCTCTCTAATATTTTATGTATCACATTTATAATATATATGAATAAATTGGATAGTGCTATCCACATAATACATGTCCATAATAATTATATCACATTTATATTAGATTATCATTCTCATGCATTCAAATAATATGAATCAAATTCACATTATTCATGATAATTAAATCACATTCAATTATCCATTTCTCAATGCTTAGATATAATTGAACAATGGAATTATTCTTGAACTCTTTCAAGAATAATGAGCTTTCTCCGCAGATACTTGGAGATAAGGACAGGGCAATTGTACGCTCCATGTATAATAACTTTGATATTGAGATCGCATCTCAAATCCACACCTCAAGGACTTCTCATTGATGCTTGATTTAAATCAAGGTCATAAATCTAATCTTCTCATTGTATCTGAATCTCTTTCAGATTAATGTCCGTCACTTGGACCAAGATCAAAATACTTCTCTACTGAGAGGAGTCACTAAAATCCAGACCTATTTTATCACTCCCTTGGAATGGAAGCATCATGGTTATATAATCGTTTATGATTACATCACCCTCTGGTATTCCTAATACTTGTACATCCTGCATACTGGAATAATTATGATAATCTCAAAGATATAGATCAATTTTACACTGTCATCTTTAGGGTTTCATCATTAAGTTTCTCATTCTTCGTCATTGGGAGTTGGCATCAATCATATGCTTTCCAAAAGCATATATCACACATAAAATTCTTGTCATGCTTCCAAAGCACGCCGATCATGTATGGAATTTAATCAGTCCCAATACCTCATGAGTGAGCTCATGTCTTCCGATTCACAAGCGAACCTATGTGATCCGTTTGAGAGATCGTATTACTCATATGCCCTCCTATGCACACAAGCTCACCGATGTATAGACCTTGGTTAGTTCATCATCCTGTTGGTCTGCCAAATGTTCATACTTAGACAAATAGTAATACATCTGACTACGGTCAGAGGATGTGTGCTTGTATCATGATAGTATACGACATAGGACTTTGGTTATCTCGATCTCGTTAAGTCAACTCTTTTACCTAACTAATCTGATACCTCTGAATCTCTATTCCCATGCAGAGAACCTACATCAAGAGGTCGGTCAGATATCAACCTAATGAGAAAGGATTGCAATCTCCTACTCAGGATGGAAATTATCTCTTAATAATCATTTGACGGTGCTTGATGAGTCCTCAATCTAACTCCTTAGATATTCATCTAAGCACCACCCTCTATGATACAACATTTGAATCAAAGGGTGTATGATCATTTAGATGGCCATGGTACATAACCCTAATTGTACATAGCGACCTTATAGTGCATTCATTCATTTAATCTCAGACAGGGAGTGAAAAAATCAATAACATTTATTAATAAATCAAATATTACAATAACATTTATTGTAGGAATAGTTTGCATCGGGATCACATGGATAAAAATCTCCCACTAGACCGCAGAACCATTTAGGTATAATCCTTAAACCCATATTCATTACATGCTGGTCGAACATCGTCTGTGTCAAGGTTTGGTAAGAGGATCAACAACGTTGTCGGCAGAGGCCACCTTGGTGATGATGATGTCATCATGCTTTTGAATCCCACGAATGATGTGGTATTTCCATTCCACATGCTTTCTCTTTTGATGCCATCTGGGTTCCTTCACCTAAGCTTTGGCTCCCGTGTTATCGTAAAATAGTGGGATGGGAGTATCAGAGGAAACTACACAAAGTTTCGGAATGAACTTGCATAACCACACCGCCTCCTTTGCAGCATCTGATACGGCAATGTATTCAGCATCTGTTGTTGAATATGTTGTAGTGTCATGCTTCTTGCTTCTCTAGCTCACATCACCCCTGTTCAATAGGAACACAAACTCTGGTGTCAACTTTCGATCATCAATATCCGACTGGAAGTCTAAATCTGTGTATCCCATGACTTGGAGATCACCATCTCCATAGACCAAGATGTAATGTTGTGTCCGTCTTAGATACTTGAAAATATTCTTCACTACATTCCAGTGTTGTTATCCATACCGGATTGGTAATGACTTACCACTCCCACTGCATGGCAGATATCTGGCCTAGTACACATCATGGTGTACATTAAGCTTCCTACGACTGAAGCATTGGGGCATCCGGCCATGTCTTTCTTTTCCTCAACAGTTTGAAGAGCCATCCCTTTAGATAGGTGGATACCATGTCTTAAGGGGAAGAATTCTTTCTTGGAAATCTCCATACGGAAATGTTCCAAAATTTTCTTAATGTACCCATGTTGTGATAATCTCAATATTCTCTTTTCTCAATTTCTGAACAACTTCAGACCCAAGATGTAAGAGGCTTCTCCAAGATCTTTCAACTCGATGGTATGGGATAGCCAAATCTTAACACTGTTCATCTTCCATGTATCATTCACAATGATAAGGATGTCGCCTACATAAAGTACGATGAACACAATGGTGCTCCCACTAAGCTTCTTGTACACACAAGGTTCATCAGGATTCTGCACAAAATCATATCTCTTTATGAATTCGTCAAATCTAATGTTCCAGCTACGAAAAGCTTGTTTGAGCTCATAGATGGATTTCTTCATCTTGCATACTTAACGTTCCTCAGTTATGAAGCCCTAGGGTTGCTTCATATAGATATCCTTCTCGAGGTATACATTGAGGAAAACTGTCTTGATGTCCATCTGCAGATGCCGTAGTCAAGAGATGCAACTATAGTTAGCCGTGTCTTGATGGACTTAAGCATGACCACATGAGAGAATGTCACATCGTAGTCAATGCCTTCTCTCTATGTGTAGCCTTTGGCTATGAGCTATGCCTTGAAAGTCTCTACTTTCCCATTATGTCCCATCTTTCTCTTGAAGATAAATTTACACCTAATGGATTTTACCCCTTCAGGTGAATCCTCTTGGGTCCATACATCATTCTTATGCATGGAGTCAATCATTGACTTCATTGCCAGCATCCATCTATCCATGTCATGATCCGTGAGTGCCTCATCAAATGAATCAAGATCATTTTCAGTTTCACATGACATATGAAATCCATACCTTTGAAGTGGTGCAAATCACCCTCGAACTCCTTCGAAGAAGTATGGGTGTTTCATCTTTATTTATCTCTTCAGTTTCTGGTTCAGGAAGCTCAGAATCTTCACGGGACTCAATGAGTTTCTCTACTTCATTTTTGTCTTTACCTTTAAGGAAGTCATCCTCCAGTAACTCAACATCTCTAGAGACGGAAAACTTTTGTCCTAGGGTCATAAAGCTGTTATCCAATACCATTCTTAACATACCCAATGAAGTAGCACTCTCGAGTACGAGATTCTAGCTTGCTTGCATCCATGTTCTTAACATGGACCAAGCAACCCCAAACTCTCAAGTGATTAACACTAGGTTTGGTTCCATACCAAAGCTCATAAGGAGTCTTAGGTATAAACTTGCTAGAAATATTGTTCAAGATATATATGCATTGCAGTCTCTACTGCATATCCCCAAAAACTAAGTGGTAAATGTGCTTTCCCCATCATTGAACAGACCATATCCATGATGGTCCCGTTGCATCTTTCAGCAATACCATTAAGTTGGGGGGTTCCAGGAGGAGTGAAATTAGAGACAATTCCATTCTCTTTAAGGTATTCCTTGAATTCATCTGAGAGGTACTCGCCACCTTGGTCAGATCGAATCCGTTTAATCTTATATCAGTTTGGTTCTCAACCAAAGCCTTGAACTCATTGAACTTTCCAAAGGTTTCATATTTATGACGTAGCAGGAAGATCAACCCGTATCTCGAATGATCACAAATAAACATCAAATATTATCAATATCCATTTCGAGTCACGGTAATGAAGGGACCACATAAATCAGTATTTATTATGTCAAGAATGCATTTGCATCGTGTAACCTTGTTACAAAATGGCATCCAAGTTATTTTACCTCGAATACAATGTTCGCATGTAGGCAAAGATTGAACCTATAGAAAATTTAACAGTCCATCCTTTATCAATCTATTGATCCTATCAATAGATAAATGACCAAGCCTTTTATGCCAAATCATGTTTGAATGATTTCCATTTTCCGTTGGTCTTTTAGGAATTTTATTAGTGGTAGTAACATTCATGACATTTTCATCAATGCATAATTCATAGAGTCCACCATAAGTCAAAACACCATTCGCAATATGCTTATCATAACGACTTATGAATAGTTTATTACCGAAAAGAAATAAATATCCACTTCTACCAAGCTTAGATACATATATTAAATTCCTTCTGACTTCTGGCACATAAAGATACACTTAAGTACTAGGACTCTTCCACTAGATAATGATAGTCAGTAGGTCCCGCCAACGACTGCTGCAACACTTGCATCAGATCCCATCTGGATGACTATCTCCCCTTCATCAAGACTTTTAGTTTCCTAAAATAGATGCAACAAATAGCATACATGAACAGAACCACTAGAATCTATAACCCAACTTCCTTCTCATCTAATGAGAAAATTAGTTTCAATGATGAAAGTAGATTTCATACCTACTGAGGCTTTATCTTTGTTGACCGACTTCACGTAATCCGGGCAATTATGCTTCCAGTGCCCCGGCTTCTTGCAATGATGACAAACATCATTTTTCTTCGATGATACCAAAGTGAATGCATTGGAAGATAAGCCAACGCCTTGACTCTTCTTCTTTCTCTTCTAGGCCAGGCACTTTTGAGAACCATGCTTCTAACCACACTTTCCTTTAACATATGCAACCATTGCACTGCCAAAGGGGACATCCTTCTACATTACGTCTTTTGCAGACTTTAATGCAGTCAATAGCCCAACATTAGTATAATCAACTTTGCTCATGTAGTATGTGACCACAAAGTTGTTGAGAGACTTAGGGAGTGACAACAGAATGAAGTCAGCCTGCATATCTAAATCCATGTCAGCTCTTAGGGTTTCCAGCTTAGAAAGGTACCCAAATATTTTGAGTATATGTTCTCTGACAGAGGTCCCTCCTGCATCTTGCAACGAATAAGTTCTTTCATTATATTATAATGTTGTGTGCAGTTTATATCATCGAATATTTCTCTCAGATTCAACATGATATCTTGACAAGTGTTCATCTCCACATGCTGCTTCTTAAGCACATTGGACAATGAACCCATACTGTAACACTTTTCCAAATATGATCTTCATCATATTTTTCATTAAAATTAATTTCTTCCAGAGCCTTCGGGTCTGTGTACTTATCCTTTTACAACACATAAGAGATGCGCTCAACTGATAGGACAATATCCAAATTTCAGATCTAATTCGAATAATTTGGTATGATCAACGTGTTGACCTCCAGGAGCCTGCTAAGTGGGTGGAATTCATTTTTTGAAATTAAGAATCACTATATCGGAACATATAAATAATTATATATTCAATTGTATTTCTTTGATTAAGGAATTTTTAATCAAATTAGTCTTGCTTTTTCAACTTTGAAAGTTCATTCCCTTAAACACTTTCAAAGCAAGAGATATACTTACCACTACATCTCTAGCAAGAACTGGGATCTCCTCTTTATCTTTGTCACATCCCAATGATATGAGAACTTGTAACTCGGATAAAAAGAAGTGTGAACTCAATTCCCCTTGCAAATCCAACTTTCATTTCCCAATTCAATCTTTAACACTCGGGCCCACCACCCCTACCCATCGTTAATTGAACCAACCGTCAACATGATTATAACTTGCTATGTGCTATCCAATGTTGCCCCAATAATACGAGGACCCGATATTGGGGTCACTACGCATACGACCTTACTTTTTCAAGAAGAAAGATCCCAATCCAGATGCGCTTGTATGAAGGAGCTGTCACTTCGGACAAGCGTCTCCTACATACAGTCCCTAGCGACGAACTCTTCGCCTTGACGAGAGGCCATGGATGTCACTTAGGTTATCCTCCACCTCATATTCAAATTCTAATTAATTATCATGAATCACATTCATATAATTAATTCTTCCAAGGGAAATACACATCTATTCATAATAGAGTGTTTTAGTTGGATATAATTTAATCATATTAAATTAATTATCAATCCAATTCAATCAACCAACAATCTTTGTTACTTGAAAGGATGGTATCATCTCAAAAATACGTATTATTCGAATTTTATTAATTAGAAAAAGACATCATCATCCCTTCAAGCATTATCCCTTCCCTACCCGCTGTCATGGCCAGTACTGATGGGAGTGGGACAGACTACTCACGGAGAAACCTGCTATCCCAATGCTCCTCAACTAGACACCATATCCGCACTCATCTGACACCTCCGAATCTCTATTCTATGCAGATGACCTGCATTAAGAGGTCAGTCAGATATCAGCCTAACTGAGATAGGATTACCATCTCCTACTCAGGCTGGAGATCATCTCTTAACAATCATTTGACAGTGCTTGATGAGTCCTTTATCTAACTCATTAGATATTCATCCAAGCACCAACCTCTATGATTCAATAATTGAATCAACAGCTGTATGATCATTAGAATGGCCATGGTACATAACCCTAATTGTACTAAGGGACCTATTATGCAAATTAGTTGTTCTTCATTTTAGATCAGGGAATGATATTTACAATAACATTTATTGCATAATGGTTCGCCGTGGGCTCGCTTGTTGTTGACAAGGTTTTTCGCAGTTTAAAATGATGATTTTACCAAGTCGTTGTTTTCCCACGATAAACCGTTATCAAACAAATAAAATACAACTACGAGCACAATGGAGACATACAAAATGCATACGGCAAGTAGAGGTTCGAATCCACAAGGACCAAGCAAACTAGCAATATTTTCTTTTAAACGATTTTAGACCAGTTCTCAACTTCAACCTCGTAGGGATAGAAAATGATATTTTTCTGCAAACTTAAGGGCATGTATGTAATTTAAACAACATTAGGGAGACATGATTAATAAGGAGCAATTTTTGTGAAATATATTAAATTCCAAAATTTGTGAAGTTGTAATGAACTTAACCCTTACCAAATACTATGATCCTCTTAGAATATACGTACTAAAAACAGTGATCTGGAAATGCAAACTTTACATAAACTATAAGTACATATATGCATGATGATGAAAGTTTGCAAAGTTTAAAGACATGGAAATGCAAATTTTATGTAAACTATAATTAAGCAAATGCTTGGTGATTAAAGTTTGCAAAGTTTAAGACAGAACAAAAACAGTAAATGCAAAGAAGGAAACGAGGTGGCTGCGGGTATGGCCCAAGTGGTGTTGAAGATGAACGGACAGAACAATCGCCGGCCGAAGGTGATACTGCGTGCGAGGAAGATCGCTGGAGGATGTGGCCAGTGGCGCGCGGAAACGCGCAACAGAGAGGAGGGCGCGCTGGAGGACATGGGCTGGACGTGCACCTGCGCGCGACTATGGATGAGGATGCGCGCAAGGTGCGAGGGGGCAGTGGCTGGACGCAAGGCCGGTGGTGCGTAGCCGGTGGTGCACCCACGTGCAAGGAGAATCGCTGGAGAACGGAGACCGCTGGGCGTGCAGCCGCTGGCTGTTGTGTTGATGGCGTACGGGGGAGATGGCGTGCACGAGTGAAGGGAGGAGAGGGGCTACGTTCCTGCAAAAACAAAGTAAAAAAAGAGCGAGAGGCGTCGAGAGAGAGAGTGCGTGGGTGAGGGAGGAATGGGGGGAGGGAGAGTACGTGAGAAGGGAAGAGGGTATGCGTGAATAGAGAGAGAGGGTGAGAATGAAAATGGCCTTTTTATCCTTGCAATGTGCGGCTCCATACCATGCAAATAAAGAGAGAGTAAAGACAAAAACATAATTGTTGCATGGGGAAGGGATTGGGTGAAGTACGTGAGGTGCAACTTATGCATGGGGAAGGGAGTGGTAGGGTGGCTCTATGCATGATAATAAAGAGTGTATTTTTTACACTAAACCCCCTCCCTGTTTCTTCCAAAAAAAAGGTGAAGTGAAATGTGTTTATATTGTAAGCATATCCGATAGTTCTTCATTTTTTTCTTTGATAACAACAAGTCTTATCTTTATAGCTGAGAATTAATCTCAGTATAAAATAAGATTTTTAAATGTGAATGATAATTTTATCTCCTCTATGTATAGGATGCAATTTATGTGAATTTGAAGTTTATGGATCAATTATTTAGATTGCATATCACATAATTTGATCATATTATCTCTGTATATATTGTAATCATCACACCCCCATACTTAAGCATTGCTAGTCCCGAGCAAGAATAAGATAAGCAATAGTCAAGGGCAAGGAAAATAGCCAAGATAGATCTGGTGAGGGTTTGCAGCAGACATACCTACAAAGTCTCGAGTTTTCAGATCCTAACCACACAAACACACAAACTTCAGTAGAGTTGACCATGGATTAATGATTTGTTTCGAATAGTCGACTTGACTCGAGTTTTGTAGTTTCAACAGCCTCTCAGTTCCAACAAAATCAATCATGATTTTAGAAGATCGATCAGGTCAGCTCATCCCTAAGAAATAGGTATTCTCTTTGACCTTGAGTGGATACAAACAGTGTTAGTGATAGTTTTAGCTTTCGTGAGTCAAGAGAACGAGCTAACAACACAATCTATCAAGGTACCGAATGATTCCCTATACATATAGCCTCAGTCCTCACCTAGATTCAGGCATAATCTCCTTTCATCCAAGTATGTCGGCATAGAAAAAAATAGGTCATAGTTTATGGGACTTAATTTCGGTGTTTTCCGTAGACCACTTTGGTCCGTTGCTCTCATTCTTTTCCTTTTGCAGAGCATAACCCTGGGCCTCTGTGGGCCTCTTTTAAAAATTTAGGTAGCATCATTGGGCTGCTACCACGTCTTTTTGGTGGAGAAGGGTTATTTGGTGGTCTTCTTTCCTTGCTTTTGCTTTGCACATCATTGCACGATTGGTTGTTTTTGGCATTTGTATTGTGATATGCCTTTTTGTGGTACTTTTGTCTTGGATTTTGGCATCAAGAGGTAGTATCGGCTTAATATTGTCTTTGGAGGCACGATACTGGCTTAATTGCTGACACACTTAGACTAGAGAGATCATGTTGCTCCTGAGTCAGGTTCCTTCACTGACTATAGATAAGGTTCGGGCATTGGCACAACCAAGAGGACAACTCCTCACCTCAACTAGATTGTAATTGTATCTCGTAAAATAAACTCAATCAAGCTAAGTGCAATGTACAGTTGCTTAATATCCACTGAAGAGTTTAAGAGTGCTACTAGTTGCTCATGTGATCTAGTTAGATACAGAAGTTCATTCACCAGTAGAGTTAGTGGAACTGAGAGAATAAAGTCCAAATAGACCTGAAGAAAGTTTAAAAACTCATGCCTAGTGTAATTCTGATGAAGTTTAATGGATTAGGGTCAACTCAACCTCAGTTTATGATTTATGCAGTGAAGATCTGATAGGATAAAACTAGGAAGGATGTATTTTTGGTGGTTTTCTTGCTTTTGAAAATATTTTTAGGGGAATTTTTGCAAAAGAGAGTTTTTTTTGAAAGAGTATGCAATTTTGAAAAACTATGCAGATACCCCCCATACTTAACAGAAACCATGTCCTCATGTTGAAGACAATGTGCAATAGGAGGATCAGAAGGGATGTGGAATGTATTTTTATTTTTGTTTTTGTTTTTTTTGGAATGTAATGTAGAGGGGTACCCCCATACTTATCTAATGCAATGCAGTGAAAATAAATATGTGAGCAGTAAAACGAAAAGATACCTGTGAGGGGAGGCTCACGAGAGTGCATGATTTAACGCCTCAGTTTGGCGATGTGGTGGTTCATTTTTCCTGCAGAAGGTATGTTGTGCAAACATGCATAGGACCAGATGGTTCAACAACAGGTTTTAGTCTTTGACCATTGAATCTGAAAATGGCTTTAGTGTTTGGGTCAGAAATTTCTATCGAGCCATTATCGAATACTTGAGTTACAATGTATGGTCCTTTCCATTTCGATCTCAGTTTTCCTGGAAATAACTTCAGTTTTGCATCAAATAGCCACACTTTTGATTTTCCTTGAATGTTTTCCTCGAAATATTGGCATCGTGCCACAACTTGATTTTCTCTTTGTATAGCAAGTTGTTATCATAGGCTTGTGATCTCAATTCTTCAAGTACAGATAAGTCCAATAGTCGTCTCTTCCCAGCCTCATCATAATCCAGATGGCATTTCTTGATTGCCCAGAGTTATTTGTGGTGGACCTCTACAGGTAGGTGACACGACTTTCCATAGACTAACCGTAATGGGCTCATACCTAAGGGTGTGCGGAAAGCGGTGCGGTAGGCCCAAAGAGCAGAAGGTAAGTGTTGGGACCAGTCTTTACGATCAGAGCGAACAATTTTCTGAGGATGGCCTTGATTTCTCGGTTTGATAGCTCGACCATTCCATTAGTCTGTGGGTGATAGGCAGTTGAGACACGGTGTTCGACTCCATTTTTCTTGAGTAAATTCTTAACTGAAGCATTCAGAAAGTGTGTGCCTCCATCACTAATGACCACCTTTGGCAATCCAAATCGAGAGAATAGGTCGTTCAAGAACTTGATAACATTTGTGCTATCAGCAGCACGAGTGGGAATGGCTTCTACCCAACGAGAGACGTAATCAACAGCGAGAAGAATGTGTTGGTAACCATGTGATGTGGTGAAAGGTCCCATGAAGTCTATTCCCCAAGTATCAAAGATCTCGACTATATGCACGGGTTGGAGGGGCATCATGTTACGACGGGTCATTGTTCCATTAGTCTGACATGCATGACAAGATTGAGCAAAATGATGGCCATCCTTAAAGAGTGTGGGCCAGTAGAAACCGCATTGTAAGACTTTAGCGGCTGTGCGTTTCCCTGAGTGGTGTCCTCCACACCTAGAAGTGTGGCAGTGAGTTAGGACATCGTTGACTTCAGATTCAGGGATGCATCATCTCCATATCAAATCAGTACCCTCTTTGAAGAGCAAAGGATCTTCCTAGTGATAGTATCGGGCTTGGGCTTTGGTTTTGTCTTTCTTATGTTTTGGCCAATCATCAGGAAATGTGGAAGTGACGATGTAATTGACGACGTCGGTATACCAAGGGAGTTGAGAAACATACATGATACTTTCGTCTGGAAAATTATCAGAAATTTGGGATTGTGTCTGTGTTTGAGGAATGGAGTCTTGAAAGATGATCCGCCACGACATTCTTTGCTCCGGCTTTATCTTGAATCTCTAAATCAAATTCTTGGAGAAGTAATACCCACCTAATGAGTCTAGGCTTAGCATCAGTTTTTGTGAAGAGATATTTCAGAGCAGAGTGGTCTGTGTAGATGATGATGTGGGATCCTAGGATGTAAGATCGAAATTTCTCTAAGGAGAACACCACAGCCAAAAGTTCTTTTTCAGTTATAGTGTAGTTCTTTTGAGCACTATACAGAGTTTTACTAGCATAGTGAATGGCATAAGGTTTTCCATCTTTCCTTTGACCCAATACTGCCCCCACAGCATAATCAGATGCATCACACATGATCTCAAATTCACAGTTCCAATCAAGGGGCTATAGGATGGGTGCTTCAGTGATGATTTTCTTCAGGGTTTTGAAGGATTCAAATGCTTCCTCAGTGAAAGTGAAGTCTTGATCTTTTTCCAGTAATTTTGTGAGAGGGCGGGAAATTTTTGAAAAGTCTTTGATGAAGCGGCGGTAAAAGCCGACATGACCTAGGAAGGACCGAACATCTTTTATGTTCACTGGTGGACTTAAATGGGTGATTGTCTCGATTTTTGATGGGTCTACTTCCATTCCTTTCTTTGACACAACATGTCCTAACACATCCCATGTTTTATCATAAAATGTGATTTCTCCCAAGATAATATCAAGTTTACTTCAATGCATTTCTGGAGGACTCTATCCAAAAATCCCAGTGACTTTGAAAATGATTTTGAAAATGATAGTTGTTCTATCCATTCCACCCAGAATTTGATTGTTCTCTCCATGTGTTGTGCTTATTTGAATGTCCTCCTCCTTGATTTCTCTGCACCCAATTCACAGTCTCAGGATTTGTGTCTTGATTATGGGTGAATGTGGTGTGGTTAACTTCCTGGTTGGTGGGATTATTCATGGCCAATTTTTCTATGGCTTGAGTCATGAGGTTTATTTGTTTGGAGAGGGTTTCCCATTTGCCAAGATTCTCATTGCTAAATCTCTCATGGTCAATGATATTGACTGTCTTTGTGTTCCCACTGTATTGTTCAATTAAGGAACTATTCACCGAATTGTCAGCCATATTTTCAAACAAATTCCAAACGAAGTGCTCATCACGGCTGATGTAGTTTCCATCACAGGAGCCATCAATCACTCTCTTAATGATGTATCTATGCCCTCATAAAATATCTGAACTAACTTCCATTTGGGTATGGCATGATGATGGTATTTCATTTGAAGTTCCTTAAATCGTTCCCAGGCTTCATAAATGGGCTCTCTATTTTTCTGAGTGAATGATGATATCGCTTGTCTCAGGGCATTTGTCTTTCCTATTGGGAAGTATTTCTTGATGAATGCCTCTCTTAATGAGTCCCAAGAGGTGAGTGGGGTTCCATAATTTTGGAGCCATTGGAGTGCTTTGTCTTTGAGTGAGTGGGTGAAGGCTTTCACGTAGATATATTCTTTCTCTACCCCAGGGATACTCATAGTGTCACAAGCAGATCGGAAGTCTTGGATGTGGAGGAAGGGATCTTCAGAGTCATTTCCATAGTATTTTGGGATTAAGGAGTGTGATGCGGGTTTTATCTCAAAGTCTCTTACTTCAGGCAGAATTTGGACCCAGTGAACTAAGTCTTATGTAGCCGGGTTGTAATGTGTACTAATGGGTGGTGGTCGGATGAGAGGTGCTATGGTGTGGCAAATTGTGTCATTTTCTTTTCTTAGCAGTTGCAGTTGATGTAGGATGAGATCCATAGGGTTTGGTCTTTCTTCTCCCATGTCTCCAAGGTCAGTTGAAGGAGATGGGTTGGGTTTTCTTCTATAAATCAGGTCGTACTCTAATGGTTGTTGCACTGGATTTTTCAGAGATCTACGACCTAGCATACACAACACAATACACCAGACAATTTTTTGTTTCACCAACTCACACAAAAATTGCCGCGGAAGCGGTTATCTTTCCGATTTTAATTTAGTGATTCAACAAAAGTTTTCAGAGAAATTAGAGTCCTTAAGGATGAGGTGGGTGTGGAAGATTGTGAGAAATCGATGTCCTAACCCCGTTGGGGGATCCAGGGTGCAGTACTCAGATCGAGGATCTGCTTCTTCCCACAAGAACATGTGCCCAACACGTCGAGGAGTTACGATCTCTCTCTGCAATCTCACGTAGCACCAGGGATTTTTGTCTCTATCCAAGGGTTTTATGTGCTCATGATTTTTGTGTCATACACGTGCATCAAACAAGCATTCAAAATTTGTCCGCTTTCTGCTCGGGCCACTGCAGTGGACTTTCAAGCTTATCTTTTTAAATGATCAGTGCACGATTTGATGGTCTTTGAATTAGATTTTTAGAGGGAGAAGACCATAGAAATGATGCAATCAAGAAGTATGTTTTAAGTTTTTTCGATTTAAGTTCGGAGCACAAACAAATACAAGAAATTTTAAAATCCTAAGATGCCTAAGAGAAAGAAGGACTCACAGTGCATGCACTTCTGGCGCTAATCCTTAATGTTTTGTCCTGCTGATGGCGAGCTTTTCCGAGAAGGAGGGGGAAATTAAGATTACAATTTTTTTAACCAAATTACAAGTTTGCTAAATCAAAATGCATGAAAAGATAAGTATATTTTTTTTCTTTTTGAAGCCTAAGTACCTGCAAAACAACAAAAAAAATGCACGGATTAGAAACTTGAAATTAATTAGAATGAAGGAGAAAAAAATTGCAAACATTGCTTAGTCCCCGGCAACGGTGCCAAAATGTTGACAAGGTTTTTCGCGGTTTAAAATGATGATTTTATCAAGTCGTTGTTATCTCACGATAAACCGTTATCAAACAAATAAAATACAACTACGAGCACAATGGAGACATACAAAATGCATACGGCAAGTAGAGGTTCGAATCCACAGGGACCAAGCAAACTAGCAATATTTTCTTTTAAACGATTTTAGACCAGTTCTCAACTTCAACCTTATAGGGATAGAAAATGATGTTTTTCTGCAAACTTAAGGGCATGTATGTAATTTAAACAACATTAGGGATACATGATTATAGTGAGCAATATTTGTGAAATATATTAAATTCCAAAATTTGTGAAGTTGTAATGAACTTAACCCTTACCAAATACTATGATCCTCTTAGAATATACGTACTAAAAACAGTGATCTGGAAATGCAAACTTTACATAAACTATAATTACATATATGCACGATGATGAAAGTTTGCAAAGTTTAAAGACATGGAAATGCAAAATTTATGTAAACTATAATTAAGCAAATGCTCGGTGATTAAAGTTTGCAATGTTTAAGATAGAACAAAAACAGTAAATGCAAAGAAGGAAACGAGGTGGATGCGGGTATGGCCCAAGTGGTGTTGAAGATGAACGGACAGAACAATCACCGACTGAAGGTGATACTGCGCGCGAGGAAGATCGCTGGAGGATGGTGGCCAGTGGCGCGCGGAAATGCACAACAGAGAGGAGGGCGCACTGGAAGACAGGGGCTGGACGTGCACCTGCGCGCGACTGTGGACGAGGATGCACGCAAGGTGCGAGGTGGCAGTGGTTGGACGCAAGGTCGGTGGTGCGTAGCCGGTGGTGCACCCACGTGCAAGGAGAATCGCTGGAGAACGGAGACCGCTGGGCGTGCAGCTGCTGGCTTTTGTGTTGATGGCGCACGGGGGAGATGGCGTGCGCGAGTGAAGGGAGGAGAGGGGTTGTGTTCCTGCAAAAACAAAGTATAAAAGAGAGAGAGAGGTGTCGAGAGAGAGAGTGCGTGAGTGAGGGAGGAATGTGGGGAGGGAGAGTACGTGAGAAGGGAAGAGTGTATGCGTGAATAGAGAGAGAGGGTGAGAATGAGAATGACCTTTTTATCCTTGCAATGTGCGGCTCCATACCATGCAAATAAAGAGAGAGTAAAGACAAAAACATAATTGTTGCATGGGGAAGGGAATGGGTGAAGTACGTGAGGTGCAACTTATGCATGGGGAAGGGAGTGGTAGGGTGGCTCTATGCATGATAATAAAGTGTGTATTTTTTACACTAAACCCCCTCCCTGTTTCTTCCAAAAAAAGGTGAAGTGAAATGTGTTTATATTGTAAGCATATCTGATAGTTCTTCATTTTTTCTTTGATAACAACAAGTCTGATCTTTATAGCTGAGAATTAATCTCAGTATAAAATATGATTTTTAAATGTGAATGATAATTTTATCTCCTCTGTGTATATGATGCAATTTATGTGAATTTGAAGTTTATGGATCAATTATTTAGGTTTCATATCACATAATTTGATCATATTATCTCTGTATATATTATAATCATCACTTGTCCAACAGTTTTAGCTTCTATGAGTTGAGAGAGAGAGGCATTGATACAATCTAACGGGGTGCCCAATGATTCCCTAAGTTGATACTTTCAATCCTCACCAGAATTCAGACATAGTCTCATTTACCCAAGTATGTCAGCATAAAATAGGGAGCAATTCATATAGAGAATGGGAGTTAATTTTGGAGTTTTCTGAAGACCGATTTGGTCCGTTGCTCTCATTCTTTTCATTTTGCAGAGCATAACCCTGAGCCTCATTGGCCTTTTTAAAAAAGTATGTAGCATCTTTGATCTGCTTGATGGCACAAAAATCCTATCAGTCAAGATGGAAAAATATTCATAGGTAGTTGTTCTCAACTAATCAATTCAGTCAACGAGAAAAATGTATAAAACTACTTAAGATAAATCAACAATATGTAATGTATGCGATCTTTGCTATATTAATTTACCTAGTATAGTGACCAGGGTCGAACACAAGGAGCACGATTAAAGAACTCAGCAGTCAAATTTCAAAAATAAAATAAAATGAATTTTTAGTGGTTTTTGATTTTTCATTTTTTTATATTCAAATGCGGAACAATATGCACAAGAGAATAAAAATACACACACCAAACACTTTTTGTGTTTTTTAAATAGTAAAAAATACTCAGAAAAATCCAGAGAAAATGTTTTTGTGTTTTATAGGTTTTAAGATGTTCTTGTTAATTTTTATAGAATTTTCATATGTTTTTTTGATTTTATAAAAATCAAACAGTGGCAAAAATGATAAACAATGCACAACCTGAAGTAATTTGCAACTTAAAATTAATTGAAGTGCTACAACTCCTGGTAATTATTTTTATGCTAAATTATTGATAAATATCTACGCACAGGAACTGAAATCACAATTTTTTTATTTTTCTACAATATTTTTGAAGATTTTTAGTAGTTTGCAATTTTTTGGGTTTTATAAATAATTAATTTCTGAAAACTTGATAGAAAATAGAAGACAATAAAATAACCTAATCTAATTTTTTGGATTTTTTAGGGCAATATTCAAATTTTTATGAATTTTCAAAATTCAGGCAATGAAAATGATACTGTTTTTTATTTTTTTAATAATAGAAATGAATTTAAAATGCAATGAAATTTATATCAACAAATATGCATACAACATGAGCATAAGGTGATTTTTAGCTAATAACATCTAGAAACACATGGACTACATTAAAAATATTGAAAGTTCTTGAGTGTGAAATTAATAGGAAATAATATTAAATAAAAAGCTTGTTATTTTCCTACTATGGACGTGATGTGCATGTGATCTAGTTGAGGTGGGGGTCTTTCTACAAATCTCAGAAATATTAGGGGTGAATATATAATTTTTCCAATTTCTTTTTTATTGCCCTAGGGTTTCTTCTTGTTGTTCGTTCTTTCCACACAAAAAAGGGGGGGTGCAGCGCCCCCTCCCTCATGGTGGAGAAGTGTTTGACGATGATGATGGTGCGGGTGTGGTGGCGTGGAGGGTCGGCCGGTGGTCGAGAGGTGGAGCTGAAACAGGGTCGGCGCCGCGGGGCTGGCGGCAGAGGGACGTGCGATGTCTCAAACGCATGAAATCGCACGTGGCCAGCACACTGGAGGCCGTACGTGGCCTTCGTCGGTGGCAGATGGTAGGACCGATGGATCGAGGCGGTCGGGCAGCGCGTGGGTGTTGGCGCAGGCCACGTGTGGGCTCGGCGGTGGATTCGAGTATGCTGTGGGTGGATCGGTGCCTATGCGGTGATACTGGCCCTCCTGGCGGGAGGAGGCGATGGTCGCAGCTCGTGTGGAGGTGTTTAGAGGGCTGGAGGTGATGCGGAGGTTGTTGCCGATGGAGTAGGGCCCCACAAGCTAGCGGGGGTCGTCACACGCAAAGGGTCGGCCGTGCGATGCTGCACTTTTTTTTTATTTTTTCAGAAATAGAACTATCATTATTTACTTATTTATTATTTTTTGCAGACTGTAAATAGAAACAGAAAAATTTTATATATTATATATATATATTTTTATTTTTTATTTTCCTGCAAAATAAATGTTAGATAGAGATAAAAAACTATATTTTTTATTATCTTGCAAAATAAATGTTAAAAGAAAACGTATAAATTTTTTTTTATTGTTTTTTTGTATTTTTTTGATAAAATAGGATATATGAACGGGTGCGGATCCTGCGATATAAAAGATGGACCCGGATCTCTGGTCACTGTGCATGACCGGAGTTGATAGATTATGTGAGGTAGAATGTGAAATATCGGAATATCGATGTGAGATGAAAAATCAAAATCATAGATGAAGCGATCGGTGATGAAAAATGGTGATGAAAACTATGGATCCAGATCTACAATGAGCTTGAAAATAAAAACTTTGTTATGATTACTCTATATGAAAGATGAGAAATAAAATTGGATCTAACCTGAGGGAGGCGGGCACCGCGATGGCCTCGACGACAATCGATCTACTGTCACTGGATGGCTCAGGGGCTGGGCTCCTCTTCGACCGACGAGATTTCGGGAATGAGGCTCCTTCTCCACTGAAGATTGATCAAAGAATAATGAAGGAAAGGAGACCCATTAAAAAGAAGAATAAATCCCATAAAGGAAACTATGTAAAAAAAGGAATGTGTTTATAGGTTAATTAAATAAAATAAATAAATTAATAAATTAAAACCAAAATATGGAATTAAATAAAATAACTAAAATAATTAATTTACAAAAAATAATTAGCCACCTTAATGGTGGTTATTTAAAGTTAAAAATCAAATTTTATATACACGGTAGGTTTTCAAATCAAATAAATGAATTAATCAAATAAATAAATCAAAATTTTGTTATTATATTAATTTAATTAATTAATGTTAGATATTTATTTTTTTGGTGATTTTATGTAAGGAAATTAGTTATATACAAGTATTATGTACATATAGTACAATATCACATGTACAAATAAGGAAATTATTTTTAATTTTTTTTATAAAATTTTGTTTTTATTTTTAATAATGAAGAAAAATATTTACAAATATTTACATTATGTATAAAAAATAAATATGAATAAATATATACAATAAGTAAGCGGTAAAACCACACAAATCGCCCGAGAAAAAATGACTTTTCAACCGTAGCTCCAGAAATTATGAAACCATAGCCACTTTAAAGATAATTTAATTTAGAGTATAATGGAAGTGAGTTTGATTCAATTTGAGTTTGTTTGGAGCAGAAATTAGTCTTTCAATTATCGCTTTCCAACTTTTTCTGAGTGCGGTTATTTGTAATATGTACATTATTTTATTTTGCAATTATTTCTTGTATTTACAAAACATTTTTATTTACAACTTTTGTTCAGAAAAATATTTAATTTGAGGTCAATTTATATACAAATAAGATAGTATGATTTTTAAACAAATATACAAGGAATAAATGTACACATTATTTTTCGATTTTTGGATTAAAGACCCTATGTCCCCCTACTTTATTCCTGGTCGATCAGGTCAAGTCTTGACCTTCTCTCGGGATTCGGGTCAGTCTGCATTTATTTCATAAATACATCCTTTATTTTTCTTTTCTTTTTCTTTTCTTCTTTCTTCTTTTATTTGAGTATAAAAAGTGTTAAAAATGCATATTTAACAAATGCATGCAAAATTGCAATTTCATGAAATTAGTGGATATTTACAGGTATTTGACTAAGGAAATAAAACTAAAATAAAAGAATAAAGGTGATGAATCATGTATTCATCACTGTTACAATGGCTTTTTAGTGGTGTTGGGTTATTTGGAATATCTTCTATCTTTGCTTTGCATGTTTATGCATAATTGATGGTATTGGCATTCTGTTGTATTGCGATATGCCCTCTTGATTTTGTGCAGTTTTTGTTCTGGATTTGGTATTAAGGTAGTATCTGTTTAATATTGACATTTGATACACAATACTAGGCTTATTTGCTGACATACCTGGATTAGAGAGATTATGTTGTATCCTGAATCAAGTTCCTTCAATAACTATAGATAAGGTTCAGGCATTGGCATGACCAAGATGATAACTCCTCACCCCAACTGGATTATAACTGTATCTCGATAAAACCATCTCAATCAAGCTATGTGAAATGTGCAGTTGTTTAATATCCAATGAAGAGTTTAAGAGTTCTACTAGTTACTTAGGTGATCTAGTTAGATACAGAAGTGTATTCACCACAAAAGTTAGCGGAACTTGAAAAAATAAAGTCCATATGGACTTGAAAAACACTCAAAACTCATTTTTGGTGAAATTCTGATATAATTAAGTGTGTTAGGGTCAATTCATCCTCATTTTATAACTTTTGCAATGGAGATCTATATTCCTAAAAAGATAGGATAATAATATGAGGAAAGGGAACATTTACGGATTTTTACGTTGTTTTTGGATAAGGATTTTAAAGAAAATTTTGCAAATTTTTAATTGATTTTTGGCTATGCAATTTTTTTTAAAAAATATTTTTGATATTTTTAAAAAGAGTCATGGAGTTCTAAAAAGTATGGAAATTTTGAAAAACATGGTAAATATGTAGACATCCCTAAGCACACAAAAAAATGTCCTAATGGTAAAAACAATGTAAACACCAATAAGAGGACCAAAAGATTAGGTGATTACAGTGAAATAAGACAGTTTTTTTTATTTTGTTATATATGTATATTTATTTTTTTGGTGATTTAAAGGGTGGTACCCCATACTTATGCAGTGCAAGAAAAATACAAATGTGAGAAAATAAAAATGTTATTGAGAAAAGATACTTGTGAGAAGAAACTCATGAAGATGCATGGTTTTAACGCATAAGCCCAGCTTTGAAAGGCTCAAAGTTCCTACAGAATTAAGTTTTCAATATCATGCATGGTCTGTATGGCTCAACAATAGGTTTTAACCTTTGACCATTAACTTTGAATGTGGCTTTAGTGATTGGGTCTGTTATTTCTCTATAACGATTGTTAAATACTTGGGTTACAATATATGATCCTTTCCATTTTATTCTCAGCTTACCCAGAAATAATTTCAATTTTGTATCAAACAACGAGACTTTTTGATTCTCGTGGGATGATTTCTTTGAAATGTTTGCATTTATGCCATATATTGATTTCTCCTTATATGACAAACGTTATCATAGGCCAGAGATTGTATCTCCTCAAATTCATCCAAATCCAACACTCTCTTCTTTTCAGCCTCATCATAATCCAACTAACAATTTTTATTGCCTAGAGTGATTTGTGGCGAATCTCAACATGTAAATGGCATGGCTTTCCATAGACAAGACGGTACGAGTTCATTATTAAGGGTGTACGGAAGGATGTACAGTAGGCCCAAAGAGCAGATGACAAGTGTTGGGACCAGTCCTTGCAACAATATGGAATCGTTTCTTGGAGTATGTTTTTTATCTCTCGATTTGATAACTCGACCATTCCATTGGTTTGTGGGTGGTAGGAAGTCGAGACATGGTGTTCAACTCCATTATTCTTTAGTAACTTTCTTACCGAAGAATTTAAAAGTGGGTTCCTCCATCACTAATAACGACCTTAGGTAATCCAAATCAAGAGAATAGGTCGGTCAGGAACTTAACAATGATTTTTCTATCAACATCGTGAGTGGGAATGGCATCTACCCAACAGGAGACATAATCAACAATGAGAAGAATGTATTCGTAGTCGTGTGATGTGGTGAAAGCCCCCCTGAAATCTTTACCACAAGTGTCAATAATTTCAACCGTGTGTATTGGAGGGGCATCATGTCACGATGAGTAATTGTTCCATTGGTTTAACATGCAGGACATGCTTGGGTAATGTAATGAGCATCTTTAAATATTGAGGGCTAATAGAATCCTCATTGAAGTACTTTAATGGTAGTATGCTTTCTCGAGTGGTGGCCTCTACCCCTAGAGGTTTGGCAATGAGGTAAGACGCTAGAGGCTTCAGAGTTAGGAATACAACATCTCCATATCAATTAAGTACCCTCTTTGAAAAGAAGATGGTCATCTCAATGATAGTATCGAGCTTGGGCTTTGGTTTTATCTTTCTTATGTCTTGGCCAATCGTCAGGTAACTTTGAAATGACGAGATAATTTACGATCCACATACCAAGGAAGTTGAGATACAATCATTATATTTTCATCCGGGAAAGTGTCGGAGATGGGGACCATGTTTTTGATAGAGCCGTTGGGCGGAAGAGGTGAAAGGAATCTTGATAAAAGATAGGCAACGACGTTCTTTGCTCTGACCTTATCTCGAATTTCCAAGTAAAATTCTCGAAGCAATAGGACCCACCTAATGAGTATAAGCTTGGCATCTTTCTTTGTTTATAGGTACTTTAGAGCAAAGAGGTATGCGTAAATTATGATATGAGAATCTAAGATCTATGTTCGAATTTTTTCTAGTGTGAACACCACACCACAACTAGAAACTCTTTCTCAGTCACAGTGTAATTCCTTTGTATATCATCAAGTATCTTGCTTGCATAGTGGATGGCATATGGTTTTCCATCCTACCTTTGTCCCAAAATCACCCCAACAACATAATCAAAAGCATGACACATTATTTCAAACTCACTGGTCCAATCAGGGGGATGCAATATTGTAGCCTCTGTGATGATATTTCTCAAGAATGAAGGAGTCAAAGGATTACTTGGTGAATGTAAAGTCTTGATACTTCTCAAGAGGTTTGGTGAGTGGTGAGACATGTTTTGAAATGTCATTTATAAAGCATCGGTAGAAACTAACGTGCCCTAGAAAAGCCCATACACCTTTTATTTTGATGGGTGGGCTCAAGTGGATGATGGTTTCAATTTAGAGGGATCCACCTCCATCTCATTCTTTGAGACGATATGCCCCAACATAATTTCTTGTTTCACCATGAAATGTGATTTCTCCCAAGATAATAGTAAAATCACCCCAATGCATTTTTCTAATATTTTGTAGAAAAATCCAAGTGTTTCCTCATAATAGTTTCCAAAAATTGAAAAATCATCGATAAATACCTCCATAAAGTCACCGACCATATGAGCGAAGAAACCCATCATACATCTTTGAAAAGTAGCTGGGGCATTGCATATCTGAAAGGCATGCGTCAAAATGCATAAGTTCCAAAAGGACATGCTAATGTGGTCTTGTCTTAATCCTCTAGTGCTATGGAAACTTGGTTATTGATTGAATATCCATCCAAAAAGCAAAAGTATTCTTTTCCGATGAATCGCTTCATGATTTGATCAATGAATGGTAGTAGAAAGTGGTCTTTACGTGTAGCTTTAGTGAGTTTTCTATAACTGACACATACTCTCCAAGATGTTGCCACTCGAGTTGGTATGTCCGCTCATATTTCATTTTTTACAATTGTCAAACCAGCTTTCTTTGGGACGATTTAGAACAATTGTCAAACCAGCTTTCTTTGGGACGATTTAGAAAGGACTGATCCATGGACTATTAGCTATTGGATAATGATGATGGTACCCAACCACTTGTATATCTCATTTTCTAAAACCTCTCTTAGATTATGATTCAACCATCTTTGCATTTCATGAGAGGGCTTGCTATCATTTTCCAAGTATATGTGGTGTGTGCAGAATGTTGGGCTTATTCCTTCCAAATCAGTAATTTTCCATCTAATAGCTTGATAATTCCTCTTTGATATAAAGTTGTATATTCAACATCCCCCTATAAGAGTCAACAACCTCCAAGTTCCATACTGTTATGGTCAGGACTCCTTAATAACCATGTCAGAACAAGTCTACATATGCAAACTCTAATGACTATGAATCTTTCCTTGTACTGTGTTAGTGATATGTATCTCCCTACCTCATAAATGGCAAAGAAACATCTTCCCTTAATATGGTAACTCTAATCCACCAGTCTAGAAACTCTTTCCTCGAGGAGCGGGGTATTCTCTTCTAAGTTCAAGTTCAACCATCTCAAGAAGAGGGGGAAAGAAGAGAATGGATCTTGACCATTGTAGACATGTATCCCTTGAAGCTTAACCAGTGTAGATAAGTCTCCAGCTACAAGCTTCCATGAGATGGGATGGTGGAATACGTAAGATTTGCTTATTCAATATATACACTCTGGCAAGCATTTTATTTTCAATCAGGCATGTCCCCTTTTTTGGAGTTTTTCAAAAATTTCATTTTGTGTGTGTGTATGTGCATATGTATAGCATATCTACATGGTGTAGAATTTACATAAGGAGTTCTTCTTCTTGAGCCAGTAGAATATCCCTCTTTTGAAGCATTATTGCAACATGCAGACTCCTGTCTTCAGAACTCAATGCCACTTGACTGGGTTGAGGCACACATCCCTCCCTAGAGGAAGATGAGAGGTTCCGACTAGCAGTACTACCCTTATATGCTACCCCAATCTGAAAGATTTTTTTCTCCTCACCACCTCCGCCATGATGAGCTACGTACAAGGTGTGTGTCCAAGTCAAGCCATTATCCATGCGTGCATTGTTAAGTGTTCTACTTAGGCTCATCAAGATGACATGTGAACATAGCCTAGTGAGCCTAGTGGACTCAAAAAATTAAGTCACTAACGAACTGAAAAGTCTTAACCCCAAATCCTATAAGGTTCCTCTAAAGTTAAGTTGATTAAGGTCTTAACCAAGCACCATTTTTAAATTTTATTCCAGACTAGTTTAAATGTCAACCATAATTTAGAAGAATATAAAAAACAAATATATACAAAACTCTCTTCTTTGTTGAAAATTTTCAAAAATATGTGAACTTTTATGGAAAATTTTGAATACAAGAAAGAAGGGAAAATTCTTGCAAAATATTTTTACAAACATTTACAAACAAAATTTTGCAAACATTTATTTTCAAAAAATTTCATTTTTTTAATATACATAATTTTGATACAAAAATATTTATAAAAAATTTACAATCAAAATCATTTTTGCAAAAGTTTTGTAAAAAAATATTTTTTACAAAAGGCTTTTACAACCATTTATGTAAGAGAAATTTTAAAACTTTTTGTGATTTTTAGCCATATTACTAATACACATAATGTATGAGGTATGGTTAAAATATATATACAATATGTACGACACCCCCTATACTTAGCTCGAACGATATCCTCAGAGTGATAAAAGAGCGATGCAAGAAGACATAAGTCGTGCTGAGTATGGGTAAGTGAAAAGAGTGCTATACTACAACGACAACTAAAAGAATATAATGAATCAAATGAATAGAGGTCGGCGATCCACTTGTTCTTAGAATCAAATAATCCCAAGTATAGAAGACTGTACACAATTAGAAAACCGAAGAATAGGATGTACATAAATTTCCTTCCCTATACTTAGGGTAAAATATCCCTAAGTATAGGCAGCAAAACAGAGGTAGATAGAACCAAATGAATAATATAGGTCTGATACTCCCCCATACTTATTGCAAAGTGTCCCCTAAGCATAACATAATCGTAAGATGAAGATGGGGTATCAGAGAAAAAGAATGAATGATATGGACAGTCTGGATCTATACAGTAGCGCGGAAGAAGTGATAATCAGGTATGAGATGCAAATGATGTGAGTAAAAGACAATATATCATATAAAATGAATAGGGGCAACGTCAATGATCAGCGGATCGTGATCAAGATATGGCTTCAGGCGCTAACAGTTAACTCCAAATCTGGCCTGACATCATTTGATCTTGCAGCATCAGTACCATACTCTAGCCTGGCATCGAGAATCTCGGCGGCATCTACACCACCATCTGCACCTGGAAATACGACGGCCTTAGTACCGTCATCCAGATCAACATCCTTGGTGGAATTAGCTCTACCATCATCACCATGATAAGTGGCATCAGCACGACTTTCTTCCTGGTCCAGCGCCGTGGAATCATCATCGGGACATCATTTAGATGAGTCGTTGTCGGCTGGCATCCTACAGCTCCTAAGTGTCACAAAATCAACATCAAATTTAGAAGAAGAACTATCATCCAAAATATCACTAGGAGTTGTGGTCTCTATAACTATACCTGATCAGATTTCCTCTTGAGATTATTCGGATTGGGTTCAATCAAAGAAGGTATGGAGACCTTGCCCTTTCTTATCTCCCTCATCTCCTACCAGAACTTGTCCAATTCTCACCACAAGGAGGCTTGCTGATCAGAGAGCAAGGAGCGAGGTCATCAAGGGTTGGGTTCTCATAAACTAGTGCATGAGAACAAGGAGCGAGGTCAACAAAAGTTGTTGGTAGTAAGGAGGTGGCTGGGAGTACTGCTAAGGCTGCTACGGCTTCTTCCACTGATGTCCCTGATACTGGGGACGAGATCCATGCAGTTGCTACTGCTAGTGGGCGTATTGGTGCTGCTGATGGTGGGTACCCTGCCTAGCCTGAGCTGGAGGCTGTTGCTGGGAAGAGGTGCCTCCAGTAGACCATGAGAAGTTGGGATGGTTATGACAAATCCTAGGCTATGATTGGTACTGGGTGTAACAGATCCCGTTGACTTCCATCAATGGCTCCTACTGCTCATAGAGAAGTAGGAAGGGATGCCAAGGCTGATACGATTGTTAGACCACCTTATAAGTGTCTGAAAATGGTGGTGGCTGCTCGTATTGCTAGAGCTGTTGGATCATCTCTGCCTGGATGCGGTGAACCTGTCGGTATGAGGCAGATGGTTGAGAAGAGCTGCTCCCTTGATCAGTTTGTGACCTGAGATGAGGATGAGAAGCCGTTTGTGCCTCTTAGAGACATATGATTTGGGTCTTCAAGTCACTTAATGTTTGGGCCAGCTCATCAAAACGGTCGAGCTTATCCAGGCCCTAGCACTTCTTCTTCTCTATGATCTCTATCCGGTCCAACCTTTGGCTGATAATGCCCATGTCAGCAGCTGAAGACTCTGCGAATGCTACTACTCATGAAGATGCGGAGGGACCTGTATGAATGCATGCAATCCTCTGATATGAAACCGTCTATGGTAGAGGCTTCCCACGAATGTAGACTCGGGTCTGGGACATCACCGTGCTGTTCTCTACCATCTCCTCGTAGATGGCCCAGACCTGGTATTCATCCTTGGTGATGTAGGAACCTCTACATGAGTCATTCACAAGCGCCTACAGCTCAGGTGTCAGCCCATAAAAGAAACTCTGTACGAGGTTGGGCTTGCTTATCTCGTTGTTGGGACACCTGTCAATGAGATCTCTAAATCGATCCCAGGCTTCACAGAACTGTTCATTTAGAATTATCGTAAAGTTTCTAATGATCGCTCTCTCTGCATTGGTCTGGCTGAGTGGATAGTACTTGTTCAAGTTCTTTGTCCGGAGCTACTCCCAAGTAGTGTCTACCTCCCCAGGTGCTTCAGCCAGTAGGTTTCTCTATCAACATGGAGAACGAGAAGGCAATCAGCTTGATTGTGTCCTCCTCCAAGCATGTCATGGACAATTCTGCAATTGATCTAAACTCCTGTAGATGGAGATGGGTCTCCTTGGTTGCTATCCCATGGAACTTGGGAATTAGCTGAATAGTCTGAGGGCGAAGCTCAAAGTCGCCAAGGATCTCGGGCAGCTAGATCCATCTATGGGTGAGGGTTGCACCAGGATTCTGCAACTGCCTCATGCGTACTGGTCTCGTTGGTTTCTGCAGCTCATCCGGACATCCGTCTCCTACAACAACTCTGGGTATCTCTCCACCGGCTGATCTCTACGGCTCAGATCTGCTGGCTCTCATCTACGTGAGCTCTCGCCTCACCTCTGCCATGAATGCTCCATGGTCCCAAATTTGTCTTTGCATGGTCTCCAAGTAAGATAGCAACATGTTGTTGATGGTAGCTGTATCCAATACGAACACCGATCCTCGTGGTTTATCACCACTCCTTCCCTCACTACTAACCATCTCCGATCTCTACAAAGGCAAAGGACTTTAGCTTAAGTGTTGTCAAATGAACATACACATGTGTTGGACTTTGTAATGGTACCTTAGGGGTGAAAGAAGGGTGGTCGAGGGGGAACAAGGTGGAGGCGAATTCAGATTCAGAGAGTGGGTCCGAGCTCTTTGAAACTGTCCTAGATGAACGAGGAGTAGTGCTGGAAAGCGGTGCTGCTAGAGGTAGCCTAAGGGACCTCCTTCCCATCATCGTGATGTGGAACATATGAAGAGTAGATCTGGAATGCAAACAAGATGAGAAATCATCAAATTTACCTACGCAACGCGAGCCGATGACAGTGAAAGTTCGGTCTTTAATATTGTCAAATTTTATTTAGGTGATAATTCAATCCATTAGAGTGGTTAAGCAAGCTGTTAGGAGCCCGACGGTCCCTGGAGTCTGTCCTGTATTCTCACAACCAGTTTTCCCTACCTGTATGGGTTATGGACCGTTTACCGTATACCCTATCTACCAACTCTACTAAGGAAGTCCCGGACCGATTACCAACGATCTGGTGAAATCCTCACTAGAGATCAACCAATTACAAGAAGCAGTAGTCTGAAGAGAGTTTAGGAGTAGCTCTATCCTAGTGTGCGGGTCGCTCTCTCATTGTAAATATATCTAATAATGAGGGGTGACTCTCCCTAATATAAAGATTTTTAAGTGAGGTTCGATTTTAGTTCATGTTTTCTTTAGCAGTCTCATTTTTTATTGGTTATCATTTTTTATGTATTTTTCTGAAAAAGTACAATGCCTAATGAATTTTCTGATTTACTTGTTTATTTAAATCCAAGAAAACTGGGTGAGGAAGTCAGAAAAGCCGATGCACGATCAAAGATGATGATGCGTGCATAGATAGAAATACGAATCTTGCTCCAACACTCTACTTGCAGGGTGATGCGCACATAAAATAAAGACAAACATAAAACCACCTATATGATGCATGAGGAAATCGTCCCTAAGATGAGAAACTTATATTAGCGGGAAGAGCTGGTAGTTAACTAATTAGAGAAAAGACCTATGTCCGGTCTTAGAAGCCGATCGGTGTCTGCCACAGTGGGTCCTGCAAGCGCTATATACGGTCTCTCTCAGTGCATGGTCTCTTAACTAATTAAGTTAACAATTCATGTTTATTTTACTATGTCCAATTACGTATTATAGGAACAGATAATATATTAATTTATTTGGACCTAGCTAATTATGACCTCAGGCAAATAGAAATCCTAAATCTAGGGGCCAAATCCTTGGGAATCAAATAGAAAATAAATGCAAAAAATCTCGGAAAACAATGTTGAGGTCCCCGAGTGCACCGGCACTCGGAGAAATAGACCTTGAATAAACAAATGTCCAAGAATTCCATAAAGTCTAAATTATTACAATAATGGTTTTGCAAAAATAAAATCTATCTATCTACTATAACTACTTTCTCTCCTCCTATGCTCATCCTTAAATGCGAGCTCCTCCAAAAGCGATCTGAATCGTCCCTCGGGCGAGTCCTCGTAGAAAAAATGAATAAGGATAAAGTCATAAAACAGTTATAATGGATATATATAAAAATAATCAAAAGATGAAATCTAACTACGAAGCCGTGCTCCCCGGCAACGATGCCATTATGATGATCGAGCGATCGAATTAGATTAAATATGATATTAATCAAAGGTCGTTGCGACCCAAATCAATCAGTATAATCAACGAGAAAAATAAAACACTCGTAAAAATCAATCAATCAATGTAAGCGGCTTCATTGTGTTTTTTCCTGGTATAGTGACCAAGGTCAAACACAAGGAGCACGGTTGAAAAACCAAGTAGTCGGATTTCGAGAAAACTAATATTTTTGGTGGTTTTTAGTTTTTCAAATTTTAAATTTTCAAATAGATTAAGACAAGCACAAGAAATACAAGACACATACGACACTATTTTTATATTTTTCAAAATAGTAAAAAATACTCAGAAAATTATAATAAAAATATTTTTGGATTTTATAAGTTTGGAATTGTGTTTGGTAATTTTTAGGGATTTTTCAAATGTTTTTGTGATATTCTAAAAATAAAAAAGTGGTAAAAAGACTAGACAATACACAAGTAGGAGCATCTTGTAAATTAAAAATAATTAAAATGCCCAAAACTCCTAGATGGTATTTTTATGCGGAAATAGAAGTAAAGATCTACAAACAAAAACTGGAAACACTATTTTTGCATTTTTCTTAAATTTTATACATTTTTAATAAGTTTTTGGTTGTTTTGTATTTTCAAACAAAAATGGTACTTGAGGAAAAAACAATAAAATACAACTATATAAATTTTGTGGATTTTTTAAAAGATTTTTAAAAATTTTATAACAAAAACAATACTTTTTAGGAGTTTTTGAATTTTTTATAATATGCATGCAAATCAATACCTAAAAAATACAACAAAGAAAACTAGCTAGCATGAGCTACAAGTAATTTTAGACATTTTTTAGGGATGATTTAATATTTATTTCATTCAATAAAAGAAAAGAAATTAAAAACAGTTTACAGGGACCCAAATTAAAATACTTTAAGTTTCAGGGCCTAATCATAACACACTATAAAAGCTCAAGGGTCGATAATGTAATTTGTCCATTGAAATCGTGCGCAACACGTGATCTATACCCACAAGGGTATAAATGCAATTATCCAAACTTAACATTCATTTCATAATATCAAGAGAGTTCAGGATAAATGTAGCAAATAACCCAGCAAATATGTGGGGACACACATGACTAAAACTCAATTAGACTAAAATGCAAATACGAAAACTAGATGGTCCAAACCATTTATTTTCTTAACTACACATTCTATTTACTAGGCTAAAGAAAAATTGGGAAACATGCAAGGATAAAAAGGAAATATACCCTAAGGGCACGTTGATGAATCCACGATTCATCATCGCAATATCTTGATCTTAGCAAAATTCCCGAGTAAAATTCCAAATAAATGTCCATAAAATCAATAAATTAACAAAATAACTCTTGTAAATAAAACACACTAATTATTGTATATTAGAATGTACAAAATAAATTAACACTAAAAAGCCGCAAATTAAAGGAGTTTTTCACCTGTAAATTGCCCAAACTTCATGGATTTTTAATAATTTCATTTCAACTCCTTTTTGCCTAATTCTTTCTCTAACTTGTTTATAAAAATGTAAATAAAAATACAAAAATACAAAACAAATTTCACCTCAAATAAATGCTCCTAGATCCCAAAGAGAAAACCCGTAAAGTCCAACTTCCAAGCCAAATTCCCGCTCCGTCTGAACTCCAAATTCACCAAACTCACTTTTAAAGTTCAAGTTAGAAAATTATCTATCCAACGGCCTGCGGAGACGCGGTAGGCGGCGGCGTTCGACGGAGAGGAGGGGGGTGCGGACGGCAGGCCGAGGGCGCGCGTGACGGCCGCACGGGCTGCTGGCGGTGGACGGCGTGGCCGGCGGGGGCGCGGTAGGCGGCGGCGGCGTTCGGCGGAGAGGAGGTAGAAGGGACTCCAGTTGTACATGACAAGTGGTCAATCCGGTGTCTTCCAGGTTTTCAAGATTCAATCCGCGAAATCCATGATCCACATTCCTACTTGGACTCTTGATCGGTCTACAAATGTCATCCTCCAATAAGTTCTCATTACACCTCATGAGAGAAGTCTGTGCAATTGGAGGATACTGCTGAGAATTCGGGCTCTTATACTCAACACACCTTTACTCAGGCATGTAATACTGGGTTGAGTATGGCCCTTCTGTATGGCAGATATTGGTCGGAGCCTCATAAGGCGGAGTCTGTAGACAGGGAGTCTGTAGATCGGTCGCATGAATCCAATCCCCTGTATATGTCGGCTCTCCGAATGGGTGATATAAAGGTTGGTCAATGTGGTCTCTATCACTCAAGTCAATCAAATCAGGAAGATCGTACGGTGCAGAACTCTCCATTTGGTTTGTATGATCGACCATGTTGTACCCTAAGGTTAAGTCGGGATGTGTATATAGCAATTGTTGTTCTGTCCCAACTCGAGGTGAAAGTGAGGTATGTGGGGTCAACTGATTATGCCAATCATTCATCTCAGCAGTCGCTTGCTCTTCGATTGGTTCCTTGAATCCAGCAAGCAGACAAGAATATGATGAGTCAGAACAGAGTGGTTGTGGGTCATGGGTGTAAGAATGTGGGTTAGGTGAGAAGGATGAAGAAGTGTGGAAGTCAGTCGGAGTTCTGACTTCGCGGTTGGTGTATGGGTATGAAGAGGAATGAGAGGGTGGAGATGATTGAAATATGGTCGAAGAAGAATGACGCGGATATGATGACCAATATTCTGACATCTTGGAGGGAAAATAGGAGAATGAAGCGGATCGAGGAGAAAGCGTGCAAGTGCACCGAATAACACACAAGACAAACAAACACAAGAGCAAACCCTGAGTTCACCTACTCAACACAGTGATGGTCACAAAAGTCCGACCGTTTATCTTTTCAGTTTTAATTAGGTGATAAATCAAGATATCAATCCAATTACGCAAGGCTCAAAAGTAGGTTTTGGGCACTGTCCTAGGGATGCGTCCTCACCTCTCAACCATCACAATTAGCCAAGCATACAATGAGGGTTTTGCTCTACCAAAACAAGTGTTAGTTTTAATCAGTTTTTTTGTCAACTCTGATTAGCAGTCCCAGTTTTAAGTTTGGTTATCACTTGATTAGTCCACCAAACAAAGCGCGCCTAACGATCAGTCCCGATTTCCTTTTAACCTAAGTTTCAAAAACCAAGGGGAGGGGGGAAGTCGAGATAAACCGGTGCAAATAATGAAATCAATGATGCATGCCCAGTTCAGAAGACTTACAGTGATCCTCGCGCTCTACATGCGGGATGCAAGGCAGAATTGAAATTTTATACTATATGAATGCAAACGAGAAAACCGTTCCTAGACAGACAGTTCTATTAGCGAGTGATGAACAAGTTAAATTTGACTAATAGCCCAACGGTCTAAGTGCGTCTCGTTAAATGTGATGTGTGGTCCTAAATATTACGAGCACAAGCAATCAAGATAATCTAATAAAAATGCTCTAAGAGCCGCGAGTGCAAGTCCTATTCTACGTCAATCAACCACACAACCACGAGCGGGTCAAATGTCCAGTCTCGGTACAAACGCGAGCTCTCAAACAAGAGCCGCAAGAAAGAGCGAATTACCTAAGTTATTACAACACAATAATTACAAAAATTTATAAAAATTCTTTCGAAGATAAATTCATTTTCTTGCTCTTCAGCAGTCGGCGTACGTCGCATCCGTCGACCTCCGATGCACTCCAAGTTCACAGTGCCCTCGCAAGAAAAATAAAATTTATGTTAGAGAGATAAACAACAAGATATATACAAAAATATAAAGAAAAAATTAATTGTAAAAGCAAAAAAATGGAATAAATACAAGGTGGCTCGGGGGTCAGACTACCTGAGTAAATGGAAAACTAAATCCAAATTTTTAAATTAGTCCCTAAGACGTTTGCCTCCCCGGCAACGGCGCCATCTGATGGGTCGCTAAATACTATATTTAATTTGGTCACGTTGTAATACGTGTACTTAGCGATTCGGTCAGAACCGAAAGAAGATCTCCGTGAAGAGTGTCTCGGCTTTAATTTATATCCCGGGCAAGTCCGGGGTCGAACTCAGGGAGGCAAAGGAACAACTTCGGTTCTAATTCAAAAACTTAGGTTTAGATTTCCAATGCGTATTTTTTTTAGATTTTTTAATACAAAAAGAAATGCAATGCAAGATGCGGTTGAATTACGACACTAAGAAAGCATACAACAAGGCCAAATTAATTTTAATGTTAAATTAATCCAATTCATCCAAATTATATTTTTCCTAACATCCTAATCCAATTTAACCATTTCAATCATCATTACTTTTCAAGGTGCTCTACTGGAGATAGACTTCACGATCATTGACATTGAGCACCGAGGAGAGTTCACCTAGTCTCCGATCATTCTTGGGAAGCCGTTCTTAGCCTTGGCTAAGGCAACTATAGATTGTGAGACTCGGGAGATCGATTTCTATGCATTGGGAGCACTCCGACCTCACCCGATCTTTGAGGACACACGATATTCCAAGGTAACCAGTAAAGTTGCAGACAGTCGTGACATTCGAGAGACAGTTGAGTCCCATCTCTCTACTACACCTGAGATACCGACTGTCCGGACGACCATTGGTTTAGAGACTTCCTACAACCACACACCGCCTACTGCTTGCACCACCACCACGACAGCTTCTAGAGTGGACTCGCGACCTGAAGATATCATTGAGTCGGACATGACCTTTGTGGATTGTCTTGATCATTTCGATGATCCGACAGAAGAACCCAACAATGTCAAGTCAATTGAGAACACTGTGCCTTATCAGAGACGTGTGCTGACCCTGCAGGAGTATTACAATGCATACGATGATTCATCTGATGATGAACCTCTGGTCAAAACCTCACACACACCACATCCAAGACATACACCAAACGAGACAACTGGGACCAAATTGACCAATCTTGATAAATCGGTTGCTCCATCCTCTAGTCAGTCATATGGTAAGAAGAAGACGGGAGTTGATTCCTTGAGGTGTTCCCCCGAACTCCTTAAGACGTATCAATCTCCTCTTCCTCTTGATGCTTCAGGTTCTAGAAAACCGACTAAGAAGGTTACCTTCGAGACTTCAGAGAAGGAACTTTCTGAGGAATCCTCATCAGGTCCGGATGAGGTGATCTACATGAGTGAGCTTAGTTCGGCTTATCTGAAGCCATATTTGAGCAAGCAGCCGTGTGTCGACCCTCGTTGGACGTTCCCCACACTTTACTATTATTCCTCTGCGGACGACTGTGACAGCGACACACATGTATACTATCCTCCCCATCGCTCCCGCAAGAAGGTCCGTCACAAACCTTCTTGATCCTTGTATATTCTCCCTCCTCCTTGTACATATTTTCCTTCCTTTATTCACCTCCTTCCCTCATGATTCGCATCACTCGCCCCAGTTCCGTATCATTTTCATTTTGTGGCTATACTTAGGATGACTAGATCCTAAGTATAGGGGGGTGAGTGACCTGATTTGCTCCTTCTCTTCTTTTTATTTTCTTTTTGTATATTCTTTCCCATTCTCATCGGTTCCCCATTCTTGTGTTCTTTCCAATACTTAGGCTGACCAGAGCCTAAGTATAGGGGGGTCGATACCCGTTGTGTATTATCCACATTTTTTTTCCTCACTTCTATTCTTTTCACCCACTTGTACATAGTACGAGCTATGGCTTTTTGTCACCTAGTGCCATGAGGACATAGCACAAGCTAAGTATAGGGGGGCATGTATATATTACATAGATACTTTACCCATACCTCGTACTTTCAAGTATTTTTGTATATATTATACAATAATTATGGGGTGGGTAAAAAAATAAAAAAAAAAGAAGAAGTCCTTTCTTATTTACTTTCTTTTTCAAAAAAAAACTTATGAAAAAAAAAGAAGCAAAACTTTTCTTAAAAAAAACTTCTTTGCCTTTGTTTGTCTAAAAAAAACTTTTTGATAAAAAAACTTCTTCTAAAACTTAAAAAAAATTCAATCATAAAAAAAACTAACTAATAAGTTGGTTTAATCCCTGACACAATTCACTTTCACACAAGACTAGTGATGTTCAAGAACACTTGGTTTATGAGGTCCTGAGATTTTGAGTAAACCAGCCTTAGTCATTAGGGTCCTTGACTTAATTATTCACATTTCCCTAGTTTGAAAGATTTGTGTGCTATATTGCATGCTTAGTCTCTACCTTAAGAATATGATCAACACCTCACGTACACGACTGCAGTTATGATGAGATGAGTTGAAATTTCACTTGAGGAACTGGGATTAGGGATTTGAGTTTGGACTTGATTTAATGATGCTCGAGGATGGGATAAAATCAATGAAGGCTTCATGAAACCTGAGTGTCAGCATCTTTAGCCAGTATGAGAACATGGTTCTTGTACTATCTCTTGACATTTGCCTATGTGCCAGGGTGTGATAAAATAAAAAAAATGTTGATCAGTGTGCGCCAACTCTTGGTAAAAGAAGTGGAGCTAGCCAAAAATACTACAAAGAAATGAAATGATAAAGAAAAGCTCTCATTCCACCAAGTCAATTATCAAAAGAGCTTCCACCAAAGGCAAGCGCTCCCAACCATTTCAAAGTGTTCACTTGGACCACCGCTATTAGGACCAAGAATCGGGCTTGCACCAAAAAAGGGCTCTGCATCGTAAATGCTACAAGTCTGGGTATAGAAGGTACGATAGGTACTCAAAAAAGGCACACCCCGGTGTACTCCCAGGAAAACAAGTGCAGACGGCTCCAACTTCTCTTGACGGACGCACTGATCAACACCAAAAAAATGCGTTGCGTAATAAGGCACTCGAGAGGATCCTTGTTCCAATGAGAGGGAGAGAAGAAATGACACAATCCTATGCCCTCCATCAACTGGCCTTCCATCTACACTTTTAAGTCTGACAACTAAAGAGACGGTGGATTGGATGCAAGAAATGGTTTATGCCCTAGTGTTGAGGACCGGGTCCTTAGGAGAGTCTCTTGGACCGGAACCTTGGGTGACGTTGTAACTCTACTCTTGTAACTGCAGTCCACACTTAAAGTCATATCCTTTATATATACGTATACAAAGAGTGTCTGATGATTAGGGGAATTGGGTACCTTTTGACTAGAGCTTGGTTCAGCTTAGAATTTTAGGATCTCTAAAACAGAGAGTTCTTGAACGGATCAAGTCTTGTATTCACATGCACAGTCAGGGGTTAACCCAACTTATTCATTCTTTATTTGCTCGAGGACTAGCAAAGTTTAAGTATAGGGGGGTGATGAATCCGCGATTCATCATCGCAATATCTTGATCTTAGCAAAATTCTCGAGTAAAATTCCAAATAAATATCCATAAAATCAATAAATTAACAAAATAACTCTTGTAAATAAAACACACTAATTATTGTATATTAGAATGTACAAAATAAATTAACACTAATAAGCCGCAAATTAAAGGAGTTTTTCACCTGTAAATAGCCCAAAACTTCATGGATTTTTAATAATTTCATTTCAACTCTTTTTTGCCTAATTCTTTCTCTAACTTGTTTATAAAAATGTAAATAAAAATACAAAAATACAAAACAAATTTCACCTCAAATAAATGCTCCTAGATCCCAAAGAGAAAAGTCGTAAAGTCCAACTTCCAAGCCAAATTCCCGCTCCGTTTGAACTCCAAATTCACGAAACTCACTTTTAAAGTTCAAGTTAGAAAATTATCTATCCAACGGAAGTGGTTTCATTAAAATCGGAGCTTATTTGCAAAAGTTGGGTTTTGGGACCTAGATGTACATTGTATATTATGTATATATTCATTATTTCTTCATTTTTTTATTTTTTCTTTCTTAATTACTAAAAATACAAAAAAATCATACTTGTGTTGTATTTTAATTGTACTATTTTATTGTATTTTTTTTCGTTGTAAATATCTCTTATTAAGAAGACAAAAAAAATTACATATTAGAAAAAGTAAAAAAATGTGTACATGTTGTTTGTCTTCCCTTGTAAATTCTCCACCCTTTTTCTTATCTTTTATTTTATTGTATTATAAGTAGCCTACTTTATTTCATTTTATTTTCCTTTTATTTTTTCCCCATTCTCTACAATAACTTCTATTCTACCACCAACTCCCATTCCACCCCACATTCTACATCTAACCTCCATTCAACTCCACCAATAATCTAACCTCCATTCATCTCCACCATCTTTCTAACCTCCCTTTCTCTTCTTCTTTATAATCATATTTACATTCTCATTTTTTGCCCATCCGCCATTCTAATAGAAAAGGGAGAGAGCTTGGAGTGTTTTGTTGGTGACAGCGGCGAGACATCTTCCTCAAGCGACGACCTCCTTCAGGCGAGATCCGCGGAGCTCCGCTCCGCGTCACGAGTTCCCCATCGAGCTCGCTCAGCCTCTTCGATTTTATTTCGCCAATCGGATCGAGGCGACAGGAGTCCAGCGTAGTTGCTCCGCCAATCCGGCGAAGATTCAGGTAAGTATTCCTCATCATTCTCTTATTATTTTATCTTATCTAATATTTTGTTTCTTTGTTATTTCATTCCACCATTTTTTTACCACCAACTCATCCTCTTTCCCTTTTGTTTATAACCACATTTATTCCTGTTTAAGAAAACTAAAAAAATAAAAAAAATAAAATCTAAAATAAAAAAGTACGGCAGCAAAAACATAAAAAAATATAAAAAAAATCAAAAAAATTTGCAGGCGACGGCCGCTCCCCTCCTCCAGCAGCAGCCGCCGCCTACAACCCACAATCTCAGCCTGCGGGTGATGCTGCCCCCTCCAGCCGTCACCGCCGCCAGCGCCCGCACAACCCGCGGCTGCCACCGCCCGCCACGGCCTGCGGAGGCGCCCCCTTCCCGTTGCCGCTCCCCTCCTCCGCCTGCGGTCCTCTAACTTCAGCCCGCGGCCACCCGCAGGTGGCCGCCCTTCCCACGCCTCCGCCTCCTCGCGCGCGGCTGCCAACGCGCGTCGCCGTGGCCGCGTGAGCGGGCGGCACTGCCCTTGCCAACCTCCGCCGCCGACCACATCTCCTCTTTGGGTTCACCCCCAATCGGCCTGGAGAAGAAGAGAAGGTCTTTATTTTTTATTTTATGTAAAAATTGCATTTTGTTTATTATATGTTTATGATATTGCATATAAGTCCCTGTTTATAACTTGCATTATAATCTTCAATTTCTGTTTTGCACAAAGACCCCTATGTTCATGCGTTAATTTGGACATCATTTTTGCATCTTTTTATACAATGAAAAATGGTTTGATGTTGAGCAACAAATTCTCTACATTGTGGATATTTATTTATATTTTTGTGATCCTTGGGTAATTAATTAAAATTGTCAAACTGAAAGTCTTCATATTTTACCTAATCTGGACTCTTAAAATTATAACTCACAAACAATTGCTCCAAAAAATCCACAAAAATTAAGAATGATGCCTTGAAATGTGATAAATTTACTATCCAAATTTCATCCAAAATGGAGTTGTCTTGTGCCTGGAACAATTTGTAGAGTGGATATAGTTTTTTATTTTTAATTAAATCTACATAAATCATTTTTACGAAATTTCAACTCTCCTGGATTGCTTATCTAAATATCTTTTTGAGATAATTTGCTCTCTGACTAATTTGATAACGTGGATTTAATAGGAATTAATTATTCATTGCCACTCTGTTTTCACTAAAAAATCCATAAAAAAATTCATAACTTGTCAAAAAAATCCAAAATTATTATTGTAGCTTCCTTGCATCATGTTTATGTTCCAGTAAATTTTTCATGATTTTTGCTTACTGTTTGTGTGATAAATTGCGAAAAAACCCATAAAAAGTGTGCAATTTTAGTTATTCCATTTTAACGCCTAAAATTCTAAAAAATGTGTTTTGTGTTCATCACTGGATTAGGATGTTAGGAAAAATATAATTTGGTTGAATTGGATTAATTTAACATTAAAATTAATTTGGCCTTGTTGTATGCTTTCTTAGTGTCGTAATTCAACCGCATCTTGCATTGCATTTCTTTTTGTATTAAAAAATCTAAAAAAAATATGCATTGGAAATCTAGACCTAAGTTTTTGAATTAGAACCGAAGTTGTTCCTTTGCCTCCCTGAGTTCGACCCCGGACTTGCCCGGGATATAAATTAAAGCCGAGACACTCTTCACGGAGATCTTCTCTAGGTTCTGACCGAATCGCTAAGTACACGTATTACAACGTGACCAAATTAAATATAGTATTTAGCGACCCGTCACACGTGAGGCACGCATGGGGGCTCTAATGACTTTGATGATCTTCTGCAATGCTAATTTGACGGTTTAGAGATGGTCGGGGATTTGCAGACAGATCTGCTGCGTCAGACCTGATCTAACGGTCTGCAGGGCTCCATGTCAGGTGGCTTAGATGGCAGGCCCAGAAAGGATTCGAGCATCAGGAAAAGATGTCAGATGAAGGCTCCGATCAAATCTGGGATAAGTCCCCAAATGGAACGACGACAAAGATGACTGGAAGAACAAACGTTCGCAAGCTTCGCCTGGGCATGGAGAATGATCCATGGCTCCATGAAGCTGTTGAGGAGTCCAGCACGATCGTGGAATCTCTCCACGTCGAGTGGGCAACTTAGATGGGAAGATGATCGGTCAGCAGAACGGGATAGTGGTTCTCCTCCTGCAGCTGCTCTGCTTGAGCAGTTGGGGATCTAAATGGTCCTCCCTGTGCTTCTCAAACCTGCAAGGGGTACATGGAATCAGAGTGGGATCTCCGACCATGTTATTGCATAGCAAAATGAAGAGAAGCGACAATGGGGGGAGCTTTGCTTTCCAACGAAGGCCGGGGAAGGAAAACAGACCTAATCCTACTCCGATGAGTAGGGTACACGGGGATAGGCTACGCTAGAAAATGAAGGTTGAATATGGTGGTAGATCTGTGCAGATAGAGGGTTGAGACGGGGCTCCGACTGTCTGGTCGGAGCATGTGAATTGAGATGGCGATGCAAATGGGAAGTCAAATCGAAATGGAAAGTAAGGAGGATATAATTAATACCTGAAGGTGCTGACGAACTCAGAAACTCCAGGCGAAGTGAACGACGTGGTTATGGCCTCTGTCCTACTGCGATTGGTAGAAGAGGCTTCTCGCGACGGCTCTCCGACGACGTGCCGAGTTGCGCTCATTTGGACCACCAAACAACACTCTGAAGGACCCTCCGAGGATCTATCACTCTCCTGAAGGTGTCTAGGGGTCTGTGGTGGCGCGAGGAATGAGCTACCATTCTCGGGAGAAGGAAGAGCAAATTTCTAAGAGTACACGAGGGTCTAGAAATATCGACGAGGACCACAAAACCTTAGGAAGATACGAATGTACCTGCGGATCTGCGAGGATCATGGATCCTAGGCATGCAGTCGGGCGGTAAAGTTATGTCCAAGGGGCATCGAAGTCGGGTGTTAAAATGGGAGAAGAAGCTCCGGTGAGGCGAATGCAGACCCGATCAGCTAGGTGGAGACGTTGAATGGGTCAACGATCCTAGGTTAACCAATCAGAATGCAGAATATACAATAATGAAAGAATAATAAATATAAAATAGTAAATGATTTTAAAATAAAAAGTTAATAAATTAAAAAAGTTTATTATTTAAAAAACTATTTTCTATGATTTTTCATCATTTGTATGAAAAACAAAATATGGTATATACAATATAATGTGTTATGTACGGGTATATTATACCTATGTATTATGTACAAGTATTTTTATTTTTAATATTTTTACAAAATACTTTTTATTTTATATTTTATTGATGCACACAATAATTTCATGAGCATAAAATGATTTTATCTTATTTTTATAATTTATATAAGCGCATTAAATAAATAGGTAGAGTATCCACACAAGTGTCTTTTGTACAATGGGTTGTTGGATTTTATTTTAATTTAATTTTTATTTTATTTTTGATTTTTAATTTTATTTTTATATTGTTAAACAAATTGTATACAAGTATTTAAAAACAGGTAAGATAATTTTATTTTTTTGAAATCAAATAAAAATAATTATTTGTACAAGTACATAGTGTACCCTTATCTCTCTACTTATTCTTTTGCAATCAGGTCAAGTCTTGACCTTCTCTTAGGATTTGGGTCACTCTATATTTTTTTTCTAAATACATCAATTTCTTTTGTCCTTATTCTTTTATTTTCGAAAAATAGGTGTTAATTATGAGATATTAATAATGACATGCACAAAGTTAATTTATTGTTGTTACATGTATTTATAGATGGTTTTGATGAAATAAAGAGCTAAAATAAAGGAATAAAGAATGATAAGCGTAGATTCATCATCTCATCATCAGAAAGGGGACTACAGAACACTATGCTTTCCATGTTTTTCCTCTTTATAGTGGAATTCGTGGGTCTCAATATCATTGGAAGATAATACTTCATGTCTTATATCTGCTATAAAAATGCAGTCTTCTGTATCAGATGAATTAGAAACACTCTCATCTGATGCAACTTTCACTTTTGGCTCGGAGATCGTCTCTACAATAACACTTCCTCTGTGGAGAGAAAAGTTATCTTATATTCCTCGTAATCAATGATAGCTTTCATTGTTCACAGAAAGGGTCATCCAAGAATAATTGGGGTGTGACGTAATGGTATCATAGATTCCATAATTACGACAATAAAGTCCACAAGAAAGCTGATTGATGATGTAATGGTGTCGCTTTGCAAATTGAAGGATCATTTTGTTCTTCTTAAGAGATCCAAACTTAAGATTCTAATGTAACGAGAAGGCATTAGGCTAATTGATGAACAATTGTCCAAAAGAGTATGATCTAATTATAAATATGAAATCTGGCATTTGACAGTGGGTGCTTCCTTATCTGCTGACTCAGCTGTGCATCTCCCATTATTGTCTTTTTGGGCTTTTTGGTTTTCTTCAATTTTTTGTATTTTGATGAAGTGGATGTTCTTGCATTGACTACAACATTTGATCTTGGCTCACTGGATGAAGATAATGTAGCTAAAGTTCGATCAGTGACTTTGTACCCCAATCCCAATGGCACTGGTTGTTGTAATCTCCTACCACTCCTGAGAGTGACAACATTAGATAAACTTGAAAAATCACAAGTCATACCTATCTCGAGAGTGGATGAATCAGTACTACCTAGTCCTTACTACGATGAGAATTGTTGGGACTGGATTCTACATAAGCTGGGATGGTCGTCTTCATCACTGTTAGGTCATCAAGCCTATGATTTATGTCATTCATGTTCTTCATCATTTGGGCTAAGTAATCAAGTACTGGGTTCACTGAATGTGGCTCTAGATGCTCAACAACTAAGGGTCGCTGAGGCTGAAAGTGTGTTTTAGGTTGTTGCCTCTAGTACCAGAATAAGATGTATATTTATACTAAGTAGAAGTAGGATACGAATATTACGCAGGTTGCCTAGGGGTGGCTTAAGAACCCAATTGAGATGGCCTTGCCGGATGGGTCTGCCTGCAGTCCTGGCCGCTCCAAATGCCATTCACCTCTTGAATCTGAGGTGGAGGTGAAAATTGTGTCTTTGAAAAGAATGGTTTCTAGATAGTACAACACCATGTATGATGAAGTATATTACTATTGTTCCTGATCTGGAGTCTACATGTAGTACATGTGCTAAACGGTAGGTGGTACTTTAGAACTCTACTGAACTGAAGTTGAAGAGCACTGATTTGATAGAAATGTCCCAGCTGCAACACTTGAACAATGACTTGCATGGATAGTGCTAACTAGAAACTCCATGTTCTTTGTGATCTCATACAACATATTCTGCTACTTTGTATTATTCTTGATCACAATTAATTTATCAAGTTATTGTGATAGTTTTGAATTATGTAAACATTGGATAGGTGATTTCCAAAATTATGAAATCTGAACTATTAACCATATCCACATCATGAGATGTTGTCATGTAGACAATCTTCTGGGGGAATAGAAGAAGGATCCTTCTGAAATGCACAGGAAGAATATAATGCTGCTGAACTTTATGCCATCTCCTCTAAGATCTACAAAACAATATCCTTATCCTTGTTAGAGTGTAAACCCCCACAAGCAACAATTACAAGTTTCTCATTTTCTAAGTCAAAAACCCAAAATAATTCTGCGTAAGGCTCGTCTTTGGTATATCGTGATGGGGGAACATCCCCGTCAAGTCATTGAATCATTCCCATGACCCATTAATAGGCTAATGGGACATATTGGAGAAATTGGCTATCAAGGATCACATCTGATTTAATCGTCCTAAGGGATAATACTTGTTCAGGAAACCTGATCTCAGCTCTTCCCAGGACATTACCGCCTTCCTAAATGATTAATCAAATAATGCATTTTATCCATAAGGCTGGAGAGGTAGCGCATCTTGCTGCATTTGTGGTCGAACAAATGGAGGTGTATACATTATTAATCATTGGTATATCCATGGAAATTGGTAAGACGTGGAAGTTATTAGGGCTTCAACTCGAAATACCCATGAACCGCAAGAATCCGAATTCAATAAACCATTTGTCCTTTTTCTGGTTTTTAGGAATCTCTAAGGATGAACATAGCCTCTATACGGTTCTGCTCATGTTCTATTCTATTCTTCACAGATTGACCATCATTCTCACCTCCTCTCTACTGATCATCCTCTCTTCTTTCTCCACCATTCTTCATCTCTAAGATATTATCTCTCAATCCAGCTTGAATGTTGGCCTGCTCAGTCAACTGGGCCTGAATTCCCTGAATAAAAGCCAACATGGTATTGTTTATCTCATTCTGTTATGCCATGGATTCCTTGCCCTTAGTGGAATCAAGTCCTCAATCACTGGTTCTGTATATTGAAATGTAAACGGAACTTGATCAGTATACATGAATGAAGGAGTCATATGATAGTACGAGAGGAGGGTCAATCTCGAACAATAGATTTAATAATGAAGAATTAGGAGTGAAAGAAAAAGAAGAAAGCTCAGGAAGAGAGTCATCTCTAGAAAAAGACGATGAAGACGAATGAATTGGAGAGGAAAGAGATAAGTTCGCAAAGTTGGAACAAAAAATGCTCCAATCTAACATCTTTGAAACAAAAGGAAGATGCGAGAACACGAAGGTCAAATTAAAGAAGAAAGTGATGAAAGTCACATAATATGAAGAAGCATATTTATTCTAGCAAACAAACTCGAATCAAGCTCTCAAATTCATCAACTCAATACAATGATGTCCGTGAAAGTTCTGTCATTTACTCTTCAATTCTAGGGTTTAATGATTTACACATTTACTTAAGTCGAATTCACAAGTGGTACCGCCAGTCTACGTCTTCACATCTCCCTAGATAGTGAAACCATCAGCTTGGGTTGTCGGATTATATCAGGCCTTGAGGGAAATGTGAAGCAAATCACACCAAAATGACTCTCTATGGTCGGAGACAAGTGCTTGTCGTTCAACGGTGTACCAAAAAGTAATACACATGTGCTTATGGCATAATTCTGGTGATTTTTGGCACTAATCCTTAGGGTAATGTCCTCACCTGCTTTGTCTAGAAGTATGTAACTGTGATCAATGAGAGGGTTACTCTCCCCAATACATGATTTTTTTCAATTTTAGGGGTTGAGTGAAATTAGCAGTCCCAATTTTAATTGGTGGTCACATTTTAGGATATTTATTAGTAAAATAATCTCCTAACATTTTTTTCAAATTCCTTTTATCCTAAGTCCAAGAAATCGAGGGTGGAAGTCAAAAAAGCTAATGCGTGTGAAATCAATTATGCATGCAAGTAAGAATGTTTACCTTGCTCTAGTAGTCTACATGCAAAATGATCCACACATATAAAATAAATCTATCCCATATGAATACAAAAATATGAACCTTCCTAGCACGAACTTCTATTAGTGGGAAGAACAAATTATTGACTGAGTACAAATTAAAAGTGTTATAGGACTAGATATTATTCTATGTGTTTGGACCTAATTACTTACTAGACTCAACCAGAAATAGAATCCTAAAACTAGGGGATCAAGTACGAAAAAAACAAATAAAGGCAGAAAACTCAAATCATGGAAATCAAGAAAAGAAAACAGTGGTGGGGCCCATCAAGTGCACCGACTCTTGGCGAAATAGACACGACATAACCACAAAACGTTCTAATGGCCTTATACAAAAAATAACGAGGAACGGAAAAAGGGCAAGTGCTAAAAATTATTGCAAATCAATTAGAACAATGGAAATAAAAATAATTGAAGATTAAAAGAAAAAAGGTCTCCAACAGAACCTACTCCTCCTCCTCTATCACTCTCTGTTGTCGGTAAGTGAAGAAGAACTAGCCTCTGCCTCGCTCGGATGCATCGTCTCTCCTTAGATATACTCCCATGCTCGTCGGGCCCTCTCAACAGAGGTGAAATAAGGAATTCATCAAAACAATTATGAAAAATATAGATGAAATAAAAAGGGAGATACAAAATGAATTAAAACAAACAAGTAAACAAGTAAGCAAATAGGAAGAAAATTATCTACCCATGTTGTGCCTCCCGAACAACATTGCCATTTGATTATTGCAGAATTCATGGATTTAAGTTATATGAAGAACATGTGTGAATGAATGTATGATAATGTCGCTGCAAATTGAAAATTCCCAAATGAAAAATTATTTTTATTCTAATGAAGAATAAATGCTAGAAATTAACCTAGTATAGCTTCCACGATTGAACTCAAGGAGGCTACAAAGAAATGGGGGAATTAGTTATTGCTAATTAATGAACATTTTTATTTTTATTTTTTGATTTTTTATGTCTTTTTGTGATTTTGTTTTTTTATGGATTTTTAATATTTATATACTATTACATTTTCTAATTTTTATTTTCAATGATTTTTAATTTTAAAAATTTTAATCTATTTTTAATGTCTGAAAATCAATTTATGAGTATATATACATAAGAGAAAAGTAACCTTTTGTATTTTTTTAAATATACTACAAATACTTTAAAATATAAAAATAACAGATTTTTGTATTTTGTCATATTTTTTCTATTTTTCATGATTTCTATGGTGTTTTTATATTTTTATGGTTTTTTACTGAATTAAATATGAAAATAGTGTAGAAAATAAAAATAAGTTACTTTTTTGTATTTTTAAAATAGGATAAAGGAAAACAATCTAGAATAATTTGTAAAGAAAAGTGTATTTATTTAGATTTAAAATAAGACCAATTACATATTTTTATGATTTTTGTGAATTTACATAATTTTTTAATTTTTTTTGTGCATGTGGAATTTTTGATTTTCTAATGGTATTTTTAGTTGATTTATAATGGGAGATAAATTATAATAAAAGAAAGATGGGTGATTTTTTCATGATTTTTCAAAACGTTTTCAAATTTTTATGAATTTTTAAATCTAAAAGAAGAAAACAAACATTGATTTTGTATTTTCAAAAATAATAAATAAAAGAAATTTTGCAAACCAAAACTATTGGAGTTAGAACACTAAATCGGGAACTTAATGGGATTTTTAGGATCTTTTGAAGTTATTTAAATAATTAATAAAAAATAATAAAGAAATAAAAGTAGCAATTAATTGAACTAAAATGCAATTAAAAACAACCAACAAACTTATTATTAATAGCAGTAGTTACTGTAGAGCTAATTATGTAAATTAACCGCACTTGAAATGTACAAAATGTGACTAATTTGCAATTTAGTTAAAGTAATAGATCGAATAATAATAACAGAAGCACATGATATATATTGAATATATCTAAAATGCATGTAACAAGGCACGTGAGTCTTCACAAGAAGGAATTAATTGCAAATTCGAAAAGAAACAGGTTCACAAATGAAATTATTCAAACCATATCGTCATGACACATAGCAAATTTAGATTTATTACATATAAAGAAAGAAGCAGAGACTGAAGATGCAAATTCACAAAGAAACGTGTGGTGCACGTTTGAATCGTGCAACTCATATCCATGACTTTGGACATGATCGTGCAGCTTGGAGTTGGGCGCGGATAGATGGCTAATTTTCAACATGGAGTCATGATCTTGGAAGAATGTGGCTCCACGTGACTTTTGATCGCCTTGACCTCTTTATATACGATCTCGATCTAAGAACTGATCACTCTAGTGGACTCTTCGGGTGGATCCTAGTCATAAGAGGAAGAGAATTAGATCCATGTCTCACTGATAAGAGACCTAGCTGTTATAGCTCTGGTGCATGCTATAGGTATGACTCCAAATCTGATTAAGGCTCCAGGTGAATGCTCTTTACCCCCTTCAAGTTATTTTCTACTCGAAGATAGACCTCGAGTTGGTTGTTATTCAAAATAACAATGAAATGTGATAGGGGAATGGACCGGGATTAGGCACATGGAAGAAGAGAACACAAAATACTCATATGTGATGATTTGTGGTGATTAGATGTGGAAGAAGGTATGAAGAAGCGAAATCATCAAAATCCAATGGTGGAGTGGATCAGGGATAAATTCAGACCATATTAGTTCCGATCGAGCAAATCAGAGGTTGATTTAACATATCTAAAAAACGAATTAAAATGCAATGAAATGAAATGGGAAATAATATGAGAACAAACCTAATGTATCTATGATGGAAATGAGAAGGTTATAGCTTTGATTTGACTATTAAAACTCGAAGAAACGTTGGCTCAGTGGAGCTATGATCGCCAGCAATTGATCACGTGAAATCACTTAAATTCACACTCCTACATTCTGAAGGATTATCCCCTGTCACCAGTTACTCTCACATATGCTCAAGCTCAGGGAAATTAGGAGAAATACAAATCAACTTTTGAAAAATGGACAGTAGCTCTTATTTAGAGAGTAAGAAAAGAGAAATTTGAAATGGAGATTAAGCATGTGAACATAGGCGGCTTGGGGAGTGCTTATTCGGTCGTGGATCAGGGATGTGAGAAATTTATTCGGTTGGGGAATCATGTTAGATGGATACATAGTAGGGCATAATTAATCAGAGTTAGAAGCTGGTCTAGGCTGAAATCCAGATTTTATAAGGATATGGGCAGTTGACATGGGTCAACAGACTCGAGTCCAACTAATAAGTATCATGTTCGTATAACGACAAGCAGTGAGTTTAAATTAAAAAATTTCCAATATTAAAATGTTTACAACTTATCAAATTAAAAATTTATATATTTAATGAATTAATTAATTAATTAATTAATATGGTTTAATAAATAAAATACACTTATTTATAGGTACAAAACGCCTATATACATAATGTACATATTTTAAATTATTTATTTTATAAATACGCATATTATTTTATATTTTGTTTATTTACAAAATAATTAGAGGATTTTAATAACAACCTTATTTTGTTTTTTATGAATTTTATTTAACGGGTTAAATAAATGTATACAAATACACTATAAGTACATTTTACCTGTGTAATAAATACCTTATAAATAGCATTAAATATGTGCAAAAAATACAAATAAATAAATACACAAATAAATCATTCTAATATATACATAAAGGTATAATATTACTCCAAAAGGTCGACTTTCACATATTAACGATAAATATTATGAAACCAATTTCAGTTTAAATCTTTTTTTTCATTCAATGAGAGTGAGTTTGATTCATTTTGAGTTGATATGGAGTAGATATTGATCTTTTAATTTCTGCTTTCCGAATTTTTCAGAGTATTTCTCCCTTTTACTTTGTAAGTGATTTATTTTTGAAAATATTTTTTTTAGAACACATTTTATGTACAAGTTTAAAGAAGAAAAAAATTTTATTTGAGATTGAATTGATGACAAATTAAATAGTGCAAGATATATAGAGAAAGAATCGTGATGAAGATATACATGTGAAATTGATTTGCTGAGATTTTTCTAGATTAGTGACCCTATCTCCCACTACTTTTTCCTTGTCAATTAGGCCAAGATTTGACCTACTCTCAGGGTCAGGATCAAATTGTATTTATTTCATATATAAAATCTTCTTCTTTTTCCTTTATTTCTTTATTTCTAGCTAAAATACGATAATATTACACTATTAACAGTGATGTTTTGATTATTAAGGCGTTAGAATTAATGATATATACATATGTTTTGTTAGGGATTTTAAGCCAAAATAGATGAATAAATATGATGAATTGGTGACTCATTAGTTTGGAGTCTGATCAAATAAAACACGATAGTTTGGCCAAAGCAGCATCCGACTCGCCATCGATTCCCCGTGATTATTTCGAAGAAGGTGGAACTTAAAGATATAATGGGATCTCTCAAGTGGGAATAGAGAAATGCATAACTAAAGAACTCTGGCAACATCTCGTAAACAACATCCTGAACACTATACTATTCAGATGTGAGGGCCTCGCATAGTACTGCTGCTCTCTGTTTCCATATCCCAACTATGTCAATTACTTTGCAATCTGCCTATGAAGGAGAAGATAAATCTGTGCTAGACTTTGAGTCAGGTCGGTGCCATTTCGTCTACTTCATTTTAAGTTCCACTTCTTTGGCGGAAGAACAAAATTGCGTTGTTCTTGTCTAGTAATTGAATGAATCGCTCGTAGTCCTTAATAAAGGCCACCCAAGAATGACATGTGAATTTATCCAATGATTGGTGATATCCTTCTCAAGGAGAGTGAAGTCCACTTTGTAATATTGCACCTCAACTGTGAATATAACGTTCTTGACTTCACTCTTAGCATTCTTCATGGACTTGTCTAAAAATTGGAGTAATGCTCATGATTTACAAAAGGGTCCCAAGTTTAGTTTCTCATACAAAGCTTAGGGAAATAGATTAATCCGAAGAAACCATTATCAAAGAGAGTGCATACAAATGTTATGTGATGAACAACATTCATCGAGGTACCTAACGTCTAGAATTTAAGGAGCATGCGATGTCCGGCATGTTAGATCCAGCAATCATTTTATCGGCCCTCTCTCGGCTCTCGTTACTCCAACAAAGCTTGTCAATCAACAATTAACATATAATGATGATTAAACAATATAAAGAGTGATCTAAATTTTCTATACCCCACAAATACGTGTATAGTAGACAAGTAGTAGGGGTCGAACCACAAGAAGCACGTGATGTAGAGTAAAAGTTATGAGTACATTACAAATGATATTTTTTTATATTATTTGAAGTATTTTTGTTAGTTTTAATTTATATGTATTTTTTATGTCTTTAATTTTGCATTTTTTTAGTTTTTATTTTTTTTGAAATGAGATAGAGTAATATATAATAAAGATATTATATAGATAAGGAAAGGAAAAGAGATGTTTTTGAATGTTTAAAGTATAGTAAACAAACTCAAAAATTGAGAAATAAAATGTTTTAGGGTTTTATAAACTTTTCTCTATTTTTGTAGTTTTTGATAATTTTATGGATTTTTAAGTAGGGACATACACAAAAATAAAGAAAACAATAAATTCAAAAATAAAGGTAAAGATGAATTTTTTTCTATAAATGTCTCCTCCTCCTCCTGCTTCTCCTCGAATGATCTCTCTTGTCAGTCGTTGTAGAACGGTTGGCCTCCGTCTCGCTCGGGTGCATCGGCTCTCCAAAGATCGCCTCCTTCGCTCTATGTGCCCTGGCAACAAATGTGAAAAAGAAATATGTTAGAGGCAGTTATAGAAGATATAGGCAAATAAAATATGAAACAAGTAGACAAAAATCCAAACTACCTAGGCGTACTCCCTGATAACGACGCTATTCTGATAATGAAGTCTTTTAGCAATTTCGGTTCAAGTTAATTAATCAAGCTTCATTATCCCAAAATCAACCCAGACTATCAGTGATAAATATATCAAGCAAATTATTCATGTGGTATAGCTATTTTTATTAACATGGTATACGACCTGTGTTAAACTCAAGGAGCACAATTATTAAACTAGGTAGGCGAATGCAGAAAAACAAAGGGATTTTTTATTATAATTTTTAGTGGTTTTCAACATTATGATTTTCTACTTTTCAAAACAAGGCAAATAAGAACAAAGGATAAAAAGCAAACAAACACCTCAAATATAATAAAATGAACAGAAAGTTCAAGTAAAAATATTTTTCATTTTTTTTATTTTATACTATTTATGGATTTTTGGAGAATTTTCCAAATGCTCTTGGTATTTTCTAAAAATCAAAATCTAAGAAAAGAAGTAAATTATGCACAATTAGCTGAATTTTGTAATTTTAAAATACTAAATTGCTAAAAACTCTCGTAATTTATTTTTTATTAAAATCTATAAGGAAATTTCTATAATAAGAAACTTAAAATGCCATTTTTGTATTTTTGTTGAGTTTATATGATTTTTATAAGATTTTTTATGTCCTGAAAATCTTTAGGTTTTTATAAAATTTTTTCAAGCCAAATTTATACAGTAAATAAAATTGGACAAAATATACCTACTGTAATTTTTAAAACATTTTTCAATTTTTTATGAATTTAGAAGGAAAACAAGAACTTTTTTGTTGGTTTTTGAATTTTAAATAGTAGAAAATTAAAGAAATTTGGCTCACAAATATTACCACCTAAATTAGACACTAGCAGGAGCTAATACTGAATTTTGGAGTACTTTTAGGGCCAAAGTAATATTTATTACAATTATTAAAATACAAAAATAAAATGTAATGAAGCAAGTACCTATCTGAAAATATTTAAGGTTTTGGGCCTAATTAAAAACAAACATTAAAATTACCAGGGCCTTAATGCAACTTTTCCAAATAAAAACTTGTACAACATGTGAAAGTCACTCACAAGAGTATAACTGCAAACAAGAAAGGCTTCAACTATTTTATTAACCAGTGAAAAGCTCAAGATAGATCATGCAAAATACTTATAAAAACATGTGCGGACATTTGTGACTCAGACTCGACTGAACTAAAATGTAAATTTGAAAAGTATTGGGTCCAAATTGCGAAATGTTTTTTATTAATTATTACATTTACTATACTAAAGAGAAATATCATAAAAAGTGAGGGGAAAATTAAATATACCCTTCGGTAGGACACGTGGCAGGCATAGGAGGCGCGACTAGCATACGACTCTGATGTGTTTGAAAAGCCGATCTGATAGTTAGATGATCTTGGTGGCATGCAATGTGATCTGGCACGTCAGGACTGGTCTAATGGTCTTAAAGGCTGACGCAGACGTGTGGCAGGGATGGGGCCCAAACTAGATCTGAGGGTCAGTTTTTTGGTGTGATGATATGACTCAGATCACATTTGTGGATGGGGTTCCTTCATCCCGATGGTAGAAAAAGGATCAGGAAGAACATGAAGAAGGATCGACTAGGCGTGCTACTATCGTGAAAATTTGGAGATTCTCGGTGGCGATCTGCTTTCTGAAAGGATCGGCACCATGGTGAAGGTGCTCCACATAAATTGAAGTGCTCCAAAGGAGCGAGGAATAGTTGTATGACGATCTGGAGTTCGGATTCCTGTAGCAGTTCCGCTTGGAGAGTCGAGGCTCGATTTAAGCCTCTTGAACTTGTGTGGACCTGTAGGGGGTATCGTGACTCGAAGAAGATGCCTCAGTCGGTGGTTATTATTGTTGGAAATGAAATACGCTAATAGGGAGGTGGAGTTGATCTCCGACGAACACAAAGGGAAGAGATCGATCATAATCTCGCTCTAGTGAGAGAGATTAAGGGGGAATTGGTTGAGCAAGAAGGTGGATGACGGTGTGAGGCATCGATCTTTGTGTGTGGAAGTGATCGTGGAGCTCCGACACTGATTACTAGAGCCTGGAGAGTGAATGGCGATGATTAACTGAAGTCAAGTAATTAAGGAGAATTGGAAAGGGGGAGATGGTAACTGAATGCTCTTCGATTATCAAAGAAGGAAAGCGGAGTGTCCAATGAGATCGTGGCCTAAGCCCCAATTTGGAAGACGAAGGAGGCATGATGCGGTAGAGCTACTCCGGCATGTACGATCAGCATGCAATCGACCACCAACTAGAGCTCTACAGGATGCCAAAAAACCTTGTAACGATTTTAGAGAGGTAAATTAATGAGTGGAGGCGTGAGGGATGAGCTACTTATCTGTGGAGGTGGAGGAGATCTTTTATAGGGTCCCAGGTGTTCCAGATATATCAAAGGGAAGCAGGAAACCCTTGGGCAATTCGAACCTGCATAGGGATCCATGAGGATCACTGATCCTAGGTGAGGTGAAAGGTCTACAATCCAAGGAGGAAGTTGGCTGGATCTGGGCGCAATAAATGGAAGAAATGAAGTCCGATGATGGTCGCCTGAATTGGATCATGGAGAAGGCGTATAAAAGAATTTTTATTTGATTTTTACAAGATATCTGCATGTTTTAAATAAATAGTTCTTATGTACCATGTATGAATTTTGTACAATGAAAGGATGATCTTATTTTATTTTATCAAATCATCTTGTGTTGAATTTTATTTTAGTTTTGTTTAATTATCAGGATTATGTACAAGTGTCAAAAAGGCAAAGTATATACAAATTTCTTACAATATATATATATGGATGTATAACTGTTATGCATTTGTATACCTTATACTGATTTTTTTATTTTTTTTACACTTTTATTTACTAAATTTATTAAGGAAATTGAATTTATTTATTTTGAGATTATTGTATTTAGATGGATGAAATAGGTGATATATATACATGAAGAATAGTGATGAATATGCATAAGATAAGGACCATATCTCTCCCTACTTTATTTGTTGTCGTCTGTCCAATATTTGGCCTTCTCTAGGGGTTTGGGTTAGTCTGCATTTATTGCATAAATACATCCTTTATTCCTTTTATTTTCTTCTTTATTCTTTTTTTTGGTTAAAAAGAATGTTAATTACACACTATTACCAAATGCATGCATAATGCCAATTTATTATATTTGATACATATTTACATAAATTAAGCATAGGGAATTTTACTAAAAAAAGAATAAAGGATGTGAATCAGGGAGTCATCATTCCACTATACTTTACCTTTGCTAGTCCCCAAGCAAACACTTATTTGAAAAAGGAGCGAAAAAGTAATAAAGAGAAGAAAAAAGCAAAAGATTTAGAACAATATTAAATATAAACTTATATTCATAAAAATGGAGTATGGAGCTCGATCAGACCTTTCGATTATTAGTTTGGTGGAACATTATTGGGAAGTGGACTTAAAACCTAACAGACTCTAAGTTCCACAAAACTCATATTCAGATCGCTACAACAACAAGGTTAGAACAAGTCTACATATGCAAACTCTTATGACTATGAATCTCTACTTGTACTGTGTAAGTCATAGATAACTCTCCACCTCAGAAATGACAAGGAAACCTCCTCCCTTAACAAGGTAACTCTAGTCCCTCAATTTAGCAACTCTTTCCTCGAGAGGTGGGGTATTCCCTTTTATGTTCATGTGCAACCAACACAAGAAGAGGGGATAGAAGAGAATGGATTGTGGCAAGTGTAGCCACGTATCCCTTGGAGCTTGACCAGTGTAGCCAAGTCTCCAGCTGCAAGCTTCCCTGACATGAGACACTATATCACATAAGCTTTGCCTATTCAACTATATACACTCCGGCATGCATTTTATTTTAAATCAAGTCTGTCCCCTATTTGGAGTTTTTGCATTTTTTATGACATGTGTATACAACATCTCTACAAGATGCAACATGTACATAAGGATTTTTTCTTCTTGAGATAGTAGGCTATCCCTCTTTGGAAGCATTATCGCAACCCCACATCATCTTGTCATTAGACCTCAATGCTACTAGACCTAGTTGTGATGCACCTCCCTCCTATGAGAAAGATGGATGCTCCGACTAGTTATTACACATCTGTGTGCAACCCCTTGCCAAAGTATTCTTCCCCCTCACCACCTCATCCACGAAGAGCTATGTTTAGAGTGCTTGTCCAAGTTAAGGGTACTGTTAGAAGAATCTTGCGTGTGTTGTTAAGTGTTCTACTTAGACCAATCTAGATGACATGTGAACATAGTCTTGTGGACTCAAATAATTAAGTCGCTATGACCTAAAAAGTCTCAACACCAATTCGTATAAGGTTCCTCTAGGATTACGTGGATTAAAGTCTTAACCAAGCTCCCTTCTTCAATTTTTCCAAACTAGTTTAAGTGTTAATGCAATTATGAAAAATGTATATGCACATGCAGTAAAGATTTACAAAACATTTTTAAAGAAAGAATAGGACAAAAATCAATTTGAAAATGTTTTCAAAGAATTTTTGGAAAATTTTATTGTATTTTTTATAAGAAAGAAAAGAAGGTAATTTTTTTATAAAAATATTTACAAGAAAATATACATAGTTACATGTACTTTATTTATAAGTATCATATACAGTTTTTACAAGTGGATTTTATCTACAAGAATTTCGTAAAGGGATTTTATACACAAGCGTCTATATACAAAGTTTACAAATAATTATATGTTTTATTTACATAGAATTTGCAACACATATATACAACTACTTGGTATACTCAGAATTTATTACCCATGTAACAAAATATTTTACAAAATTTTTCAAATTTTTTCCAAAATGCTTTCAAAACCATTTTAAAAATAGTTTTACAAACTATTTTACAAATCATTTTACTTACAACTTTTCAAAATGTTTTTTGCAAACATTTTGCTTTCACATATTTTATAAACATTTTTACCATATACATAGTTTTGATACATAAAATAATTTACAAACATTTTAAAAACAAAATGTTTTTACAAACATTTTACAAAAAAATGTATAAAAATAATTTTCAAAAGTTTATACAAAAAAATTTGCAAAACTTTTTACAAAAATTTTCCACACATTTTTGCAAACATTTTATACCAATTTTATACATAATAGCCATAATATTACCACCAATATACAAGTTATGAGTAGAGTATATATACAATATATGTGACACCCCCGTATACATAGCTCGAACGATGTCCTTAGAGTGATCAGAGAGCGACAAAGGAAGGCATAACTCGTGCTAAGTTTAAACTACAATGATTCAAAAGAAGGAAAGAATAAAATGAATAGAAGTCGATGATCCCCCCTATACTTAGGATCAAGTAATCCTATGTATAGAAGACAGTGTAAACGGGGAAGACCGAGGAAGAGAATGTAAGCAATCAATGATTTGACTTGTCCCCCTTATACATAGCGTAAAAGATCCCTAAGTATCGAAAAGAATATCAACTGGGACAAGTGAGTTAGAAATCAAATAAAGAAAAAACATATATTACCTCCTCTATAGTTTGGGTCAGGTTTCCCTGATTATAGGTAGCAAAAAAGAGGTAATAGAATCAACAGATATACGAATAACACATGTTCAACACTTCCCCCATACTTTAGGATAAAGTGCATCCTAAGGATAACAAAAATCATATGATGAGGCATGGATTGTTAAACAAAATGAATGAATGACTGATATAAACAATACGGACATATAGAGAGGCAAAAAGAAGTGTAACTCAAGTATGTGATGCATAAGATGAGAGTCAAGGAACACATCTCATACATAGTAAATAAGGGAAACCTAAATGCTCAGTGGATCTTGATAAGGATAGGGCTTCTGCCATTGACCGTTGACTCAAAAGGTAAACTCAGAAGACAACTCGGATATGTCAATACTACCATTGTCATGCACCTTTCTGACCAAGTATGGTCTCTTCCATTTATTCTGTATTTTCTCTGAAAATAATCTCAACCTAGAATCAAATAGGAGTACTCTCTGGTTCGGCTCAAATTTTTTACGGCTGATGTGAGAATCACTCCATATCTTCACTCGGTCCTTATATTGTATGCTACTTGAGAAGGTTGTATCTCTATGATCCTTCAAGGCTGCCAACTCTGCTCTCCTTTGATATCATATACTCTCAGGATCCAAACGTATCTCATTGACTGCCCAAAGTGACTTGTGCTTAATCTCAATAAGTTAGTTGCATGGCTTGCCATAAATAAGTTGTAAAGGAGATGTACCCAAAGTTGTCTTGAAGGAGGTCGTCTAGTCCCACAAGACCTAGTCCAAAAGTTGTGACCAATCCTTTCGGTATGCGCGAACAACCTTCTGTAATATAGTCTTGATCTCCCTTTTTGAAAGCTCAGCAGGACTATTCGTATGTGGATGTTATGGGGTGGCAACTCTATGGTCTTTGCTGAACACGTTAGCAAGGGCCCTTACCTTATCGTTGATAAAATGAGTCCCCCCGTCAGAAATCAACACTCTAGGAACCCCAAACCGTGATATAGTATTCTTCCTCAAGAAACTGCAAACAGTCCTTGCATTAGTGGCTCGGGCGTGGATGGCCTCAACCCAACGACTCACATTATCTACAACCAACAAAATGTACTCGAATCCCTGGCTCTAAGGGAATGTGCAAATAAAATTGATGCTATATGCACCACAAACCTGACAGAAGTTAATGGGCTACAACGACATCATGTCTCTATGACCACAATTGCTCATACTCTAACAATCAGTACATAGCTTCACAAATTTGTATGAATCCTTGAAGAGTATTGGTTAATGAGCGGCCAGAGCGACTGAGGTTAAGTGATATCGAAGGTCATTGCGACCTCAACAACTCTAACCGGACTCAACGAGAAAAATTAGACCACCACGGAATCAGGCAATCAATAAAAACGAGGCAAGCGGTCTTGCTAGTTATTTAACCTAGTATAGCTACCAGGGTCGAACACGTTGTGGAGCACGAAATGAAACCTACGAAGTAGTCATTCAATCAAGAAGATAAAGAAATTTTTGGTGGTTTTTAATTTTTATTTTTTTATGGTTTTCTAATAGGAAAAGGAATAAAGAAAAAGGCAAAAAGAACAACTCAAGCAATTATTTAAAGGGCCAAAATTACTCAAAAATTCAAAACAAAATATTTCTATGTTTTTAAAGTATTCAGATGTTTTTGGGAATTTTATGGTGTTTTTCTGATTTTTAGATATTTTTCTAAAAATGATAGAAGGCCAAAAACAACAAGCAATGTACAGCCTGGATATAAAGGCAAATGAAAATTATTTAAAATGCCTTTAAAATACTAGCATCAATTTTATGTGAAAGTATAAAAATAAAGCTACCTACAGAAACTGAAAACTAATTTTTTTTTATTTTTTTATGAAATTTTAATAATTTTTAATAAATCTTTCAGTCTTTTTCAATTTTTAGATGTTTTATAAAATATAATGGAACCAAATTGCTACTGGAATTAATATAAGATAAAACCAACAGACAGAAATTTTTGTGGAATTTTTAAGGGTGTTTTTTGTATTCTTTATGGATTTTCTAAATTATACAGGGATACTTTTTAGGGTTTTTTATTTTTAGAAATTATCAAATAATATTAAATCAAGTCAAGAAAATTACTAAAAATCCTACAGAGTAGCAGAATCTATGTATAATTTTTGTAGAACTTTTGGAGTTAATTTAATAATTATTTGATTAAAAACAAGGGACACAACAAATAGGGACCTATATGCAATTAGTTTAAGTCTCCAGGTTAAACAATAATAAGAATAAAAAGTCCAAGGGCTTATCCGCAAAATTTTCAATCAATTCCTGCACATACGTTATACACAGTTCACAGGGGTATAAATGTAAATTTGGAAAACTTTTCAATCAAACATTAACAAGACATAAATCCATAGCAAAATCAGCAAAAACACCACTACTCACACGCACATGTCTCCAGACCAGGAGGACTCAACCGTAATTACCAAAAACAATAAGGACTAATATGCAAAAAGATCCAATTACAATATTTATTTACAGACTAAAACATAAAGCATCCCAAAAGCAGGGTAAAAAGAGTAATATACCCTTGAAGCACGTGAGAAGCATGTGAAGACAAGTGGGGGCTGCTGAAAAGGTGAGGACATGCGGCTCTGAAGGTGTAAGGAGTCAGATCTGACGCTTTAGAAGTCGTCCGATCATGGGGTGCAGATGGAGGCCAGGTCTGGCATCTAACGATCTAGAAAGGTTGCTGTGTCTGCGGTCTGGATGATATCTGGAAGAGTTGGGCTGATCCAACGGTGTCGAAGTAGCCTGGATGAACAACTTGAGGGCGAACTACACCGGAGCACAAGAAGTGAACCTTAGCTCTGATGGCCGATCGGGAAGAACCTGATGAGTCATGGAAGGCTTCCGCGTCGACTGAGGGGACCCGATGGAGCATCTATCGGTTGAATAGGTATGACGGCGAAGGGGACCTGGGACTACTCTAGCGAGTCTTAGATGGCTGGAATCATGGGTCTTCAGCGCACTCCTTTACATGCAAAGGGTATCTGGGACTTGGGGAAATGCTCTGGTCCAGTATATTTGGACTCCAATCAAAAGAAACGGAAGGAGGCGGGTGTTGATCTCCGACGAAGATGGTAGGGAAGACCTAGATCCTAATCTCGCCGTGGTGATCGAGGCTCAGGGTGATCAAGTTGTGTGGGAAGATGGAGGGCAAGTGTGTGAAGATATCTGAACGGATGAGTGTGGGTGAAGGAGCTCTGACCGGTAGGCTAGAGCTGGCGGAGTGGAGACGACACACAGATGAAAGATTGAATCAAATAAGGAGCTAGGAAAGATAGAAGGGCTACCTGAAGGTCCAGATGCGTTCCTTAGCTCCAGGCAAAGATGATCGGCGGGGTTATGGCCTCGACCAAGCGGCGGCAAGCGAGGGAGGCTTCTCGCGGTGGAGGTCCAACCATGAAGAGCGAGTGTCGGCTATACGACACCAAATCGACTACCGAAGGGGTCCTTCGACGGCTGTCACTACATTAAAGGGTTCTAGGGTATCGAGAAGGGGTGCAGCGCAAGCTATTGACCTAGGGAGGCGGATGAAGGAATTTTAGGGCTACCAGGTAGCTGGAGAAGTCGGGCTAGGGCAGGCAAACCGAGAATGATCCGCGCTTTCTTAGGGATCTGCGAGGATCTTGGATCCATGGGGAAGGGACAAGCGAAATTTCAAGGCAAACGGGTGCATGATCCGGCCTAGAGAAATGGGAGAAGGAGGTTCGACGGAGCAGTCGGGTCGGGTCCAGCCCTGGAAGAGGGGGTTGACCCGAGTCAACGATCCGCCGTGGACCAATCAGAAAATTGGATTTACAAAAATATTTACAAATTCAATTAAAAATAATAAATGATTTTAAATTAAAAAGTGTATAAAATAAAAAATGTTTGTTATTTTTCAAACTATTTTTCTGTGATTTTTTTATTTTTATGAAAAATAAATTATTGTATATACAGTATAATGTACTATATACAGGTATAGTATACCTATGTATTTTGTACAATTATTATTATTTTTATAAAAATACCCCAATATTATATTTTATTTATTTACAAAAAATTTTTTGGAGTATAAAATATTTTTTTATATTTATTATGCATTTAAAAGTACAAAATAAATAGATAAGAAAATAACTATACATGTATTATGTACAAGTGAGAGAGAGAATTTTATTCTATTATTATTTTATTTTTCTGATTTTTATTCTATTTTTAAAAATATATTCAAGAAGTAAAAACACATTTTTATTTTAATTTTGGCAAAAATAATTTATGTAAATAAAAGAGATATAAATACAAGCTATAGTGGCCCTATCTCTCTCTACTTATTTTATTTGGCGATCAGGCCAATGCTTTGCCCTCTCTCGGGGTTCAGGTCACTCAGTATTTATTATAAATACTTCCTTCTTTATCTCCTTATTCTTTATTCTTTTATTTTTACGCAAATACATGCTAATTATGGGATATTAACACATAGATGCATAATGCTAAGTTATTGTATTTACACCTATTTACATGATGCTTTGCCAAGATAATTAGCTAAAATAAAAGAATAAAGAGTGATGAATAAGGATTCATCACCCCCTATACTTTACATTCTCTAGTGCCTTAGCAAACACTTATCTGAAAAAGAAGTGAAAAGTGAAAGGAAAAGAAAAAGAAAGAAGGAGAATCAAGATTGATTATTAAAATTGTCTTCATTAAATCGAAGTATGGAGCTCAGTCAAACCTTTGGATTATTAGTTTGTCGGAACCTTATTTGGACTTAGGTTTAAAACTCAAAAACCTCTAAGTTCCACCAATCTATGGTCAAGACTCAATAATCCAGATTAGAACAAGTCTACATACTCAAACTCTAATGACAATGAATCTTTTCTTGTACTGTATAAGTGATGTGTAGCTCCCCACCTCAGAAATGGAAAAGTAACTGCCACCCTCAACAAGGTAACTCTAATGCCCTATTATGGTAGATCTTTCCTCGAGGAGCGGGTATTCCCTTCTAAGTTCCAGTACAACTGGCTGAAGAAGAGGAGGAAGAAGAGAATGGACCATGACCAGTGTAGCCATGTATCCTAGGGAGCCCAACCAGTGTAGCTAAGTCTCCCTGCTGCAAGTTTCATGATATGAGAATGGGTAACATAAGCTTTGCTTTATTTGGCTATATACACTTCGGTGGGTATTTCATTTTCTATTAGACCCACCACTTTTTTGGAGTTTTTCTTTCTTTTGCATTTTTTTCGATGTGCATATGTACACCATATCTACATGGTGCATCATATATACATAAGGAGTTTTTCCTCTTGAGCCAGTAGACTATCCCTCTTTTGAAGCATTATTGCAACCCACAACTCCTATCTTTAGACCTCAATGCAGCCAGACAAAGTTGAGACGTACTTCCTTCACTAAAAGAAGACGAGAGGTTCTTCCTAGAAGTACTCCCCTCTATGCTACCCCAAGCCAAAGAAGACCGACTCCTCACCATCTCATCCATAGAGAGCTATGTGGAAGGTGTTGGTGCAAGTAAAGCCATTGTCTGTGAGAGTCATATGTGCGTTGTTAAGTGTTCTACTTAGGCTCATCAAGATGACAAGTCATCATAGCCTAATGGACTCAAAGAATTAAGTCACTAATGGACCTGAAAAGACTTAACCCAAAGCCCTATAAGGTTCCTCTGAGAATTAGGTGGATTAAGGTCTTAACCAAGCTCCATTTTTCAATTTAATTCCAGGGAGTTTAAATGTCAACTATGATTCAGAAGAACTGTACAAGTATATACAAAAATCTTTTTATGCAAATTTTTGAAAATGTGCAAAATTTTTGAAAAATGTTTGAATGAATGAATGCATGGATGTAGAAGTTTTGTAAACTATTTACACACATTTACACATGGATTTTTGCAAACTTTTGTTTTTCAAACATTTTACAAAAAATTGTACTATATATATAATTTTGTTACCAAAATATTTAGAAACTTTTTACAAACAAAACATTTTTACAAGCATTTGTACAAAAATAATTTTATAATTAATTATGTATGTACAAGAAGGAATTTTATGTACAAGAAGTTTTTTTTAAAATTTTTATGGTTTTTAGATAGAGAATTTTAGCCATTTTATTTATTAACACACTCACACAAATTATGAGTTATGGCTAAAGTATATATGAAATATATACGACACTCCCCTATTCTTAGCTTGAACGATGTCGACAGAGTAGATCAAGAGCGATGAAGAAGACTTGACTCATGCTTGGTATAGGGAAGTGAAAAGGACATCTATACTATAACGACGAATCAAAGAATAGAATGAAAAAGGCTCGGTGTTTCCCCCTATACTTTGGATCATGTAATCCTAAGTATGACAAATTGTACATAAAGGGAAATTCGAGTGGAAGAATGTATAGGGTCTACCTCCCCTATACTTAGGGTAAAATATCCCTAAGTATAGACAGCAAAAGAGAGGTAAAAAGAATCAAAAGAGAAATCAAAAGTCAGACAACCCCCATACATAGAAAAAGTACACCCTAAGTATTGCATAATCATAAGATGCAATTGGGGTGTTGGACTGAAGAATAGTATGAAATGGACATCTAGATCTATACAAGGTGGAAGACAGTGATAATCATGCATGAGATGCAATAGATGTGAGTCAAAGACCACATCTCATGCAAAATGAATAGGGGCGACGTCAACAACCAGTGGCTCATGATCTAGATATGGTTTGAGCCTCTGCCCTTTAACACGAAAGGTAGAATCCGATGACATTTCGGATATGTCAATTCTCTCATTGTCATGTACCTTTCGGACCAGGTATGATCCATTCCACTTGCTCAACAACTTCCCTTGAAATAATCTAAGCCTAGCATCGAACAAGCATACTCTCAGATCTGGCTCAAACAATTTGTTGCTGATGTGAGAATCATGCCACTCCTTCACTCTCTCCTTGTATTGTAGGCTGCTCGAAAAGGCTGAATCTCTAAGCTCCTACAAGGCTGCCAATTCTGCCTTCCTCTGATCACCTACACTCACCGGATCCATTAATATATTTGTGACTTGTGGCTAATCTCAACAGGTAAATGGCAGGGCTTGCTATAAGCGAGGCGAAAGGGAGATGTACCCAAAGGAGTCTTGAAGGAAGTCGGATATGCCCACAATATCGAGTCCAAAAGCTGTGACCAATCCTTTCGGTTAGGGCAGACTACCTTCTGCAATATAGTCTTGATCTCCCTATTCGACACTTCATAACGACCATTGGTCTGAGGATGATATGGAGTGGCTACTCGATGTTCAATACTGAACTCGCTAACAAGGGCCTTTACCTTGTCGTTGACGAAATGAGACCCCCCATCAGATGTCAAAACTCTAGGCACCCTGAACCGTGAAATGATATTCTTCCTCAAAAATCTGCAAACAGTCTTAGCATCTACGATTCGGGCGGGGATGGCCTCAACCCAACGACTAACATAATCAACAGCCAACAGAATGTACTCAAATCCCTGACTCTTAAGGAATGTACCCATGAAATCGATGCCCCATGCATCAAAAACCTCACAGAAATTAATGGGTTGCATCAGCATCATATCACACATTCCACAAGTGCCCATCCTCTGACAGTCAGTACACATCTTAACGAATTCATCAGAATCATTGAAGAGGTTAGGCCACCATAGGATTGGATTGGAACACTTTCTATACCGTTCTCCTCATAGAGTGTTGTCCACCTGCCTCAAGGTTGTGGCAGTATGTGAGGATGCTATGGTGCTCCTCTTGAGGAATGCACCGACGCCAGATGCTATCCCCTCCTTCATCATAAAGGATGGGATCCTCCCAATGGTAGAACTTGGCCTTCGCAAGGAAGGTCTCAAGTCGCTGCCTAGGCCAACCTTGTAGAACTTTCTTGGCAACAAGATAGTTCAAAATGTCGACATACCACGGGAGCAAGGCAATAGCAAGGATCGCCTCATTTGGGAAGGTCTTAGAAATAGGACGAGTCTGCTCAGATTCCTCAAGATGCTCTAATTGGGAGAGATGATCCTCCACCACATTCTTGACTTCAGGCTTATCCTTAATCTCAATGTCAAACTCCTGGAATAGAAGGATCCATCTAGTCAGTCTCACTTGAGCATCCTTCTTTGCCATGAGGTACCTGATGGCGGTATGATCTGTAAAGATAGTTACCTTTGATCCAATGATGTATGATCTGAACTTATCTAGGGCAAAAACTATGGCTAGCATTTCATTCTCAGTGATGGTATAGTTCCGATGCACGACATCCAATGTACGAACAACGTAGTGAATGACAAATGGCACTCCATCCCTCCTATGTCCCAACATAGCCCCTACGACAAAATCAGAGGAATCCGTCATAATCTCAAGTGGGAAAGAAAAATCAAGCGGCTGAAGGACAGGAGCCTCAACAACTAGACTATTGAGAGTCTCAATTGACGCAAGAAACTTATCATCTATAATGAACTCGATGTCTTTGGTCATCAAATAAGTCAATGGTCGGGCAATCCAGCTGAAATCGTGAATAAATCGCCGGTAGAAACCGACGTGCCCCAGAAAACCCTGTAACTGTCACAAGTTGGACGGTAGATTGAGTTTCATGATGATATCCACCTTGGCCGGATAAACCTCCATGCACCTGTTGGAGATGATATGACCAAGCACCGTCCCTTGAGTCACCATGAAGTGACTCTTCTCCCAGGATAATACAAGATGGACCTCGATACATTGCTGAAGGACGCGGTCTAGGAAGTCAAGACAAGCATCAAACCCATCGCCATAGACCAAAAAGTCATCCATGAAGAACTCCAAGCACTCACCCACCATATCCGAGAAAATAGACAACATGCACCTTTAGAATGTCACGAGGGCATTACACAGACCAAAGGGTATTCGTCTGAAAGCTTATGTCCCAAATGGACAGGTGAATGTGGTCTTGTCCTGTTCTTCAGGCGCAATGGCTATGTGGTTATAGCCAGAGTACCCAACAAGGAAACAATAGTGACTCTTCACATATAGCCACTCTATAATCTATTCAATAAAAGGCAGCGGGAAATGATCCTTCATGGTGGCCTGGTTCAATCGTTTTTAATCCACATAGACCCTCCAAGAAGTGTGTACCCGATGGCTTGGCATCTTCTTCGAGATAAATATGGTGGGAGCACAGGGCCAGACTTAACCCCTGGTAATTAGCTACACTTCATCCTATCGCCTAGCATTTCTTTTCAAGAATCTCCATCAAACGAGATTCTTGCTCTCCAGTCAAATTTGCTAAGATAATGATTGGGTGCATCTCATGCTCTCCCGCAAGGAATCTATACTTCAGCAACTGCGGTAAGGGCTTCAGCTCTGGGAAATTGGGAACTGGCAAATCTGGCCTCTGAAAAGTATGAGTGAAAGCAACCAAATATGCATGGGAGAACTCTCGCTGATCATGACAATTTGGTGAAGACTGCTCTGCTGGTGCATCTGTACTCTGAATCGGATCAGTCTCTACCCTAGCTGCTGGCTCTATAGGAATCAGACACGGTATCAACTCATCAAACTCTGCCAAATCAATGTCTAACTCCAAGGAATATGAATCTGAATCAAAAGAAATATCAACTGCCTCGCTATCTTGAACACGGTCTACTACCTCGAATGTGTCCTCTACCAAGAGTGTGCTCTCCAAGCTCCCCCCTGTGGGAATCTTGAAATCTATGGTATCTGAGTGTGAGAGGATGGCTCCTGAAACAGGATCTGACCAAGCGGCTTCATCGTCTGTAATCACAAAATCGCACTCCTAGTGGACATCTCGCTCTGCCTCTGTCATCTGCTTTGAATCACTGAGCTGCTCTGAGCAGGCCGAATCTCGTGCTCTAGTCTCATCGATCGTCTCTATTTGTATACTCTTTCCCTCAACGTGAAAGTATACCTTCCCGCTATCATGATCGGACACTGCTTTGGCTGTGACCAAGAACGAGCATCCTATAATGATAAGAGTATTGGTCACAGACTCAAGAATCTCCATGTCCAACACAACGAAGTCCATAGGGAATTTCAGGCCCTGAATTGTGTCGACCACATCCTTCAACAACCCCTTTGTCCTCTTGATAGATCTATCAACAAACTAAAGGATTGTCCTGCTATATCGCAGAGGGCCAAACTCGAATCAATCAAGTAAGGCTTCCGGAAGTAGGTTGATGGAAGAACCGCTGTTTAATAGAGTCTGAGCGAACCTCTGCTCATGTATCTGACATCTGACATAGGGAGCTCCTGCATCTGGCCTCTTGGCTGGTAGACAGTTCTGAGTGGTGAAGAAGGTGGCACGAGTGAGCACATGGATCTCTGCATGATGGTTCCTCTTCTTCCTACGAATGGTGGTCTTCTCTCTAAAGTTTGTCTGGAAGAGAGGGATGTGCACGAGGGCCTCCTGTAGAGTCAGATGAATATGAAATTCGTCTATTATCTGTTGGAAGAACTCTAAATGCGGGGATTTTTTTATTTTCTTTTTTATTCTCCTTAGCTAAGAGGAGTGCTTGGGTGAAGGGGATGGTTGGGCCCTCCTCAGATGGAGGGCTAGGATCGGATCCCTGCTGCTGTGGTGAAACAGAATTGATATACATATCTCCAGGCATCGCATATGGAGTCGCAAGTAAAGAACCCTTTCCTTTATTATTTTTTTTAGATTTTCCTGAATAGTCTTGAGATACAAGAACGAAAGGAAATGCAAAAGGAATAGAAGGGGTGCCTCAGTACCACCCGCGGTATCTGTACTAGCGGCATCAGCACCGCACTCTGGCTAAACATCAACATGTCTAGTGGCGTCAACACACTCTTGCATCTGGTGAAGCGACGGCTTCAGTACCATCGATTGGATCTACATCCATGGTTGTGTCAACACAATCGTCATCAACATTATCATGTGCGGCATTAGCCCCGCTCTCCTACTCGTCTGGCGCTCCTGAGTCCTCATGGCGTCGTCGCTCATACGAGGTGCTGCCGGCTGGCAACCTACTGCTCCCAAGTGTAACAAAGTCATCATCAAATGTATATGCAGTAATATCACCAAATGAGTCACCAGGAGTGGTAATCTCTGTAAACTCTACTTGCTCAGTCTTCCTCTTCAGGTTATTCGGATTTGGCTCGATCTGAGCGGGTATGGCGGCCTTGCTCTTCACGATCTCCCTTATCTCCTGATGGAACTTCTCCATCTCCCTCCTAAAAGTAGCCTGCTGCTTGGAGATAAGGTGGGCTAAGTCATCAAGTGCTGGGTTCTCATAGGCTGGCCCATGAGAATCGGATGGGTTGCCTCTCCTAAAGTGAGGCTGCTGCTGGGAAGGATGATGGGGATACTGGTGAGAATATTGTTGAGGTTGTTGTTGTTGCCTCTACGGATGTCCCTGCTGATAGGAACACGGACCCTGCTGGTAGAGTGGTTGTGGTTGTGGGAATTGGGGCTACTGCTGCTGATGGTTGTACTTGCCACCCTGAATTGGATGATGCTTCTGGGATTAGGCACCACCAGTCGACTATCTGAATCCGGGATGATCTCGGCAGATCCTAGGCTAAGGTAGGTCATACCAAATCCCGTTGACGTCCATCAACAGCTCGTACTCGTAAGAGGGTGGGGGAGAGACTGCAAGGGGCTGATCCGACCGGTATACCACCATCTGAGTGTCCGGAGATGGTGGTAGTAGGATATACTGCTGTTGCTACTGGAATGGCTCTGCCTGGATGTGGTGCACATGTTTGTAGTGGTTCGGAGGGCTGGGTTGAGCTCCTGCTGCTAGGGTCAGCCTATGACCTGAGACGGGGCTGAGAAGCCGTCTGTGCCTCCTGGAGACACATGATCTGGGTATTCAGGTGACCCAGCGTCTATGCCATCTGATCTATCCGAGATATGCCTTAGCACTGTTTTTTTCTCAATGATCTCGATGTGGTCCAGCATCTCGTTGATGATTCCCATATCAGCGGCCGGTGACTTTTCCTGTGTTGTGGCTACTGAAGATGTGGAAGGACCTGCATCGACCCGTGCTATCCTCTGATAGGACACGACCTGTGGTGTGGGATTCCCCTGTGTGTAGAGGTTGGTCTTGGACATGACTGTATGATTCTCTGCGATCTCCTCGTAGATGGCCAAGACCTGATGCTCTTCCTTGGCAAAATAAGAACCCCCACAAGATGCGTTCACTAGCCCCTACAACTCCGGTGTCAGCCCGCAGAAGAAACTCTAAACAAGGTTTGGCTTTGATATGTCGTGATGAGAACACCGGTCAATGAGATCTTTAAATAGGTCCCATGCCTAATGGAATTGCTCATTGGGAAGCATGGAGAAGTTGTTGATGAGGGCTCGCGTTGCATTCATCTGGCCGAGTGGATAGTACTTATTCAAATACTCATTCTGGAGTTGTTCCCATGATGTGACGTATCTCCCTAGGTTCTTCAGCCAGTAGGCTGCTCTGTCTACGATGGAGAACGGAAACGCCATCATCTTGATGGTATCCTCGTCCACGAGTCGCTCGTGGACCGTACTGCAGATCATCTCAAACTCCTGTAGATGGAGGTACGGCAATAGCTGGATGGTCTGGGGAGGGAGCTTTAAATTTCCCAGAATAGCTTGTAGCCGTATACATCTGTGTGTTAGAGTCGCACCAGGGTTGTGCAACTCTCTCATCAGACTTTAGAATGTCTAAAATTTCAAAACTTGCATACTTATGAATATTGTATTCAAAGTAAAATGTCCAATACACCCTTCTTTTGGAATGGTGTAAGATGTTAAGGTATTCAAGATCTCATATATATTGATGTATGTAAATCATCTATATCATAGTAAACATTATGGATATGTGATATCTATTTATGATTTCTTCTCTTCACCTTAGAAACCTTTGAAATGTCCAAAGATTTCACAATTTTGGTTTAGAACCAAAGTTTGAAGGAAGATGAAATAAATTTGATCTAACCAAGGTAGCATGTACCTATTAGATGAATTCAAGGAATACCTTATGGAGATGTGAATATCATTCCTATCTCAATCCTCCTAATGAACATTAACTCAATAGAGCTGTAGGGAGATACAATTGATCATGTGTGACATGATTTGATTAATGATTAATGTTAGTATAATTATCTCTTAGTTTCAAGGTATATATATGTGGTAGAGACTACATTATATATCCTTACAAGGTTCCATGCTAGAAAGCTGGAATCTAGCACCAGAGAGTGCTAATTCATTACGAAAATAAAGGATGGTATTGGATACCTACTTTATGACCTTGAGATTCTTAAAAGATCTCATCTTTGAGAATATGATTCTTATAGGACGACTCTTTAGAATCAAGATGAAAATGAAGTAAAGGAACTCATTTAATCTTGAGATGATAATGAGGCTCCTAGAATCGGAAACTAAAAAAGACAATTAAAGATGAAACACTAATACCTCTTCAAATAAGTTTGAAGATGGATTCCGTGTGTCATTTGTATCTGACAATGATCTAACTTCATATGATGAAGCTTCTAAAGATCATGACATGGAAATATGGATGTTAGCAATAAAGTCTAAAGTAAACTTCATATACAAGTGTTGTATATAGACCCTCGAGGATCCACATATATGGGTAAGACCCATTATGGTTTAAATGGAGCTTTAAGAGAAAGAGGAAACCTGATGAAAAGGTAGAGACCTTTAAACCACAGTTCATGGCGATGAGCTGCACATTGAAGAGAATGCATCGCTTGCGATGAGACTTGCTCTCCAGTGACCTTGCTTTAAACCATCAGAATATTGCTAACCATAGCTAGACTCAAATAAGCTTCTTGTAGTTGAAAATTGGATTTGATGAAATCATAAATGTTATGGTTTCAGATAAAATCTTGATAAACCATATGAAGCTTAGTGGGAGTGTCATTGTGTTCATCATGCTAAACGTAGATATCCTAATCATTTGGAATGATCTAAGGATGATAATAATAAGTGTTTTATAATCTGGTTGTTCCATACCTCGAGATATGATCTCAAGGATACCTCTTAGATGTTAGTTCTGAAGTTGTTCAGAAGCAAAGAGAAGAGGGTATTGGGACCATCGCATTATTAGTACACCTTGGACTTATTCCATTTTCTGGAAGATTCCAAGAAAGGCTTCCTTCCGTTAAGATATGTTAGTGACCCATATAAAGGGATAGCACCTCAGAGAGTTGAGGAAGTGAATGCTAGAACTGCTTGCACTTGTGCATCAGTTACAAGAAGCTCAGTGTATGCTAGATGTGCAAAAGAGCCGGATGTCTGCCATGCAGTGGGAGTAGTAATCTGTTACTAATCCTAATATGGAATAAAACACTTGATTGCATTAATAACAATATCTTAAAAGATGATGAAACTTAGAGATAGTGATCTCAAAGTCTTATCTTCAAAAGTTTAAGACCTTGTAGATAGTGATCTATAAGGGTCTTAACTGTAGATACCTTAGAAGATAGAGATCTCTAGGAATAAAGGTATTCTGATAAGGATTATGGGCATACTGGTTATAATAATTATCGAGGCATAGTATCAAGGACACTATAACAAAATTGAGTATTGGTTGCATAAGATGCAGCAATCGCATTAGATGCGAGCACTATTACTAGGGGATATACAAGTGTCGTAAAAGGACTTGGCATAGTCTCTTGGGAACAGTGTGACTGATTGGCTTACCTAGCTATTTTCTAAATAGCCTATTATTGTCACATGAGTGTGGGTTTAAATGATTAGCCCATTAATGGCTCTTTGGGCTAGTGGGAGATTGTTGGACATGCGAGCCCACGACGAGCCATTATGTAATAAATGTTATTGCGAATATCATTCACTAATCTGAAATGAAGAATAAATAATTTGCATAATAGGTCCCTTAGTATAATTAGGGTTATGTACCATGGCCATCTTGATGATCATACAGCTGTTGATTCAATTATTGAATCATAGAGGCTGGTGCTTGGATGGATATCTAAAGAGTTAGATTGAGGACTCATCAAGCACCGTCAAATAATTATTAAGAGATGATCTCCATCCAGAGTAGGAGATGATAATACTTTCTCATTTAGGCTGATATCTAATCGACTTCTTGATGCAGGTCCTCTGCATAGGAATACAGATTCAGAGGTGTTAGATAAGTTAGGTCAAAGAGTTGACTTAACGAGATCGAGATAACCAAAGTCATATATCGTATGTTGTCAAGATATAGGCACGCATCCTATGACCGGAGAAAGATGTGTTACTATATGTCTGAGTATGTACATTTGGTAGACCAATAGGTTGATGACCTAATCAAGGTCTATACACCGGCGCGTTGGTGTTTATATAATGGCATATGAGTAATAGGATCTCTCAAAGGGATCATACATGTTCATTACTAAACCAGAAGACACGAGCTCACTCATGAGATATTGGGAAGAATTAAATTCCGTTCATGGTCGTCTCTCTTTGGATGCTGGACTGAATTTGTAGGTTTGATATATACTTTTGGAAAGTATATGATCAAGACCTAGGTATGATTTATGCTTTTGGAAAGTATATGATCTACACCGACTCCCAATGATCGAATGAGAAACTTAATGATAAAACTCTGAAGTAGACCGTGTAAAATTGATCTTATACATCAGGTTTATTCTGAGTCTTCCAGTATGCAAGATGTACAGGTATTGGGAATACCTGAGGGTGATGTGATCATAAACGATTGTATAACCATGAAGCTTCCATTCCTAGGGAGTTATGAAACGAGTCTGGATTTTAGTGACTCCTCTCAGTAGAGAAGTAATCTGATCTTAGTCCAATTATTGGACATTGATTTGAATGTGATTCAGATTCAATGAGAAGATTGGATTTGCGATCTTGATTTAATCAAGCATCTATGGGAGGCCCGATATATGGATTTGAGATGTCATCTCAATATCCAAGTCACTGTACGTGGAACAATACAATCGTCCTATCCTTATCTCCAAGTATTCATGGAGAAAGCGCATTATCCTTGAAAGAGTTCATGGATAATTCTATTGTTGATATATGTATCCGAGCATTGAGAAAATGGATAATTAAATGTGATTTAATTATCATGAATAATATGAATTTGATTCATATTATAAGGAGAGTTATCTTAGACAATTAAATGTGATTTGATTATCAAAGATGTGAATAATGTGAATGTGATTCATATTATTTGGCACGTGAGAATGGAGATCCAAGATGATTAAATGTGATTTAATTATCATGGATATGAATAATGTGGATAGAAATATCCAGTTATTCATAATATATTATAAATGTGATTTATAATGTATTAGAGAGAGCTAATTATAATTTATATATGTTAATTAATTATTGATGTGTATTGGATACACATTGTGTAATTAATTGAAAATGTTAATTGTATTTTGTGAATGTGATTCACAATTATCCAATGGCAAGATTGTAATATTCTCAAAATTAAGTATGAATTATTTTGGAGAATAAATCACAACAGAAGTTGTTGAGATTAAATAAAGGAGAAATACATTGAGATATGCAATCTCATGAAATCTCGTGAGATTGCCTCCACATGGAAATATGTGGACGGCTACCAAGTCCTACTTGGAATTGGTGGTCGTCCACCATGTTGACATGGGAGATGCAATCTCCATGTCATTGCTTCCTTATTTGATTGATTTAATTTTAGAATTGATGTATATTTGATTTGTCAAATATATTTGATCTAAATTAAATCATAAGTTGTTGTTTTTTACCAACAACCATCTTGACCATTGTATTCATCAAAAATCAATCTCAACCATTGATTTATGAGTCCCATGGATTGAGATCCATGGATTCCAAAACCCTATAAATAGAGAGGCATACCATGCTCTCTTTGAACACATGCTATCGGAGCACATCTCTCTCTCTCTCTACACGCCTACTCTCTCTCGCTCTCATATGTCCGTCCACCATGGATGCCCTAGAGGGAGTCTCCATTACCGCAGCGTCGTCGTTATGCTGCCCGATCGTCTGCTTGTAGATCTCCGTCTCCTTCGGTGCGCCTCTCTAGTGAAGAAGACGTCGGATCTCGTGTGTCGAGATCAGGAGATCCACCACTTGGATCATCAACATGGATTACAAGAAGCACACGATTCATCCCCACGCTCGCAAGCGTCTCCTTTGTCGGATCAGACTTGAGACATGAGGTCTCTTCGTTTAGAGACTCGATCACAACCACGGTTCAAGAGGTAATCCTATTACTTATTTTTGGTTTAGACGAAACGGTCCGAGAAATGTTCTTGGATCATGTGGTTTCGTCGCATGAAAAATTTTTAAATTTCGTTGCATCGAGCAACTAGTGCGACTAGTTGCTCCTCGTCGTATTCGATACGATGCTCATGCTTCCATGATGCACTTGAGGATCTAACCATATCCTTCAAGAAAGCCGCCCTCGTTCATCTGGCCCTCACAAGAAAGAAAGACTAGAAACTGGTCTGATCATAGTTATAAAATTAAAAATAAAAATTAAATAAATGAGAATAAAATCGAAGAAAAATAAATAAAAACAAAAACAAAAAAAATAACAAGAAAATAAAGAAAAATAAAAAGAAGAAGAAAATAGAAACAAAATCAAAAATGGAAAACCGACTACTAAGCCGTGCTCCTCGGCAATGGTGCCATTTTGATGAGCGGCCCGAGCGACTAAGGTTAGGTTAAGTTAGATCAAAGGTCGTTGCGACCTCAACCACTTGAACCAGACTCAATGAGAAAAAGTAGACCACCACGGAATAAAGCAATCAATAAAAACGAGGCAAGCGGTCTTGCTAGTTATTTAACCTGGTATAGCTACCATGGTCGAACGCAAGGAGCACAGAATGAAACCAACGAAGTAGTCAGGTAATCATGAATATAAAATTTTTTTGGTGTTTTTAATTTTTAATTTTTTATGATTTTCTAATAAGAAAAGTAATAAAGAAAAGGCAAAAAGTCCAACTCAAGCAATTATTTAAAGGGCCAAAATGACTCAAAAATTCAAAATAAAATATTTTTATGTTTTTAAGGTATTCAGATGTTTTTAGGAATTTTATGGTGTTTATCTGATTTTTACATAATTTTCTAAAAATGAAAGAAGGCAAAAAACAACAAGCAATGTACAACATGGTTACAAAGGCAAATGAAAATTATTTTAAAATTCTATAAAATCCTAGCAGCAATTTTCTGTGAAAGTATAAAATGAAAGCTACATATAGAAATTGAAAACTATTTTTTAGTTTTCAATGAATTTCTAATAATTTTTATAAAGTTTTTAGTTTTTTTTCAAATTTTCGATGTTTTTTAAAAGATAATTGAACTAAATTGCTATTAGAAATAAAATAAGATATAATCAACATAGAGAAATTTTTGTGAAATTTTTAAGTATGTTTTTGTATTTTTTTATGGATTTTCTAAATTTGATAGGGACACTTTTTAGGGGTTTTGATTTTTCGAAACTATCAAGTATATTAAATCAGGTCACGAAAATTACGAAATATACTACAATGTAGCAGGAGCTATGTTTAATTTTTGTAGAATTTTTAGAGTTAGCTTAAAAATTATTTGACTAAAAACCAGGGGCACAGCAAACAGGTGATGGACATGCGAGCCCACAGCGAGCCATTATGCAATAAATGTTATTGCGAATATCATTCCCTGATCTGAAATGAAGAATTAATAATTTGCATAATAGGTCCCTTAGTACAATTAGGGTTTTGTACCATGGCCATCTTGATGATCATATAGCTGTTGATTCAATTATTGAATCATAGAGGTTGGTGCATGGATGAATATCTAAAGATTTAGATTGATGACTCATCAAGCACCGTCAAATGATTGTTAAGAGATGATATCTAGCCTGAGTAGAAGATGGCAATCCTTTCTCATTTAGGCTGATATCTGACCGAACTCTTAATGCAGGTCCTCTGCATGGGAATAGAGATTCAGAGGTGTCAGATTAGTTAGGTCAAAGAGTTGACTTAACGAGATCGAGATAACCAAAGTCCTATATCGTATGCTGTCATGATATAGGCACGCATCCTCTGACCGGAGATAGATGTGTTACTATATGTCTGAGTTTGTACATTTGGCAGACCAATAGGTTGATGACCTAATCAAGGTCTATACACCGACGCACTGGTGTGCATTCGAGGGCATATGAGTAATAAGATCTCTCAAAGGTATCATACTTCCACTACTGAACCGGAAGACATGAGCTCACTCATGAGATATTGGGAAGAATCAAATTCCGTGCACGGTCGTCTTGCTTTGGAAGCTTGATTGAATTTGTAGGTTTGATATATACTTTTGGAAAGTATATGATCAACTATATGATCAACACATGGGTATGATATATGCTTTTGGAAAGTATATGATCTATACCAACTCCCAATGATCGAATCAGAAACTTAATGATAAATCCTCTGAAGTAGACAATGTAAAATTGATCTTATACTTTGGGTTTATTCTGAGTCTTCCAGTATACATGATGTACAGGTATTGGGAATACCTGAGGGTGATGTGATCATAAACGATTGTATAACCATGAAGCTTCCATTCCAATGGAGTTATGAAATGAGTATGGATTTTAGTGACTCCTCTCAGTAGAGAAGTAATATGATCTTAGTCCTATTATTGGACATTGATTTGAATGTGATTGAGATTCAATGAGAAGATTGGATTTGCGGTCTTGATTTAATCAAGCATCTATGGGACACCCGATATCTGGATTTGAGATGTCATCTCAATATCCAAGTCACTATACTTGGAACAATACAATCGTCATGTCCTTATCTCCATGTATTCGTGGAGAAAGCGCATTATCCTTGAAAGAGTTCATGGATAATTCTATTGTTGATATATGTATCCGAGCATTGAGAAAATGGATAATTAAATGTGCTTTAATTATCAAGAATAATATGAATTTGATTCATATTATAAGGAGGGTTATCTTAGATAATTAAATGTGATTTGATTATCAAAGATGTGAATAATGTGAATGTGATTCATATTATTTGGGCACGTGAGAATGGAGATCCAAGATGATTAATTGTGATTTAATTATCATGGATATGAATAATGTGGATAGCAATATCCATATTAATCATCTATATTATAAATGTGATTTATAATATATAAGAGAGAGCTATTTTTAATCTACATTTGTTAATTAAATGTTGATGTGAATTGGATTCACATTGGACATTAAATTGAAAGTGTAATTTACATTTTATTTTGGGTTGTGAATGTGATTCACAAATTTCCAATGGCAAGATTGCAATATTCAAAAAATATTTACGAATTATTTTTGTTGAATAATTTACAAAAAGTGTTGTTGTAAATCTTGTAGATTTCCATGGAATAATGTAATTTCATGAGATATCATGAGATTACAAGAGATTGCCACCAAATCTAATATTATGGAAGGAGGCAATCTTAATTACAATAATTTCCATGATTGCTTGATTTAATTTGAGATTGATTTATATTGATTTATCAATATAGATTTAATCTAAATTAAATTAATTGTTGTTGGTTTTAACCAACACAAATCTTAGCCATTAAAATAAACACAAATCAATGAGAGCCATTGGATTTGTGTTGCCCCATGGATCTAGATCCATGGATTCCAAAATATTATAAATAGAAGGTCACCCCTCTGCTCTTCTCTACACACACAAGATAAATAGAAGGTCTCTCTCTTTCTTTTTCTCTCTACATGCCCTCTTTCCTTCCCTCATGTGGTGGTCCATTACGTATAGCCTAGAAAGAGTCTCCATCGTCGCAGTGTCGTCTTTATGTTGCCCGATCATTTGCTCATGGATCTCTGTCTCCTTCGGTGTGCCTCGCTCGTGAAGAAGACGTTGGATCTCGTGTGTCGAGATCAGGAGAAACGCCTCTTGGATCATCAACATGGATTGCGTGAAGCACGTGTTTCAAAACACGCTCGCAAGCGTCTCCTCCGTCGGATCGGACTTAAGACTGGAGGTCTCTTCTTTAGAGACTCGATTACAACCATGCTTCAAGAGGTAACCCTAATACTTGTTTGTGGTTTCGATGAAACAATCCAAGAGGTGCTCTTGGATCATGTGGTTTCATCGCATGAAAAATGTTTAATTTCCGCTACGTAGTTTTACTAGTCCGACTAGTCGTTCCCCATCGTATTCGATACGATGCTCACTCTTTCGTGATTCACTTTAGGATTATCCCATATACTTCAAGTGGTATCAGAGCCTTAGGTCGAAGTTTTGGATACGCTCCAAAAAACCTAAGGCGACTTGGGTTCGTTAGGGTTGCGAAAGTTTTATCGCATTTCATTTTCACATCTCTGTTTAGTGATTATTTTCGGCCCTGTTTAAATTGTTTAAACACAAAAATAAAAATTTTATTTTGTTCCCTATTAAATAAGGAAACCATAAGATAAGAGTTTACGTAATTTGGATTCTGTTTGCTCAAGATATGGTCTTTTAATGAACATGTGTTCACTATTGCGGGAACTGCGAATCATAACATGATTAATGAGTTAATTACTGTTTTGATCCGCCAAAAAATGCATAGATTCTGTCCTAAATCAAATTAGCAATCTTTAAAAATTTATTTTGTCTAATTTGGATTTAAATTGATTGAGATGTGTTAATTTTAGTATGTAGGGGTCACTGCTGAATTTACGGTCCTAGTCAAGAACCATGTGATAGTCAATTAGTGAAATTAATTGTTAATTTCATGAAATAATTATGGAAAATATTTGAGAAATATTTAATGACGATTATTTCCTTAATTGACTTGGCCTCAACCAATAAATTGATTAGATTTGATCTAGATCATAATTGGAAACACAATCATTAAAGTCCTTGCTTGAAAAGGATTGGGAATTTGTCTAGCAAATTTCCTTATAATCAATAATGTTTTGATTATTATTATATGGTATAATTTCAGTTGAAGAACCGATGATCATCCCAAGTATAAAGTGATTGACTCGGCATTATTTTTTCCCGAGCGGATATGGTGTCTAGTCGGGGATCGCTGGGGTAGCGGGTCGCATCGGTTGCGGTCCGTCCCACTTCCGTCGGTACTGGCCATGACAGCGGGTAGGGAACGAATGATGGCTGAGAGATCATGATATATTTTCTAATTATTAAAATTCGAATTAATACGTACTTTGAGATAATATCATATATAGTCAAGTAAAATCAAATTTGTTGATTTAATTGGATTGATAATTAATCTAATGTGATTAAGTTAATTATATCCAATTAGAAAAGACTCTATTAAGAATAGATGTGTATTTCCCTTGGAAGAATTAATTATATGAATATGATTCATAATAATTGATTAAAATTTGAATATGAGGTGGAGGATCACATAAGTGACATCCATGGTCTCCCGTCAAGGCGAAGTGTTCCATCGTCAGATATTGTATGCAGGAGACGCCTGTCCGAAGTGACAGCTCCTGCATACAATCCATTTGGATCGGGCTCGTCACTTCTCGAAAGAGTAAAGACGTATGCGTAGTGACCCAATATCGGGTCCTCATATTATTAGGGAGATATTTGATTGCGCATAGCGAGTTGTATTCCTGTTGATGGTTGGTTCAATTAATGACAGTTCAACGTCACCTTAGGGGTCGTGGGCCCGGGTGTTAAAGACCGAATTCGGAGATGCAAGTTGGACTTGCAAGGCAAAATGTGTTCCCGCTTCTTTTTTATCCGAGTTACAGGTTCTCATATTATTGGGATGTAACAAAGATAAGGAAGGAGATCCCAAATCTTGTTTGAGATATAATGGTAAGTATGTCTCTTACATTGAAAGTGATTAAGGGAATGAACTTTCATTGTAGACATGGCAAGTCAACTTTGATACAAAAATTCCTAAATCAAAGTAAAATGTGTATATATATTTATATATATTTATGCAAATTTCTTATTTCAGATAATCCTTCATTAAACCCACTCAATGTTATACACAATAATAACAAGTAGAATATCATGGATTAGAGCTATGATCCAGATATTGTACTTGCAATTGGACACATAATGTATGTGGTTGCAATGTGCATGTTTCCTCATAATAATGAGGAATGATAATTAAATAGACGATAGGACTAAAACCCTAGGGTTTATATGTCTCTATAAGTTTTGATCTCATCCAATGTACTTTTGAAGTGACATGTCGATAATGATCGTAATTAACAAATAATCCTTATAAAATCTATGAAGATGTTCTGGCATACATATGTGCTCTCGACATATAATCATGAATTAATGGTTCTCTACATTATGCAGAATGGTGGCTCTATTGGAGATAATGTATTCAAATTGTTTGAGTACCTACCTGAACCTATATTTTAAGAGTTTAAATGGATGTAGATACGATGAGTGTCATCATTCTACTATCTATACTCTAGTCCTTCATGAAGCTTCATAATATTCATATTGTATGAATTGAATGAAGCATGTATAAATGTTGAAATACTCTTATATTGAAATATTTTGATTTTAACATAAGAGATCCTTTGTCTTGAGCAAATGTTGCTTATAGGTAAAGGGAGTGCAGTGGAAGCATGGGTTGGACCCAAGTAAGAAGTATAGTCAAAGCGTTAACTGTACTTTTGTGGCTTCCATATGGTATCCAAAGAGTTGGATGAATGCCAATACTACAATAAGTTGATGTGTTGATAGTATGACGATCAAATCTATCTAGAATCGTTAGAGAAGGAATCAGATAGTACATCAGAATAATCTACATATAATCATTGAAATTGACTTACTTATTTGATAAGATAAAGTCTAATAATTGTATCTCAATCTTCTAATGACACTTGCAATTGGTTGCATCTGTATTAGAATATTGGAAATTCTTAAAGTTTAATGGTCATCCATGTTGGAAGTTATGCAATTGTTGCAACAATTTCCATTGGATAAATATAGTTCATATTTTCTGTGGGAGCCCTTAGTCATAGAGAATGTCTCTATGACCTGGATATTAGAATACACTCATAGTTTATTTCTAAATGTTGTAAATAAACATGAATTATGGAGTAAACCTATCATAGAGAGTTATGATGGATATATTTCAGATAGTAAACTAACATATAGTGGACTTCGTTAAATTAGAAAATTAATATATGGTTCATTAAGATTGCTAATACTGAAAAGTTAAACCTTTAAAGATCAATAAGAGGATAAAGATCATTTGACAATGATATGACATAATGTTTTGGACATATCTCTGTTGATGGGATCAATGGACAAGTAAGAGATGAAATTTTAGAATGTCTAAAATTTCAAAATTTGCATACTTATGAATATTGTATTCAAAGTAAAATGTCCAATACACCCTTCTTTGGGAAAGTTGTAAGATGTCAAGGTATTCAAGATCTCATACATATTGATGTATGTGAATCATATATATCATAATAAATATTATGAATATGTGATATCTATTGATGATTATGTATGATATGAAATTTCTTATCTTCACCTAAGAAACATTTGAAATGTTCAAAGATTTCACAATTTTGCTTTAGAACCAAAGTTTGAAGGAAGGTGAAATGAATTTGATCTAACCAAGGTAGCTTGTACCTATTAGATGAATTCAAGGTATGCCTTATGAAGATGTGAATATTATTTGTATCCCACTCCTCCTTATAAACCTAAACTCAATAAGAGTTTTAGGGAGATACAATTGGATCATGTGTGACATGATATGATCAATGATGAATATTAGCATAATTATCTATTAGTTTCCAAGGTATATATGTAGTAGAGAATACAATATATATATCCGTAATAAGGTTCCATGCAAGTAATCTGGAATCTGGCACTGGAGAGTGCTTCTTCATTAGGAAAATAAAGGATGGTATTGGATACCTACTTTATGACCTTGAGATTCTTTAAAGATCTCATCTTTGAGAATATGATTCTTATAGGATGACTCTCTTGAGAATCAAGATGAAAATGAATTAAAGGAACTCATTTAATCTTGAGATGATAATGAGGCTCCTGGAATCGGAAAATAAAAGGACAATTAATGATGAAACACTAATACCTCTTCAAATAAGTTTGAAGATGGGTTCCATGTGTCAGTTGAATCTGACAATGATCTAACTTCATATGAAGCTTCTAAAAATCGTGACATGGAATGATGGATGTTAGAAATAAAGTCTAAAGTAGACTTCATATACAAGTGTTGTATATAGACCCTCTAGGATCCACCTATATGGATAAGACCCATCAAGGTGTAAATAGATCTTCAAGAGAAAGAGGAAACCTGATGAGAAGGTAGAGACCTTCAAAGCACGATTCGTAGCCATGAGCTACACACTGAAGAGAAGACATCGCTTGCGACGAGACTTGCTCTCCAGTGACTTTGCTTTAACCCATCAGAATATTGCTTACCATGGCAACACTCAAATAAGCTTCTTGTAGTTGGAATATTGGTTTTGATGAAATCATAAATGTTATGGTTTCAGATAGAATCTTGATAAACCATATGAAGCTTGGTGGGAGTGCCATTGTGTTCATCGTGCTAAATGTAGATATCCTAATCAATTGGAATGATCTAAGGATGATAATAGTAAGTGTTTTATAATCTGATTGTTCCTTACCTCAAGATATGATCTCAAGTATACCTCTTAAATCATAGTTCTAAAGTTGTTCAGAAGCAAAGAAAAGAGGGTATTGGGATCGTCACATTAATGGTATACCATGGACATTACGATGGAAAATTCCAATAAAGGATTCTTTCCCTCAAGGTATGGTACTGACCTATCTAAAGGAATAACACCTCAAAGAGTTGAGGATGCGAATGCTAAAACTGCTTGCCCTTCTGCATCAGTTTCGAGAATCCGAGTGTATGCTAGATGTGTACAAAAGCCAGATGTCTGCCATGCAGTGGGAGTAGTAAACGGTTGATGATCCTACTATGGTGATTAAACACTTGATTGCAGTAATAACAATATCTTCAAAGATGATGAAACTTTAAGATAGTGATCTCAAAGTCTTATCTTCAAAAGTTTAAGACCTTGTAGATAGAGATCTATAAGGGTCTTAACTATAGATACCTTAGGAGATAGAAATCTCTAGGAATAAAGGTATTCTAATAAGGATTATGGACATACTGGTTATAATAATTATCGAGCTATAGTGTCAAGGACACTATAACAATATTGAGTATTGGTTGCATAAGATGCAACATTCGCATTGGATGCGAGCACTGTTATTAGAGGATATGCAAGTGCCGTAAAAGGACTTGGCATAGTCTCTTGGGAACAGAATTACTGATAAGCTTACCTAGCTATTTTCTTAATATCCTGATTGTCACATGAGTGTGGGTTTAAACGATTAGCCCATTAATGGCTTTTTGGGCTAGTGGGAGATTGTTGGACATGCGAGCCCACGTCGAGACATTATGCAAAAAATGTTATTGCGAATATCATTCCCTGAACTGAAATGAAGAATAAATAATTTGAATAATGGGTCCCTTAGTAAAATTAGGGTTATGTACCGTGGCCATCTTGATGATCATACAGCTGTTGATTCAATTATTGAATCATAGAGGCTGGTGCTTGGATGGATATCTAAAGAGTTAGATTGAGGACTCATGAAGCACCGTCAAATGATTATTAAGAGATGATCTCTAGCCTGAGTAGGAGATGGCAATTCTTTCTCATTTAGGCTGATATCTGACCGACCTCTTGATGCAGGTCCTCTGTATGGGAATAAAGATTCAGAGGTGTCGAATTAGTTAGGTCAAAGAGTTGAGTTAACGAGATCGAGATAACCAAAGTCCTATATCGTATGCTTTAATGATATAGGCACGCATCCTCTGATCAGAGACAGATGTGTTACTATATGTCTGAGTATGTACATTTGGCAGACTAATAGGTTGAAGATCTAATCAAGGTCTAAACACCTACGCGCTGGTGTGCATGCAAGGGCATATGTGTAATACGATCTCTAAAAGGGATCATACAGGCTCATTACTGAACCGGAAGACATGAGCTCACTCATGAGATATAGGGAAGAATCAAATTCTGTGTGCGGTCGTCTTTCTTTGGATGCTTGACTGAATTTGTAGGTTTGATATATGCTTTTGGAAAGTATATGATCAACACCTGGGTATGATATATGCTTTTGGAAAGTATATGATCGATACCAACTCCCAGTGATCGAATGAGAAACTTAATGGTAAAGCCTCTGAAGTAGACAGTGTAAAATTGATCTTATTCTTCAGGTTTATTCTGAGTCATCCAGTATGCAGAATGTACAGGTATTGGGAATACTTAAGGGTGATGTGATCATAAACGGTTGTATAACCATGATGCTTCCATTCCTAGGGAGTGATGAAATGGGTCTGGATATTAGTGACTCCTCTCGGTAGAGAAGTAATAAGATTTTAGTCCAAATGTTGGACATTGATCTGAATATGATTCAGATACAATGAGAAGATTAGATTTGCGGTCTTGATTTAATCAAGCATCTATGGGAGGCCCGAGATCTGGATTTGAGATGTGATATCAATATCCAAGTCACTATACGTTGAACAATACAATCGCCCTATCCTTATCTCCAAGTATTCATGGAAAAAGCGCATTATCCTTGAAAGACTTTAGGATAATTTCATTGTTGATATAAGTATCCAAGCATTTAGAAAATGGATAATTAAATGTGATTTAATTATCATGATTAATATGAATTTGATTCATATTATAAAGAGAGTTATCTTAGATAATTAAATGTGATTTTATTATCAAAGATGTAAATAATGTGAATGTGATTCATATTATTTGGACACAAGAGAAAAGAGATCCAAGATGATTAAATGTGATTTAATTGCCATGAATAAGAATAATGCGGATAGAAATATCCATATTAATCATATATATTTTAAATGTTATTTATAATATCTAAGAGAGAGCTATTTTTAATTTACATTTGTTAAGTAAATGTTTATGTGAATTGGATTCACATTGGACATTAAATTGAAAGTGTAATTTACATTTAATTCTGGGTTGTGAATGTGATTCACAATTTTCCAATGGCAAGATTGCAATATTCACAAAATAATTATGAATTATTTTTGTTGAATAATTTACAACAAGTGTTGTTGTAAATCTTGGAGATTTCCATGGAATAATGTAATCACATGAGATTTCATGAGATTACATGAGATTGCCACCAAATCACATAATATGGAAGGAGGCAATCTACATTCCAATAATCTCCATGATTGCCTGATTTAATTTGGGATTGATTTTTATTGATTTATCAATACAGATTTTATCTAAATTAAATTAATTGTTGTTGGTTTTAACCAACACAAATTTTAGCCATTAAAAGAAACACAAATCAATGAGAGCCATTGGATTTGTGTTGCCCATGGATTGAGATCGATGGATCCCAAAATATTATAAATAGAAGGTCACCCCTCTGCTCTTCTATACACACACAAGCGAACATAAGTCTCTCTCTTTCTTTTTTTCTCTACATGCCCTCTTTCCTTCCCTCATGTGGTCGTCCACTATGGATGCCCTAGAGAGAGTCTCCATTGCAGCAGTGTCGTCGTTATGATGCCCGATCATTTGCTCGTGGATCTCTGTCTCCTTTGGTGCGCCTCGTTCATGAAGAAGACGTTGGATCTCGTATGTCGAGATCAGGAGATCCACCGCTTGGATCATCAACATGGATTGCGAGAAGCACGTGTTTCATCAACACGCTCGCAAGTGTCTCCTCCATCAGATCGGACTTGAGACAGGAGGTCTCTTCGTTTAGAGACTCGATCACAGCCACGCTTCGAGAGGTAACCCTAATACTTGTTTGTGGTTTTGATGAAACGATCCGAGAAATGTTCTTGGATCATGTGGTTTTATCGCATGAAAATTTTTAAATTTCCGCTGCAAAGAAATACTAGTCTGACTAGTCATTCTCCATCGTATTCGATACGACGTTCACGCTTCTGTGATGCGCTTGAGGATTATCCCATATCCATCAACTGGGACCGATATGTAAATAGTTTATGTCTCTGGGTTAAACAATAACAAGAATAAAAAGTCCAAGGGTTTATCTGCAAAAATTTCAATCAATTCCCGCACATGCGTTATACATAGTTCATAGGGGCATAAATGCAAATTTGGAAAACTTTTCAATCAAAAATTAACAAGACATAAATTCGGAGCCAAATCTGCAAAAACACCACTACTGACGTGAGCACATACGTATCTCCAGACCAAGAGGACTCAAATGTGATTACCAGAAACTATTAGGACTAATATGCAAAAAGATCCAACTACAATATTTATTTACAGACTAAAACGTAAAGCATCACAAATGCTGGGTAAAAAGAGTAATATATCCTCGAAGCACGTGAGAAGCGCGTGAATACATGTGGAGACCGCTGAAAAGGCAAGGATGTACGACTCTGATGGTGTCACGAGTCAGATCTGACGCTCCAGAAGGCGTCCGATCGTAGGGTGCAGATGGATGCCTGTTATGGCATCTCACGGTTTGGAAAGGCTGCTGTGTCAGCGGTCTGGATGCTATCTGGAAGAGCTGGGCTGATCCAACATTGTAGAAGTATCCTGGATGAATAGCTCGAGGGCGAACTTCACCAGAGCACAGGAAGTGATCCTTAGCTCCGATGGACGATCGGGAAGCACCGGATGAGTCGTGGAAGGCTTCCCTGTCGATTGAGCGGTCCCGATGGAGCATCTATCGGTCGGATAGGCGTGACGATGAAGGGGACCTGGGATTACTCTGGAGAGCCTCAGATGGCTGGAATCGGTGGTCTTTAGCGCACTCCTTTACCTGCAAAGGGTAGCTGGGACTCGGGGCGATGCTCCGGTCCAATTTATTTGGACTCTTTAATAAAAAAAGAGGAAGGATGTAGATGTTGATCTCCGACGAAGATGGTAGGGGAGACCTAGATCCTAATCTCGACGTGATGATCGAGGCTCCGGGTGATCAAGTTGTGTGGGAAGATGGAGGGCGAGCGTGCAAAGATATCTGAACGGATGGGTGTGGGTGAAGGAGCTCCGACCAGCTAGCCGGAGCTAGCGAGGCTAAGGCGGCGTACAGATGAAAGATTGAATCAAATAAGGAGCTAGGAAAGATTAAATGGATACCGGAAGGTCCAGATGCATTCCTTTGCTCCAGGTAAAGATGATCAGTGGGGTTATGGCCTTAACCAAGTGGCGTCAAGTGTGGGAGGCTTCTCGCGACGGAGGTCCAGCCACGAAGAGTGAGCGTCGTCTATATGGCACCAAATTGACCACCGAAGGGGTACTCCGATGGTTGTCACTATGCTGAAGGGTTCTAGGGTATCGAGAAGGGGTGCGACGTGAGCTACCGACCTAGGGAGGCAGATGAAGGCATTTATAGAGCTCCCAGGTAGCTGGAGAAGTCAGTCCAAGGCACGCAATCTGAGAAGGATACGCGCTTCCCTAAGGATCCATAAGGATCTTGGATCCATGAAGAAGGCACGGGTGAAATTTGAGGGCAAACGGGTGCATGATCCGGCCGAGAGAAATGGGAGAAGGAGGTCTGGCGGAGAAGTCGGGTCGGGTCAAGCCCTGGAAGAAGGGGTTGATCCGAGTCAACGATCCGCCGTAGACCAATCAGAAAATTGGTTTTTTACCCGCCAGACCTTATAAACTTTTTAAATTACCTCTACGACCTTTTGCGCAATGTAATTACCCCCATTGACCCTGTAAATTACCCCAAGAACCCTCACCGGCTTCAAACAGATAACCCGAAGGGTTCATGGGGTAAGAGTTGGCAAGTTTACGGGGTCGAGGGGGAAATTAGGTTGTTTCAAAGGTCGTAGAGGCAATTGGCAAAGTTTATAGGGTCTGTCAGGTAAAAATACCATGATTTTAAATTAAAAAGTGTATAAAATGAAAAATGTTTGTTATTTTTCAAACTATTTTTCTGTGATTTTTATTTATTTTTATGAAAAATAAATTATTGTATATATAGTACAATGTACTATATAAAGGTATAGTATACCTATGTGTTTTGTAGAATTTTTTAATTATTTTTACAAAAATACACTAATTTTATATTTTATTTATTTATAAAATAATTTTTGGAGTATATATTAATTTTTATTTTATTTTTATTACGCATTTACAAGTATAAAATAAATAGAGAAGAAAATAACTATACATGTATTATGTACAAGTGATAGAGAGAATTTTATTCTATTATTATTTTATTTTTCTTATTGTTATTTTATTTTTAGAAATATATTCAAGGAAGTAAAACCACATTTTTTTAATTTTGGCAAAAATAATTTATGTACACAAAAGAGATTTAGATACAAACTATAGTGGCCCTATCTCTCTCTACTTATTTTATTTGGCGATCAGGCCAATGCTTGGCCCTCTCATGGGGTTCGGGTCACTCAGTATTTATTATAAACACTTCCTTATTTTTCTCTTTATCTTTATTCTTTTATTTTTGCACAAACATGCTAATTATGGGATATTAACACATGCATGCATAATGCTAACTTATTGTATTTATACATATTTATATGATGCTTTGCCAAGATAATTAGCTAAAATAAAAGAATAAAGAGTGATGAATAGGGATTCATCATGGCCACAAAAGTCATGATTGGAGAACCTTTTGTGTTGTCTGTCTCCCAGAGTGATGTCCTCTTGCCTCAATCTTGCGGAAATAAGTTTGGATGCAATGGTGCTCCTTCTGAGGAATGCACCAATGCCAGACACTTTTCTCCCTTTCGTGGTAAAGAGTATGATTCTACCAATTGTACGTCTTGGCATTCGCTAGAAAAGTCTCAAGTCATTGCCTGGTCCAACGTTGTAGAACTTTATTGGCAACAAGATAGTTCACAATGTCAGCATACAATTGGAGATAGGTGATGGAAAAAATCGCCTACCCTTAAAATGTCCCAGTGATAGGTTTGGTCGTCTACGAATCCTCAAGATGCTCTAATCGGGAGAGGTGATTCGCCACCACATTCTGGACTCCAGGTTTATCCTTAATCTCAATATTAAACACCTGCAGAATAAGTATCCATCTAGTCAAGCATTCCTTGCCATCCTTCTTATCCATTAAGTACCAAATGGCGGTGTGATATGTGTTAATTTTCACTCTAGATTCAAGAATATACAATATGAACTTATAAAGAGCAAATACCATGGCTAGCATCTCCTTCTCTATAACAATATAATTCCACTGGGCGACATCCAAAGTCCTACTAGCGTAGTGTATCACAAATGGCAATAGATCCCTCCTCGGTGCAAGCACAACCCTTCGACAAAATCTGAAGCATCTGTCATGATCAGGAATGGGAGAGACCAATCGAGTGGCAGAAGGATAGGAGCCTACACAACCAAATTCCTGATATTATCAAATGATAAAAGACACGTATCATATACAAGGAACTCAGTGTCTTTTATGAGAAAATCGGTGAGCGGTAGGGCAATGCGACTGATGTCCTGAATGAACCGCGGGTAGAAACTTACATGGCCCATAGAAGACCGCAACTGTCTCTGATTGGATGGTGGAGTGGGCTTCTTAATGATATCCACCTTTTCCAGATCAACCTTCATGGCCCTGTTAGAGATGATATGATTAATGGTTATCCCTCGAGTCATCATAAAATGACTCTTCTTCCAAGATAAAACAAGGTTGTCCTTGATGCATCGTTGAAGCAATCGGTCTAGGCAAGAAAGACAAGCATCAAACCCATAACCATACAATGAAAAATCATACATAAAGACCTCTAAACAATCACACACCATGTATGAAAATATGGAAAGCATACACCTTTGGAATGTAGCCGGGGAATTACATAATCGAAAGGGCAACAGTCTAAAAGCATACATTCCAAACGTACAGGTGAATGTCATTTTCTCCTGGTCTTCGGGCGTAATGGCCACCTGATTATACCTTGAGTACCTGTCAAGAAAGCAGTAATGACTCTTCCCAGCTAATCTCTTAATAACTAATAAATGAATGGTAGCGGGAAGTGATTCTTCTTGGTGGCCTGATTTAATCGTCTGTAGTCCACACATACCCTTGATAAAGTGGGTATCTATGTAACAATATATCTCCAGACTCACTGACAATAGTTGTGATACCCATCTTCTTGGATACCACATGTAATGGATTAAACCTGTTGGAGTCGGAGATGGGGTAGATAAAATTAGCGCTCCACCACTTGAATATTTCCTTGATGAACACATCTCGAAGATTCGGGTACATCCTATGCTGGATCTCACGTGAAAGCTTAGCGTCATCCTCGAGATAGATGTGGTTGGAGCACATTGTCGGACTTATCCCCTGAAGATATGCTACAGACCAACCGATTGCCTTGTGGTTCCACTCAAGAACCTCCATTAAACGAGATTCTTGGTCATCAGTTAAATCCTTTGAGATAACGACTGGAAACCTCTATGGGTAAACCGCAAGGAATCTATACTTCATATTGTGCAGTAAGGTCTTCAATTATGGACATGTGGGAGCTAGCATATCTGGCCTCTGAAATGTTTGAGTGAAAGCTACCAGATCTGAGTGTGAAAACTATCACTGCTCATATGTACTCGATGAAGATGGCCCTAATGGTGTCTCTATCGACTGCACTAGCTTTATATCCGTCCTGGCTGTAGACTCTAGGGACATCAAACAAGACAAATATTAATCAAAATCTTGCCAATAGAAATTTATGTTTGAGTCTGCGGGATCAGAATCACAAGAAAAGAAATTTGCTTCACTAACCAGATCAGAACCATCACACTCAAAGGTATCCTGTGCCACAATTATGCTCTCCGAACTCTTATATGCTGACATCTGTGAATCTGTGAAATCTGAAGGTCTAACAAGATCTCGTAAAATTGAGTCTGCTCAAACTACTTCATCATTTGTAATCATAAAATCATTGTGGATGTCCGGCTCTGAGTCTGTCATCTGCTCTGAATTTTGCTCAGAGCAAGCAGAATCTCTATCTCCCAACTCAATCATCTCCATTTGTATACTCTCACCCTCGACATGAAAATATACCTTCCCACTATCATGATCAGACACTACCTTGGCTTTGGCCTAGAAAGGTCTTCCTAAAACGACTGGGGTATCGGTCACACATTAAGGGATCTCCATGTACAACACAACGAAGCCCACAGGGAATTTCAGGCCCTGAATTGTGATGACAACATCCTGTAGTAACCTTTTCGACCTCTTAATATGTTTATCTACAAACTAAAGAACTGTCATTCTCTGTCTAAGAGAGCAAAACTCAAAATTGTCAAGTAAGACTGCCGGAAAAAGGATAATGGAAGATCCGTTGTCTAATAGAGTACGATCGAATCGCTTCTCATGTATATGGCATCCGACATATGGAGCCTCTGCATCTTTTATCTTATTTCTCAATTGGTTCTGAATAGAAAAGCATGTGGCACGAGTGAGAACATGAATTTATTCATTGTGGTTACGCCTCTTCTTCCTAAGGATGGTGGTCTTCTCTCTTAGGTTATTTTGGAAGAGCCGGATGTGCTTCAATGCTTCGTGGAGAGTCAGTTGGATATGAAATATGTCCATCATCTGCTTGTTGAACTCTAATTGTTGTCTCTTTTTAGGGTTTTCTTATTTTTTATCCTTCCCTAAGCGGAGTGCATGAGTGAAGGGGATATAAGGACCCTCCTCAGAAGCATCAGGGTAAAGAATGGGTCTCTGATCTTGAAAATTGTTGGAATCTATACATGTATCATCAATCACAATAGATAGACCAGAAGAAGATATAAAAACCTTTCCTTTATTCAACTTTTGGTTTTTCAGAATTTTTACATTTTTTATTTTCTATTAGAGTCATCCTCAGCTACAGGAAAAGAAGGCAACACAATGGACTCTCTATACAAGGATTCTAGGTGGCATTAGTACCACTGACAACATCTTACAATGCAGCATCAGTACTACGCTCTGGCAAATCATCTGTTGATTTGGTGGCGTTAGTACCACAATGTGCAACATATGGAGATATGACGACATCAGTACCATCGACCGAATCATCATCCTTCATGGGCTCATCGCCACCAACATCATCAACATTAACAAAATCATTACCGCTCTTTACTCTATCTAACGCTTTAGAGTCTGCATCGGAGTGTCGACTAGATGTGTCACCGTCGGCAGGGTTCCTACCACTCCCAAGTATCACAAAATCAACATCAAATAAATAATGGATATCGTCCAATACCTCACTAGGAGTGGTGGTCTCTATAAACTATACATGCTCATATTTCCTCTTCAGATTGTTCGGATTAGGCTCGATTGGTGCATGTATGGCAGTCTTGCCATTGATGATCTCCCTCATCTCTAGACTGAACTCATCCATATCTCGCATGAAAGAGGCCTACAGCTCAGTAAGCACATGGGCGAGATAGTATAGTGATGGGTTCTCATACGAGTGTACATGAGAACCAGATGGGTTGCCTCACTAGAAATGAGGTTGGCTATGTTGCTGTTGTGTGTAAGATTGAGGGGAATGTTGTGAAAACTTAGAATGAGGTTGTTGTCGTGACCTCCACTACTGACTCTGATACTGGGTCGAGGAACATGCTGGGAGTACCGGGGTTGCTTCTGTTGCTGGGGAACCTGCCCCAAATGTACCTGAGGTTGCTGTTAGGATTGTACACCTCTAGTGGACCATCTGAAACACGTGTGATCCAGACGAAAACCAGGATGCTATTGGTACTGGCCATACAAAATCCCGTTGACTTCCATCAACGCCTCCATCTGCTCATGTGAGGGTGGAGGTAGGGATGCCAATGGCTGATCACTATGATACACCATCATCTAAGTGTCTGAAGGAGGTGGTAGCAACTTGTCGGTAAGAGGCAAATGGTTGTGATGATCAGCTTCCCTGATCAGCAAGTGACATAGACTGTGGCATAGATGCCATCTGTGCCTCTTAGAGGCACATGATCTATGTTTTAACGTCACTCAAAGTCTAGGTCAGCTCATCAATCCATTTGAGCTTGCCGAGGTCTAGGCACATCTTCTTGTCAATGATTTCCATCCAGACCAACTTATGGCGAATGACGCCCATGTCGGCAACTGATGACTCTACTAGAGGAAGAGGAACCATCCTCTATGCATGCTACTCTGTGGTGAGATAATGCCTGCAGGGGAGTCTTCCCATGAGTATAGACACAACCATGGGTCATTATAGTGTAGTTTTCTTACATCTCCTCATAGATGGCCTAGACCTGGTCCTCGAGCTTGGAAAAATATGACCCTCCACAAGAGGCATTAACTAGCCCCTACATCTCAAGTGCCAGCCCACAAAAGAAGCTTTATACTAAATTGGGGTTGCTGATGTCGTGATGTGGACACCTGTCGATGAGCTCTCTAAATTTATCCCACGCCTCATGGAACTGCTCATTGGGGATCATGGTTAAATGGTTGATCATGGCTCTAGATATATTCGTCCGACATAGTGGATAATACTTGTTGATGTACCTGGTCCTTAATTGCTCCTAGGTGCTGACAACCCTCCCCAAATGCTTCATCCCATCGACTGCTATGTTAACTAGGTAGAACAAGAAGGCTATCAACTTGATTGTGTCCTCGTACACAAATCTATCGTAAACTGTGCTGTAGATCATCTCAAACTCCTGGAGATGTAGATGGGGCTCCTCATTGGCATGTGCAACAGTTGAATCATTTGGGGCATGTGCTCGAAATTGCCAAGAATGGCTGGCAATTGGATCCATCTATGTGTAAGAGTTGCACCAGGGTTGTGCAACGCTCTTATTGTGCGTATGGGTCGATGTGGATCATTAGCCTCCTCCTGGCGCTTGTCATCCACTCGGTCCTCATTTCCCGGTATCTCTCCACCACTAGCTGGTATGTCTGGCTCTGCTCTCCCATCTCTCATCTGAGTCATTTCCCTCCTCACCTCTACCATAAGCATCCCTTGGTCTCTAATATGTCTCTACAAGGTCTCCAGGGATGCTAAGAGGGTGTTGTTGATGGTTTCATGATCTAATACAAAGGAAGAGGACTGTGTCTGGTCATCTACTCTCTCACCACTATCCATCTCATCAGTGTCTGCAAAGGTAAAGGAACCTAGCACAGGTGCTGTCAAGTGAACATATAGTTTTGTTGGTCGCTCTGTTTGTACCTCAGGTGATTTAGAAGAAGGTGGTCAAGGGGGAAGAGGTTGGAAGAAAATTTGGGTTTAGAGAGTGGGTCTAAGCTGTCTAAAGCTACCCTAGATGAATGGACAATGGTGCTGAGAATCAGTGCCACCAGCGGTAGCCTAAGAGATCGCCTGCCTATCATCGTAATGTGGGGATTAGAGAAGATTATATACGGATTAAAAAATTGGTTATAAATTAAACCCCCAAATTCACCAAACTCAATTCTGTTGATGACTATGAGAACTCAATCGTTAATCATTTCAATTTTATTTTTGGTGATAAGGCAATCTTAGAAATGAGTTAGCGAGTTGTTAGTTGCTCGAATTTCGTGGGATACTAGCCTGAATTCTTACGACTAGTTGTACCTACTTCTAGCAAATATAAGTATATGTACGGATCGTAAAATAGCTATCTGTTACTTGAGGACAGGGCCTTAAGAAATGTCCTCTAAACCACCCACTTTGCTTAGGATAGACAGATGATTGATCAACTACCCGTATTCCCTCATTGTAAAGTAGATAATCGTTTTTATAGAATCAATAGTCTAGAAAGAATCCAGACTTAGCTCTATCCTATTATTCGTCACTCAACACTCTACAGATATAATCAGACAATGAGGGGGTTACTCTCCCAAAAATAACATTTTGATCTTTTAATTCAATTTTAAGGACGAGTTTGTTTAGCATTCCTGATTTTATTGGTTATCACTTTTTTGTATTTTTGAATAAGAACATGTCTAACAATTTTTTTCATTCCCTTTTATTTCCTAAGTTCAGAAAACATACAGAGGAAGATGGAAAAGCTGATGCGCAATAAAATCAATGATGCATGCATAAGTTAGAATGCGTACCTTGCTCTTGCAATCTACATGCAAAGTGATGCGCGCATAATTGAAAGACAGAAATAAAACTATCTATATGATGCAAGAAGAAAACACCCTAAAACATAAAGCTTTTAATTCATGAATATTAAGGAGCTAACTATTCAGAAGAGTGAAGGATATGGTATAATCCTCAAGCGTATCACAGAAGCGTGAGCGTTGTATCGAATACGACGAAGAACGACTAGTCGTACTAGTTGTTATGTGCAGCGGAAATTAAAATCTTTCATGCGATGAAACCACATGATCCCAGAACGATTCTCAAATCATTTCATCTATAACCACAACAAGTATAAAGGAATACCTCTTGAAACGTTGTTGATCGAGTCTCTATGAAAAGAGACCTCCTGTCTTAAGTCCGATCGTCGGAGAAGAAGCTTGCGAGCGCGGGGATGAGTCGTGTGATCCTCGCAATCCAACGAGTTGATCCAAGCACCGGGAACTCCAGATCTCGTCGTATGAGATCGAACATCTTCCTTGCGAGCGTAGCACTCCAAGAAGACGGAGAACCGAAGAACGTCGAAGTGGCAGCACGACTGCGAAGGCGACAAGGAAGTTCTCCCTTAGGGTGTGGTGGATGACCCCCAAGGAGAGGGAGAGAGAGTTGACGTGTGGGGAGAGAATGAGAGAGAGGTGCTTCCAAAAGCATAGCCCTAGAGAGCATGGTATGCCTCTCTATCTATAGGGTTTTTAGGATCCATGGATCTCAATCCATGCGACATATAAAATCAATGGATGAGATTGATTTATGTCTAATCCAATGGTCAAGATTGTTGTTGGTAAAAATCAAGAACTAATATTTTAATTTTGATCAAATATATTTGACAAATCAAATATACATCAATCCTAAAATTAAACCAATCAAATAAGGGAGATTACCAACATCGAGATTGCCTCCTCATTTATCATGGTGCACGACCACCAATTTCCATATTGGTTATGGTGGTCGTCCACTTGATTGCAAGTGGGAGCAATCTCATGTGATTTCATGAGATTGCAAATCTTCATGGAAATCTCCTTTATTTAATCCAACTTTTTTTTGTTGTGTTTTATTCTTCAAAAATAATTCATAATTAATTTTGAGAATAATGCAATCTTGCCATTGGAAATTTGTGAATCACATTCACACCCCAAAATTAAATATAATTAACATTTTTAATTAATTACACAATGTGTATCCAATACACATTAATAATTAATAAACAAATATAAATTATAATTAGATCTCTCTAATACATTATATATTACATTTATAATATATTATGAAAATTGGATATTGCTATCCACGTTATCTTCATCCATAATAATTAAATCACATTTAATTATATTGGATAATTTCCACACACCTCAAGATACATAAATCACATATAATTATCAATTTCATAATGCGTAGATTGTATGGAATTATTATTGAACCCTTCAAGAATAATGTGATTTCTTCGCCCAGACTTGGAGATAAGGACAGAGCGATTATATTGTTCCACGTATAGTGACTTGGATATTGAGATCACATCTCAAATCCAGATCCCATGGACCTCTCATAGATGATTGATTAAATCAAGGCCGTAAACCTAATATTCTCATTGCACCTGAATCTCATTCAGATCAATCTCCAATATATGGACTAAGATTAGGTCACTTCTCTACTGAGAAGAGTCACTAAAATCCAGACATGTTTCATCACTCCCTCGGATTGGAAGCGTCATGGTTATACAATCGTTTAAGATCACATCACCCTCAGGTATTCCCAACACCTGTACATCCTGCATATTGGAAGACCTATGATCATCCTGAAGATATAGATCACTTTTACACTATCATCTTCAGGGTTTGATCACTAAGTTTCTCATTCTTGGTCATTTGGGATTTGGTACAGATCATATGCTTTCACAAAGCATATATCTTACCTTCAAATTCTTCTCATGTATCCAAAGCATGATAACCATGCATGGAATTTGATCAGTCCCAATACCTTATGAGTGAGCTCGTGTCTCCCGATTCACAAGTGAACCTGTATGATCCCTTTGAGAGATTGTATTACTCATACGTCCTTGCATGCACACCAGCTCATCGGTGTATAGACTTTGTTTAGGTCATCAACCTATTGGTATGCCAAATGTACACACTCAGACATATAGCAACACATCTGTCTCCGGTCAGAGGATGCGTGCCTATGTTGTGACATTATTCAACATAGGACTCTGGTTATCTCGATCTCGTTAAGTCAACCCATTGACTCAACTAATCGGATACATCTGAATCACTATTCCCATGCAGAGGACCTACATCAAGAGGTTGATCAGATATCAGCCTAATGAGAAAAGATTGCCATCTCCTACTCAGGCTGGAGATCATCACTTGACAATCATTTGATGATGCTTGATGAGTCCTCTATCTAACTCCTTAGATATCCATCCAAGCATCAACCTCTATGATTCAAGCAATGAATCAATAGATGTATGATTATCAAGTTGGCCAAGGTACATAACCCTTATTGTACAGAGGGACCTTATAGTGCATTTATTCAATCAATTTTACAATGGGAGTGAAACATAACCAAACTTTTATTGATAACTTATTCATTACAATAGCATTTATTGCAGGAATGGTTCGCCCCAGGCTTCCATTGCTAACAATCTCCCACTAGCCCTCAGAACCATTCATAAACAATCCTTAAACCCAAACTCATTACATGCTGGTTAAAAACCTTTTGTGTCAGTGGATTGGTAAGTGGATCAGCAACATTGTCAGCAGAGCCCACCTTGGTGATGATGTTATTACCATGCTTTTGAATCTCCCGAATGATGTGGTATTTCCTTTCCACGTATTTGCTCTTATGATGCCATCTGGGTTCCCTCGCCTGGGCAATGTCTCCCGTGTTATCACAGAGTAGCAGGATGGGAGTATCAGAGGAAACTACGCCAAGCTCCAACTTTCGCAACCACACCGCCTCCTTTGTAGTATCTGATGCGGTAATGTACTCGGCTTCTGTTGTTGAATCTGCTAGTGTCCTGCTTCTTGCTTCTCCAGCTCACTGCACCACCATTCAATAAGAATACAAACCCTAATGTCGACTTTCAATCATCAATTTCTGATTGGAAGTCAGAATCTGTATATCCCAAGACTTGGAGATCACCATATCCATATACCAAGATGTAATCTTGCGTCTATCTTAGATTTTTAAATATGTTCTTTACTGCATTCCAATGTTTCTCTCCATAGCAGGATTGGTAACGACTTACCACTCCCACTGCATGGCACAGATCTGTCCTGGTACACATCATAGCATACATTAAGCTTCCTACAGCTGATGCATAAGGGCATCCAACCATGGCTTTCTTTTCCTCAACAGTTTGAGGAGCCATTCCTTTAGACAGGTGGATACATAGTCTTAAGGGTAGGAATCCTTTCTTAGAACTATCCATACGGAATCGTTCAAGAATCTTCTTAATGTATCCATGTTGTGAAAATCCCAATATCCTCTTCTCTCGGTTTCTGAACCACTTCAGACCCAAGATGTAAGAGGCTTCTCCAAGATCTTTCATCTCAAAGGTATGGGATAGCTAAATCTTCGCACTGGTCGTCATCGCTGTATCATTACCAATAATAAGGATGTCATCTACATAAATCACGATGAACACAATGGTGCTCCCACTAAGCTTCTTGTACACACAAGGTTCATCAGGATTTTATTCAAAATCATAACTCTCGATGGTTTTGTCAAATCTGATATTCTAGCTACGAGAAGCTTGCTTGAGCCCATAGATGGATTTCTTCAGCTTACATACTTTGCCATCCTCAGTTATGAAGCCTTGGGGCTGCTCCATATAGATATCCTCCTCGAGGTATGCATTGAGGAAAGCCGTCTTGACGTCCATCTTCCAGATGTCGTAGTCAAGATATGTAGCTATAGCTAGCAGTGTCCTGATGGATTTAAGCATAGCCACAGGAGAGAATGTCTCATCGTAGTCGATGCCTTCTCTCTATGTGTAGCCCTTGGCTACGAGCCGTGCCTTGAAAGTCTCTACTTTCGCACCAGGTCCCCTCTTTCTCTTGAAGATCCATTTGCACCCAATGGGTTTTACCCCTTTAGGTGGATCCACTAAGGTCCATACGCCATTCTTATGCATGGAGTCAATTTCTGACTTCATTGCTAGCATCCATCTATCCATGTCATGATCTGCGAGTGCTTCATCAAATGAACAAGGATCATTGTCAGTCTCATTTGACACAAGGAATCCATACCTTTCACGTGGTGCAACCACCCTCGAACTCCTTCGAAGAGGTATGGGTGTTTCATCTTTATTTATCTCTTCAGTTTCTGGTTCAGGAAGCTCAAAATCCTCAGGGGATTCAATGAGTTCCTCTACTTCATTTTTGTCTTGACTTTTAAGGAAATCATTCTCCAGAAATTTCACATCTCTAGAAACAAAATCCTTTTGGGTCTCAGGGTCATAGAGTTGGTATCCAATACCATGTCTAACATACCCAATGAAGTAACACTCACGAGAGCGAGATTCTAGCTTACTTGCGTCCACGTTCTTCGCATGGATCAAGCAAACCCAAACCCTCAAGTGATTAAGACTAGGTTTGGTTCCATACCAGAGCTCATGAGGAGTCCTAGGTACAGATTTGCTAGGAATCTTATTCAGGATATATATTGCAGTCTCTACTGCATATTCCCAGAAACTAAGTGGTAAATGTGCTTTGCTCATCATTGAATGGACCATATTCATGATGGTCCTGTTACGTCATTCAGCAACACCATTAAGTTGGGGGGTCCAGGAGGATTGAGATTGGAGACAATTCCATTCTCTTTAAGATATTCCTTGAATTCATCTGAGAGGTACTCACCACCTCGATCAGATCGAATCAGTTTAATCTTCCTATCGATTTGGCTCTCAACCAAAGCCTTGAATTCTTTGAACTTTTCAAAGGTTTCAGATTTATGATGTAATAGGAAGATAAACCCGTATCGTGAATGGTCATCAATAAACATCAAATAATATCGATATCCATTTCGAGTCCCGGTACTGAAGGGACCACATACATCGGTATGTATTAGGTCAATAATACCTTCGCATCTTGTAACCTTGTTACGAAAAGGCATCCTAGTCATTTTTCCTTGAATGCAATGTTTGCAGGTAGGCAAAGGTTGAACTTGCAGAAAATCTAAAGGTCCATCCTTTATCAATCTATTGATCTTATCAACACATAAATGACCAAGCTTTTGATGCCAAATCTCATTCGAAAAATTTTCATCCTCCCTAGATCTTTTAGGGTTTTTATTAGTGGATGTAACATTCATAATACATTTATCAATCCACAATTCATAGAGTCCTCCAGAAGTCAAAATACCATCCGTAATATATTTGTCATAACGATTTATGACTAATTTATTACAGAATAGGAATGAATATCCACTTCTAACTAATTTAGATACATATATAAAATTCCTTCTGACTTCGGGTACATAAAGACACTCTTTGAGTACTAGGACTCTACCACTAGATAACGATAGTCTATAGGTTCTGACGGCGACTGCTGCAACACTTGCATCACATTCCATCTGGATGACTATCTCCCTTTCTTCTAGATTTCTTGTTTCCTGAAACAAATGCAACAAATTGCATACATGAACAGAAGCACCAGAATCAACAACCTAACTTCCTTCTCGTCCAACGAGAAACTGGTTTCAATGATATAAGTAGATTTCATACCTGCTGGGGCTTTACCTTTGTCGACCGACTTCAGGTATGCTGGGCAGTTACGCCACAAGTGCCCCGACTTCTTGCAGTGGTGACAGACATCGGTTTTCTTCGACGCTATCAGTGTCGATGCATTGGAAGATTAGCCAACACCTTGACCCTTCTTCTTTCTCTTCTAGGTCAGGCCCTTCCGAGAACCATGCTTCCGACCGTGCTTCCCTCTGACCTGTGAAACAATTGCACTGCCAGCGGGACCATCTTTCTTCATTACTTCTTCAGCAGACATTAATGCAACAAGAAGTCCAGCGTTTGTCAATTCCAGTTTGTTCATGTGGAATGAAACTACAAATTTATTGAAAGACTTGGGCAAAGACAGCAGAATGAAATCAGATTGCATGTCTGCATCCATGGTTGCCCCAAGAGTTTCCAGCTCCGACAAGTACCCAAACATTTTGAGTACATGTTAACGGACTGAAGTTCCTTATTGCATCTTGCAGCGAACGAGTTCTTTCATAACATTGTATAGCTGGGTGAAGTTAATGTCACCAAACATATCTTTTAGATTCTGCGTAATTTCCTGGCATGTGCTCATCTCCACATGTTGCTTCTAAGGAACATTGGAGAGAGAACCCAAGATATAGCATCTAACCAAGACATGATCTTCATCATACTTGTCATTGTATGCTTTTTCTTCCTTTGATTTAGGGTTTTCATGCTTGTCTTATGAGAGTACATAACTTCTGCGCTCAACTGAGAGTACAAGCTCCAAATTTTAGATCCAATCTGAGTAATTTGGTCCGGTCAACTAGTTGACATCCAGAAGCCTACTTAGTGGGTTCATTGACTTTATTTTCTGAAATTGAGAATGCACTATATTAGAACATATAATCCTATATTCAAATTCATAATATTTGATTAAGGCTTTTTAAATCAAATTAGTCTTGCTCTGTCAACTATGAACATTTATTCCCTTAATCACTTTCAATGTAAGAGATATACTTACCGCTATATCTCAACGAAGAACTGGGATCTCCTCTTTATCTTTGTCACATCTCAATAATATGAGAATCTGTAACTCTAATAAAGAGAAGTGGGAACACATTCCGCCTTGCAAGTCTAACTTGCATTTCCTAATTCGGTCTTTAATACCCGGGCCCACCACCCCTAAGGTGATGTTGACCCGTCATTAATTGAACCAACCGTCAACAAGAATAGTACTCGCTATACGCAATCCAATATCACCCCAATAATATGAGGATCTGATATTGGGCTCACTACGCATAGGGACTTACTCTTTCGATAAGCAAGGAGTTCGATCCAGATGCGCTTGCATATAGGAGCTGTCACTTCGTACAGGCATCTGCTATATGCAATCCCTGGCGACGGAAACCCTTCGCCATGACGGGAGACCATGGATGTCACTTATTTGATCCTCCACCTCTTATTCAAATTTTAATTAATTATCATGAATCATATTCACATATTAATTCTTCCAAGGGAAATAATAACTCTATTCATAATAGAGTGTTTCAATTGGATATAATTAATTCAATCATATTAAATTAATTATCAATCTAATTCAAACCACAAACTTGATTGTTTTACTTGAATATATATGGTATTATCGCAAAATACGTATTAATTCAAATTTTAATAATTAGAAAAATATATCATGATCTCTCAGGCATCATTCATTCCCTACCCGTTGTCATGGCCAGTACAAGCGGGAGTGGGACGGACCGTATCTGGTGCAACCCGCTTCCCCAGCGATCCCCGACTAGACACCATATTCGCCTGGGGAAAAATAATGCCGAGTCAATCACTTTGTACTTGAGATGATCATCAGTTCTTCAACCGAAATTATACCATATAGTAATAATCAAAACCTTTTTGATTATAAGGAAATTTTCTAGACAAATTCCCAATCCTATTCAAGCAAGGAGTTTGATAATGTTTCCAATTATGATCTAAATCAAATCTAATCAATTTATTGGTTGAGGCCAAGTCAATTAGGGAAATAATCATCTTACAATATTCCTCAAATATTTTCTATAACTATTTCTTGAAATTAATAATTAATTTCATTAATTGACAATCACATGCTTCTTGATTAGGACTGTAATTTCAACAGTGACCTCTACTTACTAAAATTATCATATCTCAATCAATTTAAATACAAATTAGACTAAATAAATTTTCAAAGATTGATAATTTGATTTAGGACAAAGCCTAAGTGATATTTAACGCATTTAGAGGCAGATCAAAATAGTAATTAACTCATTAATCATGTTAAGATTTGCAGTTCCCGCAATAGTGCATACATGTTCATTAAAACAACCATATCTCTAGCAAACAGAATCCAAATTATGCAAACTCAGATCCTATGGTTTTATTATTTAATGGGGAATAAAATCTAAGTGATTAATTCGTGTTTAAACAATTTAAATAGGGCCAAATTTATTGACTAAACAAATGTGCGTAAATCAAATGCGACAAAAAACTTTCGCGACCTCATCAAACCCATGTGGTCCTAGGTTTGCAGATCGTATCCAAAACATTCAACCTAAGGCTCTGATATCACTTGAAGGATATGGTATAATCCTCAAGCGCATCACGGAAGCGTGAGCGTCATATCGAATACGACGAAGAACGACTAGTCGTACTAGTTGTTCTGTGCAGCGGAATTTAAAGTTTTTCATGCGATGAAACCCCATGATCCAAGAACGATTCTCGAATCGTTTCATCTATAAACATAACAAGTATAAATGAACACCTCTTGAAGCTTGGTATATCGAGTCTCTATGAAAAGAGACCTCATGTATCAAGTCTGATCGTCGGAGAAGAAGCTTGAGATTGCGGGGATGAGTCGCGTAGTCCTCACAATCCAACGAGTTGATCCAAGCACTGGGAACTCCTGATCTCGTAGTACGAGATCGAATGTCTTCCTTGCGAGCATAGCACTCCAAGAAGATGGAGAACCGAAAAACTTCGAAGCGGTGGCTCGGCTGCGAAGGCGACGACGAAGTTCTCCCTTAGGGTTTGGTGGACGACCACAAGGAGAGGGAGAGAGAGTTGGCGTGTGGGGAGAGAAAGAGAGAGAGAGAGTTGTGCTTCCATAAGCATAGCCCTAGAGAGCATGGTATGCCTCTCTATTTATAGGGTTTTAGGATCCATGGATCTCAATCTATGGGACATATAAAATCAATGGATGAGATTGATTTATGTCTAATCCAATGGTCAAGATTGTTGTCAGTAAAAGCCAACAACTAATAGTTTAATTTTGATCAAATATATTTGACAAATCAAATATACATCAATCCTAAAATTAAACCAATCAAATAAGGGATATTACCAACATGGAGATTGCCTCCTCATGTATCATGGTGGACGGCCACCAATTTCCATATTGGTTATGGTGGCCGTCCACTTGATTGCAAGTGGGAGCAATCTCATGTGATTTCATGAGATTGCAAATCTCCATGGAAATCTCCTTTATTTAATCCAACAACTTTTTGTTGTGATTTTTCTTCAAAAATAATTCATAATTAATTTTGAGAATATTGCAATCTTGCCATTGGAAATTTGTGAATCACATTCACAACCCAAAACAAAATATAATTTACATTTTCAATTAATTACACAATGTGTATCCAATACACATTAATAATTAATCAAAAAATATAAATTATAATTAGATCCCTCTAATGCATTATAAATAATATTTGTAATATTTTATGAGTAATTGGATATTGCTATCCACATTATCTTTGTCCATAATAATTAAATCACATTTAATTATATTGGATAATTTCCACACACCTCAAGATAATTAAATCACATTTAATTATCAATTTCTTAATGCGTAGATCTTATGGATTATTCTTGAACCCTTCAAGAATAATGCAATTTCTCCGCTGATACTTGGAGATTAGGACATGGCGATTGTATTGTTCCACGTATAGTGACTTGGATATTGAGATCACATCTCAAATCCAGATCCCATGTACCTCTCATAGATGCTTGATTAAATCAAGGCCGTAAACCTAATCTTCTTATTGCATCTGAATCTCATTCCGATCAATGTCCAATATATGAAGTAAGATTAGGTCACTTCTCTACTGAGAGGAGTCACTAAAATCCAGACCTGTTTCATCACTCCCTCGGAATGAAAGCGTCATGGGTATACAATCATTTATGATCACATCACCCTCCAATATTCCCAACAACTGTACATCCTGCATACTGGAAGACCTATGATCATCCTGAAGATATATATCACTTTTACACTGTCATCTTTATGGTTTGATCACTAAGTTTCTCATTCTTGGTCATTTGGGATTTGGTACAGATCATATATTTTCACAAAGCATATATCTTACCTTCAAATTCATGTCATGCTTCCAAAGTACGACAACCATGCATGGAATTTAATCAGTCCCAATAGCTCATGAGTGAGCTCATGTCTCCCGGTTCACAAGTGAACCTGTATGATCCCTTTGAGAGATCATATTACTCATATGTCCTTGCACGCGCACCAGCTCGCCAGTGTATAGACCTTGGTTAGGTCATCAACCTATTGGTCTGCCAATTGTACACACTCAGACATATAGCAACACATCTGTCTCCGATCAGAGGATGTGTGCCTATGTTGTGACAGTATTCAACATAGGAATTTGGTTATCTCAATCTCGTTAAGTCAACCCATTGACTCAACTAATCTGATACCTCCAAATCATTCAGAGGACCTACATCAAGAGGTCAATCAGATATCAGCCTAATGAGAAAGGATTGCCATCTCCTACTCAGGTTGGAGATCATTACTTAACAATCATTTGATGATTCTTGATGAGTCCTCTATCTAACTCCTTAGATATCCATCCAAGCATCAGCCTCTATGATTCAATCAATGAATCAACAGTTGTATGATTATCAAGTTGGCCATGGTACATAACCCTTATTGTATAGAGGGACCTTATAGTGCATTCATTCAATCAGTTTCACAAAGGGAGTGAAACATAACCAATAACTTTTCTTGATAAATCATTTATAACAATAACATTTATTGCAGGAATAATTCATCTCGGGCTCTCATTGCTAACAAAGAGAGATCAAAGTCCCGTCTTAGATGCTTATTGGTGCCCACCACAACAGGTCCTACAATGTTGTACACGACCTCTCTCGGCACACGATCTCTAATCCAAATGATTAGCTTTTTTATTATTTGATTATGTCCAAGCGAATTCAATAGAAACATATATTCTGTTGGGGGATTTGGACATAATGTTACCTATCTCAACCAATTAGAATCCTACATCTAAGGGATCAAATCCTTGGATAATAAATAAAAACAAAAGCCATAAAAACAGGTGAAAATCTGGTGATGTCCCCCGAGTGCACCAGCACTCGATGAAACCGACCTCGAATATCTGAGTGTCAAAAGGTCTCTCAAAATTATTAAAACTACTTCAGAAATAAATGCTAAAGATGAAACTATTTTCTATAAATGTCTCCTCCTCCTCATGTTTCTTCTCGGATACTCTCTCCTGCGGTCAATGTAGATGGCCGACATCCGCCTCGCTCGTGTGAGTAAGCTCTCCAAAGATCACCTCCCTTGCTCCGCTGGATCTTGCAACAAAGATGAAAGTGAAATATGTATGAGGAAATTATTGAAGATTGAGGAAAATAAAATATGAAACAAGAAGACAAAAATCCAAACTACCAAGACATGCTCCCCATCAACGGTGCCATTCTGATGATGAAGTCTTTAGCTAATTCGGTTTGAGTTAATTAATCAAGTGTCATTGTCCCAAATCACCCCAGACTATAAATAAGAAAATTATTTAACCACTAAAAAGATCAAACAAATCAGGCATGTGGAATAGTTATTTTATTAACCCGGTATAGTGACCAGGGTCGAAGTAATGGAGCACAATTATTAAACAAGGTAGGCAATTCAGAAAACCAAAGGACAAAATGACAAACAAGAACAAATGATTTTTATTTCTTTTTGTAGTGGTTTTTAATTTTTACAATTTTTTAATTTTGAAAACAAGGAAAGTTAAACAAAGGATAAAAAGCAAACCAACACGTCTTTTTGGAATTTTTAAATATGATAAAAATGCAGAGAAAATTCAAGTAAAATTATTGTTGGGTTTTATTGTTTTATACTAGTTATAAAGATTTTTGGAGAATTTTTAAAATGTTTTTGGTGTTTTCTAAAATTAAAATATGAGAAAAGAAGTAAACAATGCACAACTGGAGAATTTTGTGATTTTAAAATACTAAAAGTGCTCAAAACCCATGGGAACTATTTTTTTGAACTATAAGGAAATATCTAAAAAATAAATTTAAAATGTAATTTTGTATTTTTGGTTGATATTATTTGATTTTTATATATTTTTGATGTTTTACAAATTTTTTGGTTTTTATAAAATATTTTCAGGCCAAATTTTTGCAGTAACGAAAATTATAAAAAATACATCTACAATAATGTTTTTGTAATTTTTAAAACATGTTTCCAATTTTTATGAATTTAGAACGCAAACATGAACTTTTTGGTTGGTTTTTAAATTTCTAATAATCGAAAATGAAAAGAAATTTGGCACATAAAAATTACCGCCTAAATTAGACACTAGCAGGAGCTAATACTTATTTCTGGAAGTTTTTTATGGACAAATTGATATTAATTGCAATTAATAAAAGAAAAAAATAAAATTTATTGAAATAAGGACGTAACTGCAAATATTTAAGATTTTAGGCCCAATTAATAACAAACACTAAAAATAAGAGGGCTTTAATGCAAATTATCTAGATAAAACTACGTGCAACTCATGACAGTCACACACTGGGGTATAACTACAAATTATAAAAACTTCAACTATTTTATTAACTAGTTAAAATCTCAGGATAGATCATGCAAAATACCTACAAAAACACGTGCGAACACATGTGACTCAAACTCGGTTGGATTAAAATCAAAATATGAAAACTATAGGGTCCAAAATGTAATATTTTTTCAAAAATAATTATTACATTTATTGGACTAAAGTGAAATAACAAGAAACAAGGGGAAAAAGTAAATATACTCTTTATTAGGACACGTGACTAGTGTTGGACGAGCCGCTGGCATACAACTCTGATTTATCTGAAAAGCCGATCTGATGGTCAGGGGATGTCAGTGATGTGCGAACAGATCGGGTGTGCCAGGAATGATCTAACAGTCTCAAAGCCTGACGCAAGTGTGTGGCATGGATGGGGCCTATACTTGAACTGAGGGTCAATTTTGGGTGTGATCGTACAACTCAAATGACATCTACGGGAGGGGTTCCTTCATCCCATGGTAGAAAAGGGCTCTGGAAGAACACGAAGAAGGATCGGTTGGGCGAGCTACTATCACGAAATATGGAGATCCTCGGTGGATATATGCTCTCTGAAAGGAACAACACCTTGGTGAAGGTGCTCCACGTCGATTGAAGGGCTTCCATGGAGCAGGGAACAGTTGGATGATGTACCAAAGCTCGAGTTTCTAGATTAGCACCTCCTGGAGAGTCAAGGCTTGATTTGAGACTCTTGAGCTAGACTTAATCTGTATGGGGTATCGTGGCTCGAAGACGATGCCTCAACCAATGGTTAACGTAACCAGAAATGAAAGAAGTGAAGGGGGAGGTGGAGTTGATATGGGGTGAATACTAGGGAAGGAGTGACAAACCCTCGAATGCCCTAGTTATTTTGGTGGAATTAACGTTAATATTTTGTTGCAGTCAGGCAAATTCGGATTAACAAAAAATCACCGAATTAATATGTCAATGAAAAGCAAGCAGTCAATTTAATTTTTTACTTGGCAAGTCCAAAGTCGAACTCAGGGAGGCAACCATCTTCTTAGGTTGATTTATATTCATTCGAGAATAAGGTTATCAAAGACGTATTTTTTTATATTTTTGAATGGAAATATGAGGGAAATGCAATTTTGCCGATATTTGGGGACTAAAAGGCAATTTACCAATGAATTACGTACAAAAAACCTCAAACTCAGCAAGAATGTGAAATATGGTGAGATTAAGCTACTATATTTTTTTGAATTTTTTATGCAATATGAATTAATTATGAATAAAATATCCAGACAAAGTGACTTTGAGATAAATAATTTTAATAAATACCAAACATCAATATTTTCTAGAGATTAAATTATCCTATATATGTCTACACGAGAGATATCCAGAAAAAGTTTTAATTCTTTAAAATACTAAGGGTGGAATTCACTAAAAAATACTAAAATCACCGTTCAATTTATAGTGACCTCGGTATATGTGCAAACAAGATGTATTTTGGGCACAATGAGAAACAACTTAAAACCTACCTATTGTGAATTTTTGGGAATTTTTGGAGCAATGGATAATTTAAATAAATTATTGAACAAGTAATGGGCAGAAAATGTAATTTTTCACCAAATAAATTATATTAAATAATTCACACCTCACAAAAACACATTCAAAATTTACAATGATAGAGCATGAATTGTTCTATAAAGAACAAATTTTAAAATGATAAAATGATGCAAAATGTGGGTAAAATTAAATATGCAAACATAGGGGCCTAAATGCAATGTGACAGAAATAAAATGAATTAAAAGAAATGCTCAAGGATTGAGAGCAACTACCTAAACTTTAGGGACATGAGCGTAATTTACTCAGTGCTCACGCATTGTCCATGTGAGCACTAGTGGGTGGGGCTCCTTTCCATATCTTTGGAATATGGAGGATGTGCTTTGCAAATTCTCTAAAAGTCCACATGCCTTACACGTGCCCTGGTTGAGGAGAATTTCTTGGCAAATGACAGGATCTGTAGTGGTGTTCCTCGCAATTTACCTGAACTCACGTGTCTGCACATGAGGTGGAGATAAAACGAAGGGCAGGTTATCGGAGGGCTCCTGGCATGGACCAGGTGCGCAACTGCACGGCGGTAGGGGGCCGGTGAGGGAGCACGGGTGCAGGCATGAGGAGGCACGTGGCACGGAGCTCGAGGCATTAGTGCTCTACGGTAGGGGGTGGCAGTTGCTGGAGAGGCAGGATGCGTGAAGGTGTTGATGACCCGCGGGCTCGGAGGAGTTGCAAGGAAGTAGGAGGCATGGATAAGGAGGTGACGGACCTTCGGCTGGCAACTGCAGCTACAGTCGACGGTGAAGGTACAGAGCTCGAGGCATCGGTGCTCCCGGGAATAGGATGATCCGGGCATTGGAGGCTCTCCTGTGAAGAGAGACGGCCCCCTTGGTCAATCGACACACGACTGACCCTAAGGGAAGCGTGGTGATTGGAGCTCAAAGTGGCCAAGGAGGGGGCGGTTGGTGGAGAGCTCATGGCGAAGGGGGTTGTCAATTGATATGTCAACCTGCAGGGGAGAAAGAAGGCTCGAAGCTTTAAGACTTGGCAATGTGGTGCTGCTGCTAGTGCTCGTCTCCTTTTGAGAGACAAGGTGTATTGGCGATCGAGGTGGAGCGAGGGAGCTGTTGTGCAAGGGCAAAGATGGAGTTGGGGCTTTGGTGAAGAGAGAATACAATGGAAGAGAATACGAAGAAGAGAAGATAGGAGGAAAAGAGAAGAAGCAAGGAAGAATAAAGAAGGAGAATCCTTGTGAGGTAGAGCTGGTAGCAGCTCCGATCTTCGCTTAAAGGTCGGCAAACTCGAGCTCAGGCGAGCTTAGAAGCTCGTAACCATACACAGGCGTGGGCTAGATTTTACCAAGAGGTGGTCATCATCGCTCGGTAATGGATCTTGGAGCTGTCACCTGTAAGGACCTTAGAGCTGGGCCTCCTCTCTTGTTTGGGGGATGATAGGCAAACATGACGGAGGCAGCCTTTTAAAGGAGGTTACAGGGGAGAGTTGGTTGCCGCGAGATTGTCGAGGTGGTGGGTGAGTATATGCACGATGCGAGGCTGCGGGTGGTACTACGTGAGGGGAGATGGGCGAGTTTCAGTTAGCGGAGCCAAGCGTGGAGGAGAAGGAGGTAGTGGGTCTTGCGGAGTAGTTAGTGAGAGAGAGAGAGAGTAAGGGAAAGGTGGAGGGCATGAGGGAGGATGTGTGCGGTTTGCGCATGGCCTGCAAAGGAGAGCTGAGGAGAGAGAAAAATAGAGAGGAGAAAGCAAGGGGAATGGTGGCCACGTGGTGGGGGAAAAAATAAAAATAAAATAATAGTAATAATAATAATTAAAATAATAAGATAAATAAATAATGTAAAATAAAATGATTAATACTTAAAATAATAAATAAAATAAACAAATAAAATAAAATAAAATTTTGAGAATAAATAAATATTAAAAATGGGGATTAGGCATGGCTTCTCTAGGAGCAACCATGTGTCGCTCCTAGAAATACGAAAATTAAATCAAAAGAAAATAAAAAAAATAACAAAAGCGGTCAAATCAAAAAGTCATCAACACAAAAGTTGCTCGTCTTGATCAGATCTACAACTTTTGTGAAGGTTCAAAAATTAAAAGAAGTCATCTGTAGAAAAATTATTTTTAGGTGTACCATATAGGTGTAAAATACCGTATTTTTGTCTTTTACATCTTTTTTTGTCATTTTTAAGTAAGATAAAAATCAGAAAAAAAATTAGATAAAATATAGATAAATATTTACATAATATAATTTTTCTTATTTTTAATAGATGAGAGAATAAAATGATAAAATAAAGTTGCAGTTTGGTCAATATGTACAGTAGGGGCCCAAAACCCAAGTTTCACATATGAACTTCGATTTTTAAGAAATTTATCTTATTTTGAAGGTCTTTGAATGTATATTACTATAAGAGAGAGTATACCAAAATTGGACATTGTATGCGAGAGATATGTGCATTTTTGTCCGTATGTCATAGAATTAGGTTTTGGGTTTATTTGTCAACATTTCAAGTAATAATTTTTTTTATATTTTTCTTTTATTCTTGTTAGCAATATGTACACAATGGATTGGTTGTATTTTATTCAGATCTAGTATAAAATAGATACAAATAAGTGAAGTTAGGTAGCATATTGTTGAATATGTACTCTGATTTTCAGGCTTCTTATTTATGAAAATATGAATGCTAAAATGCAGACATTAATTGTAAAAATATGAATGAAATTACTGTAAAATAAATGGATATATGCAGCCAAACAATGCTCCATTTTTTTATTTTTACAGTGATGAATCACATATTTATCATCCTTCTATACTTAAATCTTGCTCGTCCAGAGCAACTAAAATGAAATACAAGAGTGAAATGATTTTGGGTTCCATTCCAAAGTCATGGACAAAAAGTGAAAATGGAGCTCCACTCGACCTTTGTATTAATAATATGGCAGAACCATATTGGGAATTGAATTTAAGACCTAATAGCCTTCATGTTACAAAAGTCTCTATTCAGGCCGCCTCAACAGTCAGGTCAGAACAAATCCTCAAATGCAAATTCTGATGACTATGAATCTTACTTGTACTGTGTAAGTGAAATATAGCTCTTCATATCAGAACTGGCAAAGAAACAACCTCCTCTAATTAGGTAACTCTAATTCCCAATTCTAGCAACTCTCTCCTCGAGGAGCGGGGTATTTCCTTCTACGTTCAAGTGCAACCAGCTTAAGAAGGGGAGTAGAGAAGAGAATGAATTTTGGCTGGCGTAATCACATATCTGTGGAGCTTAACCAGTGTAGTCAAGTCTCCAGTAGCAGGCTTCCTTGGTATGAGAATTTGAAGCATATGTCTTGCAAATACACAGTCCAGCAAGTATTTTATTTTCAGTCAAGCTTGTCCCATTTTTGGAGTTCTTATTTTCTTCTTTTTTTTCTATCTTTTTTTGGCACTATATACAAGCTACAACATGTACATAAGGAGTTTTTCTCCTTGAGCTAGTAGAATATCCCTCTTTTGAAGCATTATTGCAACCCACATCCTCCCGTGGTTAGGCATCAACGTCACTAGTCTAGGTTGAGATTCACTACCCTCCTTAGAGGAGGACGTATGATTCCACTTGTGTGTACTCCAAGCCAAAGGAATCTACCTCTTAACCATCTCATCAATGAAAAGCCATGTGCATGATGCTTGTCCAAGTTAGGTAACTGTCTAAAAGAATCATGTGTGTATGAAATATTCCACATACACCAATCAAGATTATATGTGAACATAGGCTTGCGGACTCAAAGAATTAAGTCAGTCGACTTGAAAAATCTTAACTCATGTTCTTATAAGGTTCCTCTGAAATTAGGTAGATTAAGGTAAAATGAAATCCATCATCGACTTCTATTCATAACTTGGTTCATAACCCACTAACTTATCACATTGCATATGCTAGAAATGCATACGACATGCAATGTATATGAAGTGCAAGACATTTTATTGTGAATGCAAGGGACATATGCAAGAGTAAATAAGAAGCCTCTTTTTCAAAAGCTTTTTGAAATATGTACATATATTTTATTATTTTATATTTTTTGGTATACCTCTTATTTAACAAGAAAATTACAAAAGTATTATTTACAATAATTTTATAAATTTACACACATTTTATATACAATATAGATATTATACATGAATTTTAATTTTTTTAACCAATTTTTACCAATCCCGTGATTATTGCATACTGTTTATAAAAATACACGAATGTACGAGCTATGGGTAAATTATATATGTAATATATAAACGCCCCCTATACTTAGCAGGTGTTATGTCCTCAAAGCATGAGAAGCGAGGAAAAGACATAGCTCATGCTATGCGTAGGAGAGTAAAAATAACAAAAAGAATAGAAGTCGACTCGGCCACTATATTTAGGATTTGGTCTGTCTATGTGTACAAGAAGATCAAAAATGGGGCGGACGAGGTCAAGAGGTGAAATGGATGAGTATATACATAGTGCAGGCATCAGTCCCCCCTATACTTTGGATCTGATGAGCCTAGGTCTAGGATAAAAGGGAATGTGAGAATCAATGAGATCTAGAGAACATACAGAGAAGGGAGACTATACAAGAGTGAATGAATCTTGATGTTGCATCTCCATGATGAATAATATGATGTATCTGCTCTGTGCTTAAATTGCATGAAGCTGATGACCTTGACATGGATTAACTGCTCCTTAGAATAAACTAAATGCTTCATCAATTGTCCATTTACCACATGTAATTGTGCACCATCTGTGAGATAAGATATCTCTACACTTCCATTCCCTTGCACTTTCTTAACATCAAAGGACCCATCCACTTAGATTTGATCTTCCCGTGGAACAACTTCAACCTGGCATTAACAAATCGTACCTTGTGTCAAGGGAGAAAGTCTTTGCACCTAATGTGTTGATCATGCCATCTCTTTACTTTGTCCTTATAAATCAAAATGTTGTCATATGCCCTATTTCGGATTTACACAAGCTCGTTTAATTTCAAGTTTAGGTAACAACTCCAATTAATTTGTTTAATTACCCATTCATATTTGTGAATTAGCTCTGCATGCAAATGACATGACTTGCCATAGATAATTTTGAATGGTGAAGTTTACAATGATGTCTTGTAGGGTGTCCTATAGGCCCATAAAACTTGGTCGAAGAGCTGAGACCAGTTCTTCCTATCGGGACGAACCAACTTCTGTAAGATACTCTTCAACTCTCTGTTTGAAACCACTTCCATGCCATTTGTCTATGGGTGGTAAGGACTAGTGACTCTGTTCTCAAACCCATAATCCTTGGCTAGAGAACTCACATCTAGGTTCCTGAAGTGGCAACCCCCATCTGAAATCAAGACTTTAGGCACCCCGAACATGGCAATAATATGATCTCTCGCAAACATATAGACAATCTCATTGTTTGCGGTATGGTTTGGGATAGTCTCCACCCACCTAGATAGATTGTCAATCACCAACAAGATGTACTCATGTCCTTGGCCATTGGGAAAGGGACCCATAAAATTTATAACCCATGCATCAAAGACATCACAAACGATGACAGGCTGTACGAGCATCTCATCTCTCCGAGTAATAGTCCCTCCCAACCTCTGACAACAAGGGCACGATCGTGCAAAATCAATAGCATGTCTGAATAGGGTCGACCAATACAATCTGCATTCGAGTACCTTGTGAGTGGTTCACTTCCTCGAATGGTGTCCTCCAGCCTCAAGAGAATGACAATATGTGAGGACACTCTGGTATTTCTCCTGAGGAATACAACTTCTCCAAATGTAATCCGACCCTTCAAAGAAAAGGAACGGATCGTCTTTATGGTATCTCCTCGAATCCGACTTCTGTCGGTCAATGTTGCTCTTATTCCAACCTTGGGAACTTTCTTGGAGACAAGAAAGTTCACCGTGTTGGCATACCACGAGAATGAGTCAAAAACAAAAAATGACACATCTAGAAAGGTCTCTCTAATGTGCTCAAAATCTGGAGAATCCTTAAGCTTAATCCGAGAAAGGGGATCAACGATAACATTTTTTACTCCAGGTTTATCTTTTATCTCCAAATCAAACTCTTAGTGGAGTAAAATCCACCCACGAAGACGCACCTTCATGTCCTTCTTTTCCATTAAGTATTGAATGGCAGTGTGATTTGTATAGATTGTTACCTTATAGCCCAAAACATGTGACCTGAACTTCTCAAGGGCCTGTACTACAATGAGCATTTCCTTTTCAGTTACGGTGTAGTTATTTTATGTAGGGTCTAATACTTTGCTCGTATAGTGGATCGTGAACGGGGCCCCCTCTTGTTGTTGTCCTAACACAACTCCTATAGTGAAATCTAAAGCGTCAGTCATGATCTCAAATTGGAGAGGTAAGTCAGGTGCTTGTAAGGAAGGCGAGTTACAAATCTTCATCTTCAACAGCTCAATGTCCTCCAGACACTTGTGATCTACAATGAACTCTGTGTCTTTTCCTAAGAGCTCATTAAGTGGGCGGGTATTCTTCAAAAAATCCTGAATAAATCTTTTATGAAATCCAACATGCCCTAGAAATGACCTCACTGACTTCACATTGGTAGGTGGATCGAGTTTCTTGATCACCTCCACCTTGTCAGGGACAACATCCATTCCCCTTTTTGAGATGGTAGGCCCCAAGACGATACCCTCTGTCACCATAAAGTGACTCTTTTCCCAGGAGAGTACCCATTTCACCTCTTTACATCATTTGTGGACTCAGTCCAAAGGAATCACGATGCACTGAGAAGTCATCCATGAAAACTTCTAAGAAAACTCCCACCATCTTAACGAATATGGCGATCATGCATGCCGCTTAAAAGTACATGGGGCATTGCAGAGCTCGAATGGCATGCGCCTGAATGCGTAAATGCGAATGGACATGTGAATGTAGTCTATTCCTGGTCCACAGAGACTATGTCTACCTGGTTGTAGCCAAAGTACCCGTCAGGAAAATAGAAGAATGCTTTCCCTACAAGTCTCTCCAAGCTCTGATCGATGAATGGTAGGGGAAAGTGGTCTTTCTTGGTCATAGCATTCAGGTGCATGTAGTCAACACAGACGCAATATGACATTGGTACTCGTGTGACGATCTCTACCTCCTCCTCGTTGATAACCATATGGATTCCCAACTACTTCGAGACAACATGAAGTAGGGCCACCCACTTGGAGTCAGAAATAGGGTATAAAAACCTCATTAGACCATTTCTCAATCTCATTCTTTACTACTTCCTCTAGATTGGGGTTTATTATCCTCTGGAACTCACGGGAAAGTCTCACATTATCCTTAATAAAAATATGGTGCAAGCAGAGAGCGGGGTTGATCCCCAAGAGATCTAACATTGTCCATCCTATTGCTTTACGGTTCCTATCTAAGACCTCTTACAACCTAGACTCATGTTATAATTTCATGTTTTAACTAATGATCACAGGATATCTCTCATTGGGTCCAGGAAGAAAGGCATACTTCAGTGTGGGAGGAAGTGACTTCAACTCCTACAATGTGGTGTCATTAAGCAGATCGGGCTGAATTGAATCTGAATCTTGTTGTGTGCTTTATGGGGGTGGGATAAGATGTATACTACTCGCCACCAACTCAGAAGTATTGACAGTTGTATCACCAAAGAAGCACAGTAATTCATCCAAAGCCGGGAATGACTCGTCATCTATGTCCCATGATTGTTCCAAAGGGGAAAGAACTGATAGATCCTGATGGATCTCTACATCATCATGGGAATTGTTAAATGCATCTCTCACAAGATCAGGAAACACTTGCAAACTACATCATGCACTATGTCCTTTCCAAACGAAAGGATCTCACTCTAACCTGAAAGAATTTGTCTCCAAATCCTAGCGGTGCAGATTATTCTGCAATTTTCCTCTAAAGAGGAGTACTATGTACTACTCTTTTAATCAGGTCACTGCAATTTTGTTTGCTTACTATCAAGGCTCACTTTTCTGTTCGAAGAACAAAACATCATAATTCATGTATCATAGTTGAAAGCTACGCCTAAGGTCCTAAGGAAGAGCCACCCGAGATTGATCTAAGATTCTCTACAAAAATTGGGAGTCTCCATGTCTAAGACTGTGAAGTCAGCCTTATAGTCCTGCCGCTCAATCAAGATAATGACATTCTTCACCTCTCCCTTAGGTCTTTTTATTGAACGACGTGCTAATTTGAGTAAGATTCTAGATTTGCGAAGTGGTCCCAACTCCAGTTTCTGACATAATGCTAAGGGAAGTAAGTTCATTTAGGAACCGTTACCTAAGAGAGTGTATGCAAACACAATGTTGTTGATACGACTCTCCACGTACTGTGCACCCATGTCTCTCTTTTTCCTTGGTAATTGCTGATTCTTTATACAATAGGTTGTGGCTACTTACAAGACATGAGTCTTGACATATTGGTTCAGTTTCTTCCTGCTAACCGTAGTAGGTGTGCATCTCACCTTAAGATATTTTTTGAATATAGGATGGTTAGCCACATACTCATCAAATGGAACTTTGACTATGATATTCTCTTTACAAAACCGTTCCATATCAGAGTCTTCCTTCTAAATCTTTCTATTGTGTTTTCCTCCCGTAAGAGTACGGGGGAAAAGGATGTGAGGATGGGAAATAGAATATGAAAAATCTGAATCACAAAATGAAAGATTATTCTTGGAGTTAATGGAAATAGAGTTATTCATACACGAATCTTTCTGGTGCAACAAGAAATTGAAATAAAAACTATCAATTACAGGTTGTGGGAAAGAAGTTGTAGTGGTATTCGTAACAACCAGAGGTTCAAGGTCCTTTATAGAATCTGAGATATCTCCATACCTTTGATACTGCATTCGTACTCTCCTCTTCCTGATTTCCTAAAAAAGGATCCTTGGATGTTGCTGATGGGGCCTTTGAATGTGTTGCATCTCTTTCTCATCCTCTAAAGACTCCTCAGGTAGAGCTCCAAAGAGGCCCCTACTCATGTCCCTCGCCCGATCAGGTACGGTTAAGGTCCTTCTGCACCTAAGTGACAAATGGCTAGCCTCGTGAAATGAAAGAATCTCATGTTCAGATCTAAGAGATGGTGAATAGTATACCTGCCCAAGGTGTTACTGAGAATTAGAACAGTTAGGCTATTAGGGTTATCCTGAACTTAGGAGGGGATCGATGTAGAGGATACAAAATTCTTGTCTCTCCATCTAGACATGCGGTTGACATCCATCCGTAAGATATGAATTTCATTCTGATAGGAAAGAAGTGTGTCGAGGATCTACTGGAATTGTGAGTTTGTGGGACTAGACGAAAAAGGATGTGGAAGAGGCTGAGAAGAAGAACGCGAAGAGTGGCCTTGATGGCCGGGGTACTGCCTTTGCTGTTGCCGTTGCCGAGCATCTGCTGAAACTGTGGGCACTGCTGGCCCGCCTGGTACTGGCCCTGCCGGACATACTACTGATGTTGTTGTCATTGTTGCTGGGGTGGCTGAAATCCAAGGCTCTACTATGATGGAGGTGGTGCAGAGGTGAATGTGGTGTTGTGAAAGATCTGGGAATGCTGGTTAGTCTATCGGTCCCCCATACTTCCCTGCCTGGAAGGGTCCTGAGTATACCATACTCCATTCACCTCTCAAGCCGGCGGAGTCTCCTCCAGAACTATCTCCATGGATGGGGGCTGCTGCTGGGATGAATGGGTGGACTGATCCTACTCCCACCGTTGGGGTTGCCCTGACTCCAACTGCTACTGAACATGGCGAACTTGGAATACGTGAGTTGCGGGTGTAGTCACGGTAGGTATCTTGATCTTAGATACATTTTCAGTCAACTCATCCCTCTGTCAGGGCATTTTGGAGATGCTCTAGTCTAACTCATCAATCCTCTCAACAACTATAATCTTGTCCATAAGGAGTCCCATGCTAGGGATCACGTCATGAGAGAGATCGATTATAGCTGATTTTCCTCCTCCAGATGAGAGTAAACTAGGGGACTGTGTGTATGCCCTGCTGGCGGTCTATGGGCAGCAAGTCTCAGTCATCTGCTCGAATACCCTCCAGACGGTATCCGCTCCACGTGAAGTGTAGCTGCCTCCATAGGGGGCGCTCACTAAACCCTGCATCTTAGGGTTGAGACTGGTGAAGAATGATAGGACCAAGATGTTGTCATCTAGACCATCACAAGGACATTTCTATAGGATGTCCTTATACCTCTCATAGGCGTCACAAAAGGAATTATGGGGTTTGGATGGGAAAAGCTAGCGATGCATGTCCACGTCATGTTAGTCCTACTTAGGCGATAGAACTTCCTCAAAAAAAGGTCCTTGAATTAGGAATAGGTGTGGATTGTAATTCCCAGATTCTCATCCAGTACTTGACTTTTCCACTCAAGGCAAATGGAAGGGTTGTGAGCCTAATATAATCTTGGCTAACATTAGGATATCTAAGGTTAGCATAGATGAGCTCGAAGTCCCTTAAGAATGCATATGGCTCCTCAGAAGTATTCCTATCAAAGTGTGGCAGTAGTTTCAGGAACTGTAGTTTCAAATCAAAATCCCCTTCAGGTTCGGCTGAACTTAAATAATTCTAAATTTTGTACTGTATGAGGTTCTACGCCACATTCATTGGTGGTTCGACCCCAATGTTGAGCTGATATATATGAGCTCAAAGTAAGGCTTGTTACTTCTCAGATGTAGATAGTCTGGCTAGTATAATCCTCATGGGGTTCTCAAGGTGTTATTCTTCCTCTTCTTTCTTTTTCGGAGGCATTTTACTTGATTTTTATTTAGGGCCAAAATCAACAATTAGGTATTGATTAAAAGAGGATTTTGGAATGAAAATATTCTCACTTAGGTGAAGGTCTTCCTCGGTGAGGTTGGAGGAGATAAAGGGAATGGTTTGAGAGTAACCATCCCGAGAGTGAGAGATCCTGAATTCAAGAGGGTCATGAGTCTAGGTTGGTCCAAGTTGTGATTGGACCTTTGAAGATGTACTTCTTAGGGGGTTTAATGTGAGATTTGTGAAGTACGAATAAATATCCACCCAATCAGTCATTTTCGATGGTAAAAAGAACTGATTAGAATACGATATTCAAGGAGGCGATAGTTCTCTGGTGCAATTGAATGTGCATAGAATACTCATACAATACAAACACAATGTAAAACCCCAAATTCTCCAACTCAACACGTGAGGGCCGTAAAGGTTCGGTTGAATTTATCTTGTTCGCTTTAGTTGATGATAAATGCAAACTTTGAACGATTAACAAGCTAGTAGGCGCATGTACTTCTTTATAGACTGGCCAAATTCTTATGACTAGTTGCACCCACTTTCAGTCGGTATGGGAGTAAATACGGACCATAAAAATGCGCTACCTGTTACTTGATGACGGAGCCATACGCAGTGTCATCTAAACCTCAAACTCTGCTAAGGAAATACAGACTGTTTACCAGCAACTTGTAGATCCTCACTGAGAAGTATCTAATCATTTTTAGAACCAGTAGTCTATATGAAAATCCTGGCTTGTCTCGACCCTAGTATCGTCTCTCTTTCACTTACAATTAAATTAAGAAAAATGAGGGCTTTATGCACCCATAAAACAAGATTCTTTTTATTCCAATTTTGTTTAAATGATCTTCTGAATTCACTCCCAATTTTAGAGTTAGTTTATCAATTGAAATTTAATATGAACACAACAAAGCACGTCTACCGTTTAGTCCCAATTTCCTTTTAAAACCTAAGTCGTAAAACAAGGGAGGAATCGGAAATTAGAAAGCTCAGAAGAAGGTATAGTTGCGGTGACTCCCATCGCTCTCCATGCTTTATGGAAAATTGAGTTTTTAAATGTACACTAAATGCATGCAGATCAAGAAAACCACACCTAAATAATATACTATTAGAGGAGATGAACTGAGTTTAATTTGGCTAAGTACTACGTGTCTATGTGCGTCTCATTAAGGATCTTAAAAGATGTGTTGCCTAACTGACAAATAGCATGTACAAATTTTATTTTTAACAACCGTGGGCCTATCCTAATTTCAACACTCACGTCAAGCCCCACCCTCATCGAAGAGTGAAATGGGTCTTGACACACCACAAAATAATGTCAAAGTCGAATACAAACCCATGATTCTAAACGGAATATGTTGGAAATGTGCAATTAAATAAAATGCAGAAAAATAAAATCCTAAGGACTCTGTACTCTCTCACGACTCGACTTGATCTTAAATATATGTGAATTTCTCAGAAGAGATGGCCTCCAATGTTTCTGAGTTATTCGGCCACCAAAGCGGCCCCTCCATCGCATTGGGTCCCTCACACAAAAAATAAGATGTTGGTCAAATAGTAAGACTCAAATAATAAAATAAAATAAAATAAAGCAAACAAAATAAATAAATGTAGAAAAACAAATAGAGAAATATACACTAGAAAAACCGAGGGGGTCAGACTACTAGGGGTTGGAAAACCTAAAATACAGATTTTCAAAAAATTAACCTAAGCCGTTCATCCCCGCCAACGGCACCACCTGACGAATCCTCAAATTCCCTAGTTAATTTGGTGGAATTAACATTAAATTTTCATTGCAGTCAGGAAAATTCAGATTAAAAAAACTACTTAATTAATGTGGTCAATTAAAAGCAAGCGGTCAGTTTAATTTTTTACTTGGTAAATCCAAGGTCAAACTGATGGAGGCAACTGTCTCCTTAGGTTGATTTATAGTCAATCGAGAAGCATGTTTTCAGAGAAGTTTTTTTTTATATTTTCAAATTCAATTAATTATTGAAATGCAATTTTGGCAAAATTTGGAGACTATAATGCAATTTATGAATCAATCAAGTCAAGACATCCTCAAACTCAATAAGAATGTGAAATATGATGAATTTAAGATACTATATTTTTTTTGGAATTTTTGGAAGCAATATGAATTAATTTTAAACAAATAATGCAGACAAGGTGATTTTGAGAAAAGTAGTTTTAATAAATGCGAAGCACCAATTTTTTCAAGAGATTAAATTATCCTAGACTGGTCTATGTGAGAGATATCCAGAATAATTTTAATTCCTTAAAACACTAAGGGTGAAATTAATTAAAAACCAATTACTAAAATCATGGCTAATTTTATTATGACCTCAATATTCGTGCAAACAAGATGAATTTTGAGCACAATGAAAAACAACATAAAACAAACCTAAACCTACCTATTGTGAATTTTTTGGAATTTTTCGAGCAATGGATAATTTAATATGAATTAATGAACATGCAAAAACCAAAGTATGTATTTTTTTCACCAAAATAATTATATTAAATAACTCACGGACTACAAAAATACATTCAAGTGTCACTATGATAGAGCGTGAATTGTTCTACAATGAGCAATTTGTAAAACGATAAAATGATGATAAATGAGGGAACAATTAAATATGCGAACAGAGGGGCCTCAATTTAATTTGACAGAAATAAAATGAATTAAAAGAAACAAATAGGGACTGATATGCAATTACCTAAACTCTAGGGCCTTATGCGCAATTCACATAGCGCTCAAGCACCGCGTACGTGAGCTCTAGTGGGTAGGGCTCCTCTACAAATCTCTAAAAGACGGAGGTCGTACTTTGTAAATTCTCAAAATGGGCATGTTCCTCGCAGGTGCCCTGACTAGGCAGAACGACTTGGCAAATTGCGGGATCTATAGGGGTGTTCGTCGAAATTTACCCCAACCTCACGTGTTGTGCACGTGAGGTGGAGATAAAACAGAGGGCAGGCGGTTGAAGGCCTCGTGGCGTGGATGAGGCGTGTACCTGCACCGGCGGCTGGAGGCCAGCGGGAGAGCACACAGGGAAGCACAAGGACGCATGTGGCACGGAGCTTGAGGCATCGGTGCATAGGGTGGTGGCTGTCGATGGAGAGTCAGGATGTGTGAAAATGTTGATGACCCACGGGCTCGGCGGCGGTGCAAGGGGGTTGGAAGCTGTGGAGAAGGAGGTGGCAGACCTTCGGCTGGCGACTGCTGTTGTCGATGGTTAAGGTACGGACCTCGAGGCATAGGTGCTTCGCGGTAGTAGGTCGATCCGGGCAGAGTAGGCTCTCATGTGAAGGGATAAGCCCCCCTTGGCAAGTCGACATATGAGAAACCCACGGGGAGGTGTAGTGGCTGGAGCTCAAAGCATCCCATGCGGAGTGGTGAGCTGAGAGCTCCTGGTGAAGGGGGTTGTTGCTCGATCTGTCAACCTACAAGGGGAGAAAGAGGGCTCGAAGCTTCAAGCCTCGGCCATTGATGAATCCATGATTTATTAACTTTTCTGTCGCATTTTGCCTTAAAACCCTTAACAAATGGATGCAAATATTCATTAATTCCCATCTTTTAATAAATCATCCTTCATGAATAAATGTTAAGATTTAACCATCAAAATCATGTAAATAAATAAAGAATCAGAAAAAGAACAAAAAGGCAGATTGAATATATGTAAATATATACAATATGACTTAAAATATAAATATAACTGAAAGGTATATTTATAGCCTAACCCCCGAGACCAAGTCAGCATGGATTGGTCGACAAACCAAAAAGTAGGGGGAGATAAGGAAAGAAAACCGTAAAACTAAATTAACTCATACTGTATACACCTTTCATTATTTATAAAATAAATACAAAATTTCAAAGATTTTTTAATTAATTCATATGTACATATTTTTCACCAAACACTTTTCCTAATTATTTCTAAAAATATATATAAAAATATAAAAATAAGTTAAAAATATTACCCTATATATATGTCAAGAAACCCAGCCTATAAATTGTCAAAATCTCAACTTTCGAACACCATAACTTTGTTGTCTAAAAAAAGCCGCGATCTGATTTTTAGACTTATCAAAATGGCGCCGTTGCCGGGGAGGCGTTAGAATATTTTGATTTTTTTTCGAATTTTTTTTGTGATTTTATTTTTTCTCTTCGTTTTGTTTCGTTTTTCATTGCTTTTCGTACGGTTTTTCGTACGGCTTTTTCTTGATCTTCTTCTCTGTTTTGTTTTCGTAGATTTCTTTCGGCTTTTCTTACGTTTTTCTCGATTATCTTCTCGACAGATTTTGTACAGATTTTCGTACAACGAACCAAGTTTTGCAGGGCCTGCAGGATCAACCGTCTTCTTAGGGAGCCGAATCAGTTGAAAGAGCAGAGGCCGGCTTCTTCTTCACGAGCCGGCTGCAGAGGGTAGAACATAGTTAGAAATTTTTTGAAAAAGAGAGAGAAAGGGAGAGAAGTTGTAACAGAAAATAAACAAAACCCCCCATTTTTTTCGGGGTATGATTCACCGGATACCGTGTATTCCAGGGATCAGAGCACCCACCGTGGTTTTTCTTGCTTACCGGTTTTCCGCGACTTTTTAGATGGTTGCTTAGGTTTTTGACTCTATTTGATTGTGCCTACGTAGTTAGTTTTAAGACTCGCAATCTAGGTGCATGATTTTAGGGTTTTTATAAAAAGAAAAAAATCGGTAGACATTTGTTTGAAAAAAAACAAAAAATTTTACAAAACCGAAAAATAAAATCGGGACTGCTAAACATATCTGACTTAAAAACCATAAACTAATTCATTTGTTTTGGGGGAGTAATCCCCGCACAACTTCTCAGAGTGCGCGAGAGAGAGCCGACCCATAAGGTTAGAGCCCAAACCCCGTATTTCCTGTAAAATACTACTTAGTTCATACACCTAATCACTGTTCCTCAGTGGGTACTCTCGGGAAGCCGGAAACGGTCCGGGTTTACTTAGCAGAGTGGGAGGTTTAGAGGACACTGCGCAAGGCTCCGTTCTCAAGTAACACGGGTAGCCGGAAACGGTCCGTACTTACTCCCATACTAGCTGAGTGCGAGTGACCTTTTGTAAGGACTCGAGCCTGTGTTTCGGAGAAACTATTGGGCACCTATCAGCTCGTTCAGCCCGCGATAACTGCGAAACTTGTTTGCTAATTACAACCCTAAAACCAAAAAGATAAAAAGATCGAACTCTTACGGTCTTCATCGGGTTGAGTTGGTGAACATGGGGTTTGATTTTTGTTTGCTTGCGGGGCGTGAGTTTCTGTGGCTTTCGCATTTTTTCCATCTCCTTTGAATCGTACATCGTGCTCTCCTGATCAATCCTCTTGACATAGAAGATAACGTCTTGACGGCTTTTCTGCTCAGACTCTTTGAGCTTTCGACCGTCCACCGTCGAGCGTACTTCTTTACATGCTTGGGATGACCCTCTTCCCGAGCTGGTCCCATCTGATCTCAAGGAGAGTCAGACCCAGACTCCCTCGTCTCCTGGCCAGAACATTGAGGCAGACCCTTGCCTCAATACATCTAGATCTCCAACCGATCTTTCATTGAGTTCTTACGAGAGTTTTTCTTTCACAGACAAGAAGATGGCTCGCAGCAAAGGACCAGCAGCAGACGAGAGGCCACCAGCTGGGGAACATCAGGAAGGAAGACCAGACACAGATGTTACTACTGGGATTCTCGATACACTTCAGCAGATGAATCTACATAATCGAGAACAATTTAGAGTTCAGAATGAACTGCGGGCTGAATTAGCCGCGTTGCGAGCTGGGGCCGGGAACTAGTTACCGCCTGCAGTTCCCGCGACTTTACGAGATATGACCCGGGCGCTAGAACGCTCCACCATTGGATTCGGCTACCACTGAATCAAGGGCCATACGAGCTGAGACCATCCTTTATTTCATCGCTTCCCAAGTACTACGGGAATGCCACAAAGGAGCTGTTTACTTTCTTACAACAGTTCGAAATGATTTACGGTATGGCTTGCTATCCAGGAGTCACGCAGGAGGTCGTACGCCTCAAGGACTTTCCCTTTGCCCTAGTCGATAAGGCTCTTTACTGGCTGAGTCATCTGGGTAGAGAAATCGCTACATGGGATGATCTGAAGTCCACCTTCCTCCGTAAATATTTTCCTCTGGGAAGGACGAATATGATGAGGAGGCAGATCTCCAACTTCACGCAACTCCCACACGAATCTTTCCATGAGGCATGGGATAGATTCAAGGACCTTACGAAGAGATGCCTACATCATGAGATCCCGATGAAGGTGCTCGTGCAGAATTATTTCGGAGGACTCCAGCCGGACATACAGGGGCTCGTAAGTGCCACATGTGGCGGTAGCTACTTGAAAAAAGACACCGAGTCAATCTGGGCCATCTTCGAAGGGATGGCCGAGAACTCGAGATTTGTGGACTCTACTCGGGCATTTCAGAAAGCCCCACAGCCACCACATCACCGCGATCATCATAAGGTGGCTAATATCTCAGACTCTGAATCCAACACCAACATGGGGTACATTAGCGAGAAATTGACGGTGGTGGACGTGATTCAGAAGCAGGTCCAAGACCTACAGTCGTTGCGAGAGTTGGAGAAACTCTCATCTCTATCTCAGCAGCTGAGTGATCTATCGAAGAAGGTCTCTGACTTTCAGCTCCAGTATCAGCAGAGCCAGTCTTCATCGAACGCACAACTAGCACGGAGGATCTTACCCACTCCGCCCACCCGTCCAATCCACTTCGTATAAAGCGAGTCAGAGACTCCGCAGCTTGATTGGCCTGAGGATCAGTCTCACGCCAATCCCGACGAAATCACCAGTACCATAGAGATGGAGGTGGAGCCGCAATCCATTCTCGAGATCAACTGGATTTGGTATACTCCAATTTAGCAGCAGATTATATCGAATCAGCAACAGCAGCCGTACGGTCATCCGCAGCATGGACGTCCGAATTTTCAGCACCGACAGAGCTTCACGCCACAACAGTCTCACAAGAATGTCTATCACCAGAGACTGAATTCATACCAGCACCCTGCTCATTATTCACATAATTATCCTTATAAGCAGCAGCAACAGTCATCCTCCACACCTCAGCGATACTCCCAGCCTTCCACTTCTCAGCAGTTTACGCTAAGGCAAGAGAGAGGAGCAAGCCAGGGCCACCACACCAAACCAGGGATGTCTTCATAGGCCCAAGCACTCAACCAGATCATGGACATGCTCAGTACGCTCCATATTGCACACAAGACTGAGATGGAGCAGGTTAACCGTCGTCTGGATGAGTTAACCGCGCCAAAGACCACACTTCCAGCCCAGCCTCAGATGAATCCGAACAATAAGATGAGGCATCCAGATCAGGTAGACACTTCAGGCAAGATCTCGTTTCCTGAATTTTTATCTAACTTCATTCATCTCAGGAGCGGTAGAACACCACGAGCACCTACTGGAAAAGAAGAGAGGGCACTAGAGGAGCACGAGCAGATCCATTAGCCGCAAGAATCTGAAGTTGAGGAGGAGAACCAACAAGATGATGAGGACCACTCTGTAGATTCGAGAGACGGGAGCGATGCCAAGACAGCAGATATGGACACTAGCGAATCAGACGATGACATAACGCCAGATCAGGTAGAAATTCCCGGGGAAAACATTTCTTCCCCTATCTTAAAGAGTTTTGTACATAATTCTAAAACTCTCGATGTACAAGCTGATTCTGAAATAAATAAAAAGTCTGATTTTCTGACTTCTGATTTTGTTCCTTTTCCTGATGCTTTCTTTGGAAAAGGAACGAAAAATACCAAAAAGAATGTTGCTTCTCCAGAGATCGAAAAATTACTAAAAGATCACATCTTTTTGTAGATCCCGCTGCACGATGCCTTAGATCAGTTTCCTAAGCTTAAGAATCAATTGAAAACCGATGCACCACGCGTAGGAAAAAGAGATCCCGAATAGAGAAACATGTCTTGACTAAGACTACATCATGTACAATACAGAATAAGTTACCGAAGAAGAAGAAAGACTCAGGTGCACATTATGTCAGATGCGAGATCGCAAAAGCCGATTTCTATCGCACTCTATTAGACAACGGTTCCTCGATCAATTTAATACCATATTCTTTACTCGATAAACTCGAGTTAGGTCCTCTTTACAAATCCCGCGCGATCCTTCAGTTTGCTGATAGATCTGTAAAGAGACCTATGGGTGTACTTAGGATCGTTATCGTAACCGTGCAGGGTCTGCAATTCCCAGTGGACTTTACGGTCCTGGATAGGTATTGCCCTACACAGTTACACCTTACCCCGATCATTCTCGGGAGGCCTTTCTTAGAGACTGCAAAGGCTCTCTTCGATTATGATATAGGGAAGGTATCTTTTCGCGCCGAGGGCGAGAAGGTACATATAGAGATGGCGAGAGAATTGAACACAGCTAGTGATGCATCTTCGGATTTTCCGAGTTCTTTAGCCTCCTGCGATTACAAGGATGAGGTCCGTCTTGACGACCTCGAAAGATATCAGGTAGAGACCCAAGAATGTTTAACAGAGGATGGATCCGAGACCACAGGGGGTGATTCTTCCGACGGAATTTTATATTTTAGCCTGGATGATGAGAAGAAAAGGAATCAGACTTCTGAGGAGTTTAATGCAGATCTTTCAGATTCAGAAACTTTACTCGATTCCTCCGTCTCAGATGATTCAGAGACAGAGTTTCATTTAGATGAGTTATTTTCCTCTGATCATTCTGAGGAGTCAGATGATGTCTTGAACATCTTCTATAGTCCGACTCTAGAGCACATTGAGATGGTGGAGAACCGAATCACAGACACATTTACAACCGATACAGATCCCTGTACACATACAGAGGATGTTTTAACAGATCCAGATTCTACCTTACCATAGTTAAAGACTTTGCCATCAAACATGAAATATGCTTTCCTTGTTGGTCCACATCAACAGTTGCCGGTCATTATCAGCTCATCTTTGACTGACGATCAGGAATCTCGTCTGATGGAGATTCTAGAAAAAATGGCAAGGCTATTGGGTGGACTATATCCGATCTACGCGGGATTAATCCTGCTTTGTGTTCGCATCATATCTATCTCGATCATGATAGCAAACCCTCCAGAGAGTTTCAGCGTAGGCTGAATCTGGTGTTACGAGAAGTTGTCAAGAAAGAGATTACGAAATGGTGTAACGCAGGGTTCATTTATCCCATCTCCAACTCTGAATGGGTTAGCCCAATACATGTTGTCCTGAAGAAGTTGGGAATTCAGATGGTTAAGAATGGCAATGGAGAGGAGATTCCAAAGAGAGTAACCACGTCGTGGCGAGTATGTGTTGATTAAAGAAAGCTGAACACCGCGACGAAGAAGGACCACTTCCCTTTGCCTTCTATAGATCAGGTCATAGAACGGTTGGCAGGGAAGGAGTACTTCTGTTTCCTTGACGGTTACTCCGGATACAATCAGGTATCAATTGCTCCAGAAGACCAGGGGAAAACCACCTTCACATGTCCATTCGGCACGTATGCCTTTAGACGGATGCCCTTTGGATTGTGCAACGCTCCTGCTACTTTCCAGAGGTGCATGCTTGCTATTTTTGCAGACATGGTCGATGATTTTCTAGAGGTTTTATGGATGTTTTTTCGGTCTACGGTGAATCCTTTGACGATTGTTTAGCGCACCTAGACCAGGTTCAGAAAAAGTGTTGTGAGGTAGATCTCGTTCTGTCCTAGGTTAAGAGCCATTTTATGCTTACTCACGGGATCATGTTGGGGCACTTCATCTCCAAGCGAGGCATGGAGGTTGACCCCGCCAAGGTGGATGTCATCAAGAAACTCGAGCCACCATCCAACATCAAACAGTTACGGTCATTTCTGGGGCATGTCGGCTTTTACCGACGGTTTATCCAAGACTTCTCCAAGATTGCCCGACCGTTAACTGAGTTATTAATCAAAGACATTGAGTTCATGTAAAAAATAAATGATAAATGTCTTAATGCCTTCCTCACTCTGAAAGAGAAGATTATCAGTGCTCCTGTCCTACAGCCGCCTGATTGGTCTCTACCCTTCAAGATCATGACGGATGCTTCAGATTTTGAGGTCGGATGCTTCCCGTTGCCATTCACTACGCCAGCAGAACCTTAGACGATGCTCAGAGAAATTACACAGTAACAGAAAAGGAGATGATGACAGTAGTGTTTGCGTTAGATAAGTTTCGATCATATATGCTTGGCTCGAAAATCACAGTATACACAGATCATTCAGCTATCAGATTTTTAATGGAAAAGAAGGATGCTAAGGCACACCTTCTTAGATGGATTCTATTACTTAAGGAATTCGATTTGGATATCAAAGATAAACCTGGGGTAAAGAATGTGGTAGATGATCACCTCTCCCAATTACAGTCAGATAAGCCTTCAGATGAGTACACGCTAGAGATCGTACAGAGATTCCTTGACGAAAGCATATTTGTGGTTACCGAACTTCCGTGGTATGTAGATATAGTGAACTTTATGGTCACACAGAAAAGTCCTCAGGGTTGGCCTAAGAACCGAGTTAATAAACTAGTTTCTGAGGCATGATACTACCATTGGCAGGATCCGATTCTTTTTTGCGATGGACCGGATTGCATTTACAGGCGTTTTATTCCTCGGGAGGAATATAATAGTGTCCTCACTTTGTGTTATTCTTTAGAGTCAGGAGGACATCATTCAGGGAACAGGACAACGCAGAAGGTACTACAGAGCAGATTATGGTGGCTGACTCTTACTAGAGATGCATGCACATTCGTGAAAAGTTATCTAGATTGTCAGAGAGCTGTAGGGACAGTCAGTGCAAGAGATGCAATGCAAATGCGACCTGTCATTATTTGCGAGATCTTTGACGCATGGGGTATAGATTTCATGGGACTGTTCCCTTCTAGCAGCGGCTTTGAGTACATTCTTCTCGCTATAGACTATGTTAGTAGATGGGTGGAGGATATACCCGCACGAACCGCAGATAGTAAGACCGTTTTCATGTTCCTAAGGGAACACATTATTTCGCGGTTCGGGATCTCTCGTATTCTTATTTCTGATGGGGGTAGCCATTTCATTAATAAGGAGGTGAAAAAGCTAGTGAAGCAATACGGCATTGATCACAGAGTAGCTTCTCCTTACCACCCACAGACGAACGGCATGGCTGAAGTCTCAAATAGGGAGGTGAAATCAATTCTCCAGAAATTAGAACGACCAGATTGGAAGAACTGGTCACTGCTTTTAGATCAGGTTCTTTGGGCATATCGTACTGCATACAAAATTGCCTTAGGTACTTCACCGTTCAGATTAGTTTATGGAAAGCCGTGCCATTTGCCCGTAGAGATCATGCACAAATCTGAATGGGCAATTCGAGAAATTTTAATGGATGTACAGAAAGCAGGAGTCAAGAGAAAGATAGATCTGAATGATCTGGTAGAGATTCGAAATAAAGCATACGAGAACACACTCATTTATAAGGACAAAGTGAAAAAATGGTATGACAGACATATTCGACACAAGACCTTTGTCCCAAGGCAGAAAGTCTGGTTGTTCAATGCGAGATTGATAATTTTTCCTGGAAAATTAAAAGGCAAGTGGGAAGGACCGTACATAGTTAGAACGGTGCACGACAATGGCAGTATAGCAATATCAGATGTGTCACCTGGTGCAGAGTCGTTCGTGGTTAACGGGCAGATGCTGAAGCACTTCGTCGAGACTACTGATCATCTGGCACGTACTGAAGTGATCTATTTTGTACAAGAATCACGATTATTCTTTCACTTCATCTCATCCTGTACAAATTCTTTTGAGCCATTCGATTCTGGAAATCCACAACACTTGTACATTCTTCGTAGACCACAATCGTCGCCATTTTTGCTCGTCTCCTATGCTTAGGATACCAGATCCTAAGTATAGGGGGATCGATTGTCCGTTGATTCACGTTTTATTTTTTGTTCTGATTCTTTTTGTATAGCCTTTCTTTTTCACAAATCACTGGTCTCCGATTTTTGGCCACACTCTTTTCTATATTTAGGATGCCTTATCCTAAGTATAGGGGGGACCGAGTGATTTCGATGATTTCGTATTCTTTTCCTTTTGAACTTTCGTTATTTATTATTTTTCATTCAGTCATCCCATTTTTGCTCTTCCGTTATACTTACGATGACATGATCGTAAGTATGGGGGGGTTGACTGACTTGTACACTCTATTCTTTTTCACCCACTTTTACTTAGCATGAGTTATGTCCTCCTTTTTCTCTTTTGACGCTATGAGGACATAGCACAAGCTAAGTATAGGGGGTACGCATATATTGTATATATACTTTCATCCATAACTCATACTTTTATGTATTTTCTATATCTATAAAATCCATAAAAAGTGTGTAAGGGTTAATTTAAAATCCATTTAGATATTTATATGTTACTTATAAAATCCTTGTAAATAAGTAAAATATGTTTAAAAAGTGTATTTAAAATCTGTAATTAAAATATATATTTAAAATTTGTACTTAAAATTTGAATAATACTTATCTAAAATCATATTTATTAAAACATGTGTAAAAACCATTTAATCCTTATAAAATCCCTTGTATATAAAATCTGTAAAATACATTATATATTTAATCCAAATGAAATATATCTTGTAAAATTCATGAATAAAAAAATTGTTTATAAAAACCATAAAATCCATAAAAATACAAAGTCCTAAAATTCTTAAAAATTACAAAAGCCTTAAAATCCATAAAAATGAGTAAAATTCAGAAAATACACTTCACAAAAACATGGTTGCATTTGCATGCGCATTTTTCAGAATAAGTTTGATTTCTGGAACTAAGGACTGAGTCTAGTCTAAAGGATGGAGCTTGATTACGGCCTTTAACTCTCATTGTAAGGAGCCTGATTAGGATCTGGAATTTAGACTCTTCAGGTCTTTTGACTTAAAATCTTTGGGTTCCATAAGACCGTATTCGGGAAATCATGTTATATGTGCATAAGTAGACCATTTGGTGTCATCCGTACAACTCTACACTAGTGAACCAATCTTGAACACATGCACTTTGCACTTAGCTCGACTCGCATGGAGTTACGAAGGGCAGTACATCTTGGTAGTGTGTTTCTATCCTTATCTTTGCGGCATTGACATCTAAAGACGGGAGAGATTGGGGTTGCGATAATTGCTTCGGATAAGGGAAGGATCTGCTGACACAATTTTTCTAAGACCTCAGAAAAGGGACGGAATAAAAAGATGCTATATGCGTCGAGGCACAAAAAGATGAATGCAGTGCAAGCAAATTACAAAGTCAAAGCAAAGCAGAAGCCACCAAATAAGACCACAATGGTCCAAGCTTCCACCAAAAATGCCTGCACATCTTAGTGGAGACTCAGCTACACCGATTGAGCTTCACAAGGAGATACGTCTACACTGGTCGCACTCCACTTCTTTTCTCATTCTTCTACTTTCTCCCTATATTCGATTGTGTACATAGCACAACTGAACTTAGAAGAGAATACCTCCCTCCCCGAGGAAAGAGTAGAGGAATGAAGAAGCCATAGAAGTGTATAGCCGGGATGGACGTTTTTGTTCGGTTCTCTAAGTAGGAAGAGCTAAATCAATTCACACACTGTACAAGTCTACTTCAAGGATGATAGAGTTTGCGATATGAATAAGTGAGTCTGAACTAGCCGATGAAGTGATCTTGAATAAGGATTTGTGGAACTTGAGGACTGTTCAGGATAAAATCCTAATCCCAGTTAAGGTTCCGACAAAATGCTTGTTTCAGGCCCGATCGAGCTCTGTCCTTTGTTTGTTCTCATGAATTGGTTTAGGGAAACAAATTCATTCTAACTTTCTTTCTTTTTCACTTACTTTTCAAATAAGTGTTTGCTAAGGGACTAGCAAAGTTTAAGTATAGGGGGTTGATGAATCCACGATTCATTAACTTTTCTGTCGCATTTTGTCTTAAAACCCTTAACAAATGCATGTAAATATTCATTAATTCCCATCTTTTAATAAATAATCCTTCATGAATAAATATTCAAATGTAACCATCAAAATCATATAAATAAATAAAGAATTATAAAAAGAACAAAAAGGCTGATTGAATGTATGTAAATATATACAATATGACTTAAAATATAAATATAACTGAAAGGTATATTTATAGCCTAACCCCCGAGACCAAGTCAGCATGGATTGGTCGACAAACCAAAAAGTAGGGGGAGATAAGGAAAGAAAACCGTAAAAATAAATTAAGTCATACTGTATACACCTTTCATTATTTAAAAAATAAATACAAAATTTCAAAGATTTTTTAATTAATTCATATGTACATATTTTTCACCAAACTCTTTTCCTAATTATTTCTAAAAATATATATAAAAATATAAAAATAAGTTAAAAATATTACCCTATATATGCCAAGAAACCCAGCCTATAAATTGTCAAAATCTCAACTTCCAAACATCATAACTTCATTCTCTAAAAAAAAGCCGCGATCTGATTTTTAGCTCTTATCAACCATGTGGTGGAGCTGCTAGTGCTCGTCTCTTTTTGAGAGACAAGGTGTATTCTCGATTGAGGTGGAGCGAGTGAGTTGTTGTGCGAGGGCAAAGATGGATTTGGGGCTCCGGTGAATAGAGAAGACATCGTAAGAGAATACAAAGTAGAGAAGATAGGAGGAAAAGAGAAGTAGGAAGGAAGAAGAAAGACAGAGAAGAATCAGTAACTACCTGGATGTTGGATGGTTGAATGCATGTGAGGTGGAGCTGGTAGCAGCTCCGTTCCTCGCTCAAAGATCGGTGAACGCAAGCTCAGGATAGCATAGAATCTTGCAACATCACGGCGAAGCGAGGTGGATCTCGCCGTGAGGTCGTCGTCATCGCTCGGTAATGGCTCTTGAAGATGTCACCTGCAAGGATCTTAGTGCTGGGCCTCCTCTCTTGGTTGGTGGATGATAGGCGACGGGGGCAGAGGCTGCCTTTTAAAGGAGATTGCGAGGGAGAGATGGTTGTTGTGAGATCGTGGAGAAGATTGGCGAGTATGCACACAATGCGGGGTTGCAAGTGCTTGTACGAGAGGGGAGATGGGTGTGTTGCAGTTGGTGGAGTCACGTGGGGAGGAGAAGGAGGTGGAGAGTCTCGTGGGGAGTATTTTGTAAGAGAGGGGGAGAGAGTGAAAGGTGAAGGATGTGTGGGAGGTTGTGCACGGGTCGCGCATGGCCTTCATGGGAGAGCAGGGGATAGAGAGAAGCATTGAGGAGAGAGAGGGGGGAATGGTTGCACCACGTGGTGCAAAAGGGGGCAGCCACGTGATGGGGTGTAAAAATAAAAATAAAATAAAATAAAAAGGTGTAATATTAATAGTTAAAATAATTGAGATAAATAATTAATGTAAAATAATTTTTGTTTTTTCCAATCCAAGGTCATGAACAAAGGATGGAAGTAGTAATTTTTCTTTTGATTTAATTTTTTATTTTTCTTGGAGCGACACGTGGTCGCTCTTGTAGCCACCACTTATCACCCCCATTTTTATTATTTCTTTATTTATTTTAGTAATTTTATTTATTTATCTATGTATTATTTAAAATATTATTTATTTTATTTTAAATTATTTATTTGTCTTAATAATTTTAATTTCTATTATTGTCATCATCATCATCATTACTTTTATTTTTATTTTATTTTTATTTTTACCACCCGCCATGTGACTTCCACAGTGCACACTATGTAGCACCACCATTCCCCGTCTCTCTCCTCCATCTTTCACTCTCTCTCCCCCTGCTCTCCCATGCAGGCCATGCATGACACACACACATCCTACCTTATGTCATCTGCCTTTCCCGCACTCTCTTTCTCTCACTAAGTACTCCCCGCAAGACCCACTACCTCCTGCTCCTCCCCACGCAGTTCCACAAACTGCAACTCAACCATCTCCCCTCTCGTGCAACCACCCACTGCCCCGCATCACGTTCCTAGTTTCCCACCTTCTCTACGATCTTGTGACAGCCATCTATTCCCTTCAACCTCCTTTAAAAGGCAGCCTCTGCCCCTGTCACCTATCATCTGCCAACCAAGAGAGAAGTCCCAGCCCCAAGATCCATGCAAGTGACGGCTCCAGAAGCCATTACTGAGTGACGACGACCAGCTCTTAGAGAGATCCAGCCAGCGCTGTCGTGCAGCTGTGAGCTTCTAAGCTTGCTTGAGCTCGAGTTCGCTGATCTTTGAGCGAACACTAGAGCTGCTACCAGCTCCACCTCACAAGCATTCGACCATCCAACTCTAATGTAGTTACCCTTTCTTCTCCTTTTTTCTTCTTCCTTGCTTCTTCTCTTTTCCTCCAATCTTCTCTGCTTCGTATTCTCTTCCTCCATCTTGTCTCTACACTGAAGTCCCAACTCTATCTTTGCCCTCGCACAACAACTCCCTCGCTCCACTTCGATCTCCAATACACCTTGTCTCTCAAAAAGTGATGAGCACTAGCAACACCACCACATGGATGAGGCTTGAAGCTTTGATCCCTCTTTCTCCCTTTGAAGGTTAACAGATCGAGTGACAACCCAATTCGCTAGTAGCTATCTACCCACCACCCCGCCTCAGCCGCATTGAGCGCTAGCCACCATGATTCCCTTGGGTCAGTCGTGTGTCAACTAACTGAGGGAATCTTCTCCCTTCACAGGAGAGCCTCCTCTACCCGGATTGCCCTGCCACCACGGAGCATCGCTGCCTCGAGCTCTGCACCTTCACCGTCGACAACAACAACAATCGACAGATGATGGTGCGCCACCTCCTTCTCCACTGCCCCCTGCTCCCTTGCACCATTACCGAGCCCAAGGTTCGTCAACATCTTCACGCATACTGCCTCTTCATCTGCTGCCACTGCCCTACCACGAAGCACCGATGCCTCGAGCTCCGCAACACGTGCCTCCTCGCACCAGCACCCGTTGCTCCCTGACCGACCTCCAGCCTCTCGTGCATCTTCGTGCCTTATACATGCCAGGAGCCCTCCGACCGCCTGCCCTTTGTTTTATATCCACCTCACATGCACGACATGTTATGTAAGGGTAAATTATCATTAAAATCCCTATAGATCCTGCCATTTGTGGAGCAAGGGAGCGAGAGGACGTAGAGAAGGAGAAGGGAGAGGAGCACGTGAGGTCTGGCTAAATTTTGTTTCAAGGATGTGGGGGCTGTGGAGAAGGAGGTGGTGGACCTTCGGCTGGTGATTGTTGCTGTAGATCGAGAAGGTGCAGAGCTCATAGCGTCGATTCTCCACAGTGGCAGGGTGATCCAGGAAGAGGAGGTTCTCCTGTGAAGGGAGAAGGCCACCTTGGCCAGTCGATACACGACCGACCCAACGGGAAGCATTGTAGCTGGAGATCAAAGCGGCTAAGGCATGGCAGTGGGCAGAGAGCTCCTAGCGAAGGGGGTTATGGCTTGATTTATCAACATGCAAGGGGAGAAAGTGGGCTCTAAGCTTCAGGCCCCAACCATGTGGTAGTGTTTCTAGTTCTCATCTCTTTTTGAGAGACAAGGTGTATTGGTGATTGGGGTGGAGAGAGGGAGTTACTGTGCGAGGGCAAAATTGGAGTTGGGGCTCTGGTGAAGTTAGAAGATAGCGAAGAGAATACAAAGCATAGAAGATGGGAGGAAAAGAGAAGAAGCAAGTAAGAATAAAGAAGGGGAACAAAGGGAACTACTTGGAATTTGGATGGCCGAATGACTGTGCAGTGGAGTTGGTATCAACTCCTGTCTTCGCTCAAAGGTCGGTGAACCCGAGCTCAAGCGAGCTTATAAGCTCGCTGCAGCACGCCGACGTGGGTTAGATCTCACCAAAAGGTGTTCTTCGTCGCTCAGTAATGGCTCCTGGAGCTGTCACTTGTAGGGATCTTATAGCTGGGCATCCTCTCTAGGTTGGCGGATGATACCCGAAGGGGGTGGAGGCTTCCATTTAAAGGAGGTTACTGTGGAGAGATGGTTGTCACAAGATCATGGAGGAGGTGGGCGACTATGCGCACGATGCTGGCTACGGGTGGTTGAATGAGAGGGGAGATGGGCGAGTTGCAGTTGGGAGAGAAGTGTGGGGAGGAGCTGGAGGTAGCGGGTCTTGCGGGGAGTAATTAGTGAGAGAGAAGAGAGAGAGAAAGGCGGAGGATGTGAGGGAGGATGTGCGTGGGTTACGCATGGCATGCATGGGAGAGAAGGGGAGATAGAGAAAGATGGGGGAGTGAGAGGAGAATGGTTGTGCCATGTGGAGCACACGGGGGTGACCACATAGCGGGGGTAAAAATAAAAATAAAATTGAAGTAATAATAATAATGATAATAATAATAATTAAAATAATTAGGATAAATAAAAAATGTAAAATAAAATAAATAATAACAAAAATAAGAAATAAGTAAATAAATTAAATTACGAAGATAAATAGATAAATAAACAAATAGAAATGGGGGGACACGTGGCAGCTCTAGGAGCTGCAATGTAGCTCTCCTAAAAAAATCAAAAATTAAATCAAAATAAAATTAAAAAGAAATAACAAAAGGGGTCAAATAAAAAAGTGGTCAACAAAAACTTGTGAAGAACCAAAAATCAAATGATATCATCTGTACAAAAAAAGTATTTTTGGAGGTACCTAATAGGTTTACATTACCACATTTTCATCTTTTACATATTTTTTTGTCATGTTTATATATGATAAAAATCAAAAAAAAATTAGATAAAATATATGATAAATATTTACAACTTAATATAATATTTTTATTTTTAATAGTTAAGATAATAAAAAGATAAAATAACGGGGAATATTGGTCAATATGTACAATATACAATAGGGGCCCAAAACCCAAGTTTCACATATGAACTCCGATTTTTATGAAATTGGTCTTATTTAGAAGGTCATAGAATGTATAATAGTTTAAATGTAAGTAGACTGAAATCAGACACTATGTGAAAGAGATATGTGTCTTCTCGTCCATGTTTCCTAGAATTAGGTTTTTGATTTATTTGTCAATATTTCAAGTTTGTATTTTTTTATATTTTTATTTTATTCTTGTTAGTAATATGTACATAATGGATTGGTTTTATTGGATTTGGAGTTAGTATAAAATAGATACAAATAGGAGAATTAGCTAGTATACCAGTGAATATGTACAATGAATTTCAGGCTTCTTATTTATGCAAATATGAATGCTAAAATGCGTACATTAATTCTAAATGTATGAATGAGAATAATGCAAAATAAATGGAGATACGTAGTTAATTAGTCGTAACAAAACTCTATTTTAGACTTTTAGAGTGACGAATAACATATTCATCAAGGAGATCGATCATAATCTTGCTCAAGTAAGAGAGATGGAGGGGGAATAGGTTGCGTAAGAAGGTGGATGATGGTGTGAGGCGTCGACCTCTGCGGGTGGAAGTGATCGTGGAGCTCTGATAGCGATGGATAGAACCAAGTGATTGAACGGCGGTGATGAACTGAAGTCGAATAATTAAGGTGAAATGGAAGGGGGCGGAGGTACCTAGATGCTCTACGGTGATCAGTTATGGAAAGTAGAGTGTCTGGCGAGGTTGTGGCCTCAACCCTGGTGCAGAAGACAGAGAATGATGGATGCAACGGAGCTACTCCGTCCACATACGAGATGTGTGCAATCGGACTACAATTCAAGCTTCGAAGGACGCCAAAGAACCCTTCGCGATTTTATAGACGTAAATGAAGGAGAGGATGCATGAGGGACAAGCTAATGAGTTGTGGAGGCGGAGGAGATCATTTATAGGGTCCCAAGGGTTGCCGATAGATTGGAGGGTGTTGCGAAACCTTAGGGAAATCTGGACCAGCCTATGGATCCATGAGGTTCATGTATCCTTGGAGAGGAGAACAGTCAGCAATCCAAGGTGGAAGGTGGTCGGATCCGGTCATGATAAACGGAAAAAATGAAGACCGGTGAAGGTCGCCCGAATCAGACCCTGAGAAGGAGGGATTGACAAGGTCAACATACTCGGGTTAACCAATTAGAATTCAGGAAATATAAAAATCAAAGAATAATCAATAAAAAGTAATAAATGGTTTAAAATAAAAAAAACTATAACCATGAAAAATGTTACTTATTTCATACACTATTGTTCTTTGATTTGTAATTATATTTAATAATAAATATATTATGGTATATATAGTATATAGTATTATGTAAATATACTTAAATATTATATATATATGTTATTTTACAACAAAAAATTTTTTTTTATATGTTATTTTTTAACGAAACAATTTAAGTAGTATAAATGAATTTTTATTTGACTTTTACAAGATAGTTAAATGTGTTAAATAAATAGATATTATGTATCATATAAGCACTTTGTACAATGGAATGATGATTTTATTTTATGTTTTATTAATTCTATTTCAACTTAATTTACTCAAGGAGTATGTACAAGTGTCGAAAATGCAAAGTATATACAAATTACTTAAAAAAGAAATAAATAAAACATATATACTAGTATAAGTGTTGTGCATTTGTACACCTTCTACTTATTTTTGTTATTTTTATTTACACTTTTATTTGCCAATTTTATTAAGGAAATTGAATTTATTTATGTTGAGATTATTGTATTTAGAGTGATATATATACACATGAACAATAATAATGAATATGTACAAGATAAGGACCATGTCTCTCCCTACTTTCTTCCTTGAGGATAAAGCCAATATTTGTCCTTCTCTCAGTGTTCGGGTCAGTCAACATTTATCGAATAAATACATCCTTATTTTATTCCTTTTATTTTCTTCTTTATTCATTTATCTTGGTCAAAAAAGAATGTTAATTACACAATATAAACAAATGCATTCACGATGCTAATTTATTGTATTTGAAACATTTTTACAGGGATTTTGCATAGGGAATTTTATTAAAATAAAAGAATATAGGATGTGAATCAGAGACTCATGAGTGCATGAGTGGTATCTTTAGTTCACATGTACTCTACAAAGGGTTTGCATAGATTTTATATGAGTGTCTTCTTTACAATAGATTTGTCTTATACACGTACACAAAGTTTTAGCCATGTTTATTGAATATTCGAAAGTATGAGCAATGGCTAACATATATATATACATAAATACGACCTTCATGTACTTAGCTCGAACTATGTCCTCATAGTGATCAAGGAGTAGAAAGGAATACAATACCAGTGCTAAATATAGAAAAGCATATACAATATCGACTGGAATAATGAGAAGTAAATTGTCTCCATCGATATTTGGGATTAACTAATACTAAGTATAGAAGAGTGCACACAAAGCGAGGATGATCTAGGATTAGAATGTATTAAATCATCGGCTTGACTTGCCTCCTACTATTCTTAAGGAAAAGATGACCTAAGTATAAAAAGGAATTAATAATAAATTGGGAGATCGGTGAGGGTTCATAGAACGAACAAACGAATCACTCACTCGCCCTATGCTCAGGATCAAGTGTATCCTAAGTATTGCAGTGATGAAGGTGATGAATGAGTACTTGGAAGAAGAAAATTAAAAGAGGAAAAGAAAAGATAAAAAAAAGATATTTATGGGGGTTTTACGAGTCTGATTCTTCAGCTGTTGGGAGTATTGGACTTGTAAGCCCTCAACGACTCGAAAATGTAATAAAAGTTATTGTTTTAGCATATCCATCTGAAATGAAATGAATATTTGAATGAATGTACTTTAATGTTAAGGTCACTTTGTAAAATTACGGTTATGTACCGTGGCCATATTGAGTACCAAGCATCTGGTAGGACACAATTGGCTTCTAACATGTGATATTCAATACAGATCTCAATTCTGAGAAACATATAACAATCTTTTTCTAATGATTGATTTCCAACCGACTTCTTGATGCAGGTCCTCTGCATAAGAATGGAGATTCAGATGTGTTGGAATAATCAAGTCAAAGAGTTATTTCGGTGAGGTTGAGATAAACTAAGAGCTGAATCTTAACTATCATGATCATGCACACATCCTTTGACCTAGGACAGATATGCATCGATATGCCTAAGTATGCACATTTGAAAGACCAATAGGTTGGTGACCTTGCCATGGTCCATGTACCGACATGTTGGAGTGCATATGAAGTCATATGAGGTGCATGACCTCTCGATAGAATCATACTGCTTCATAGTTAATGAACCAAAAGATAGAGCTAACTCATGAGATATTTTGGGGTCAAAATGAATTCTACACATGGTCATCTTGTTTATGAATAAGACATGTATTCGAGAAATTAATATATGCTTTTGGAAAGTATATGATTAATATTGTCACCCAATTATCAAACGAGAAATCTATTGATACATTCCGAAGAAGACAATCAAACCTTGGTTTAAACTTCGAATTTATCGAAGTCTTCTGTTATGAAGGATGGACGAGTATTTGGAATACTATGGGTTACTTTTATTGTTGTAGTGGAGCATCTACTACGACACTTCCATACCGAAGAAGTGATGAAATGGGATATATTTTAGTGGCTGCATTTGCTAGATGATTTGTTATGTAATTGGATTAAATCTCAACTTTTTGTCATATTGGGGGTTATGGGAACAATATGTTGTAGTGCACCGCAGACACAAGAAAGTTGTCTTGACTTAGTAGACCTAACTAGCTTAATAGATTCTGGTGGTGATCCATGGCCTTCAATGATGCGATCGAGTGATTATCTCAGTCCAATCTAGTAATGCAAGCCATTTGCGGTTGCACTGCAAACCTAGCTAGGATGTGGCATGTGGCGACGCGGAGGGACTTTTTCTTTTTGAGAGTAGGGTGGCTTCCGCGCGAAGTGAAGGGATTGGATTGAACCCCTTCATTGACTTACCTTTTTGGAGGAGGCCAGGATTTTCGAAGCTGGGAGCAGCCCCCTGATGGTGGAAGTGTCGTTCTGATTCGGGAGTATGAGAAATACGAGCTGAAAGTCTCCCATACTTTCCATTTAATGAAGAGGGGTAGAGCAGAGTAGCAGAAAGCACCTTGCATTTTCTTACCCCTCTCTATATAGCGTCGGCTTCTAAAATCGAATATCTCTTTCTTCATGACCTTCTACTCTGAGAACAAATATAGAAGTCGACCAACAACTAGACGATTAGTCGGAAAAATCCGAGCTCTCTCTCTCTCTTCCAATTTCAATTCTAATTTCCAATTCCAATTCTAATTTCAGTGTCCAAATGTTGGAAACAGAAATGGTCATGGAAGAGGAAATATACACGCTCCTCGAGCTCATTTCTCACCAACACTTTTTGCATCTCAAGGAGAGTGTGATGCATTTCATTGAACTCATTGAGAGTGTAAAGTGTTATAGCTCAAGCTCAACATTCATAGGTGACAAAATTTTGCAAAAATGGCATAAACCATGAAATTTGATAGTTATCCACAAATCAGGTCACTATACATGAATAATACGATCTCCCTGACATTATCTCCAAGTATACGCATTCCTATCTAATGAGTCCTAACAGGATTAGGACTCATATCTGTTAATGGTAATAGTGTAATAATTATGATTATTACGTAATAATGATAAGTACAATTTTGTAAATATGATTCACAAGCATAACTCATTAATTAATGTGAATAGTGATTTACAATAATTAATATTTAGATGGATGTGATTCATATATATATTTATGTAATTATGACGAGTAAAATGGGGCTGCCCCCATGGGGGGAGCTAACTTGGCTCCCCTCGCACCATTCCGATCGGTTTTTTTATTTTTTTTTAAATTTCTTCAATGTATTTTCATCAATATATACCTATATTATGTCATTCAAATTTCGCGTGAAATAGAGACTCCTATGACCTCCATCCAGAAGGGTCGTTTTTAGCAATTCTTTTACCGTTAAAAAATGTCTGTCTGGATGGAGGCAGTAGAAGTCTCTGTTTCACACGAAATTTGAATGACATAATATAGGGATATAGTGATGAATATTCAAAGGAGAATTTTTTTAAAAAAAATAAAAATAAATAGGTGAAATACATCAGGGGGAGCCATGTTATCTCCCCCAGGGGGCAGCCCCATTTAACCCAATTATGATTTACATAAATTTTTCAATGCATGAGATTTTTTGAATCTGATTCATATTAATTTTGTAGATCTAAAATAGACTTACATTTATTTTTGGGCTCATGAATATGATTCATAAGATGTAAAGATTGACTCCATAATATCTCTAATATTTATAACATGATTATCAAGTGAATTAATTAATTAATTAAAATTTGCAACCACAACTTCCACATATGGAAAGTGGTGGGCATGTATAGTAAGTCCACCATGTTGCTGAGTTCTAATTATAGGACTCCAAAGTTGTTGCTTATTTTATTTTAATTATTTAATATTGATTGTATATAATAAGGAGATAATACTTATTGAATTACGACTTAGTCTTAGCCTTTGATTTAAAATCCAAGGGCTACCAAGGCACATTTTGGGCGTGTATTTTTACTATAAAAGGAGGGCAACGCCTTCTCCTTTTTAATAAAAAACAATCAAGAGAGAAAGCCCTTCTCTAAATTTCGTGCCCCCTTTGTGTGTGTTTGTGTGAGAGAGAGAGAGTCTTGAGAGTATACAACTCTCACAACTCTCTTCTCATTGCCCTAGTCGACGTTTGGGTTTATGGGAAGCAATATGACTCATCATCATGCCCATGAGAGAGAAGTTTGTAGACCAGACTTCAATTCCGGAGGTTTCTTTCGTAGAAACTCACACATCAAAGGTAATCATGATTTACCTCTCTTATTCATCATGAATATTAGAAACCATAAAGGAAATCATTTCCATATATATTCGATTTCAAGATGCAAAAATCATCGTGCTACATTTAATAGTTCATACTATAAACTAACATTGTTTTGGCAAATTGTTTGTTGAATATTCTGCATTTTCTAGGATGTGTAGTAAATAAATTTTTTATTTACTTCCTTACAGGGAGATCTTCTTGAAATAACAACGGACGGAGTCGACAACACACAGAAAAGTATCATGCTCGAGGTATGGGTTCAATAACTATCTATTGACTACAAAAGGTTGTACGTTAGATGACAAGCCTGATATGACGATACTAACATAGTCACGTACATTTTTCATGATGAAAGGTCCTGACCATTTGCTTTTTAGTTTGTCTAGAAACATTTTAACTTTGCTTGAAATACACAACTTCTAATTTGCCTCAGAATTCTTTCTTATGATGTGCTTATCGTGCCATTTCTTGACTTTTTCTTTGTGCACTAGGTTGTTATCGTATGCATAATCTCTCAATTCTAATAGTCGATTCAGGTCAATCTTTCTATCCTTACTAGCTTTCTCTCTATCCAGACTTCATACATTGACTGCCCATGAAGATTTGTGAATGAGTTCTACAGGCATATGGCATGTCTTGCCATACACCAGGCGATAGGAAGACATACCTAAAGGATACTTGTACGCTGTACGATAGGCCCAGAGACCCGAGTGAAGCAATTGTGACCAGTTCTTTCTATTTGGACACACAAGCTTCTGTAAGATCATCTTGATCTACCTATTTGAACATTCAACCAACTGATGTGCCCGCAGGTTGTAAGGAGATGCGACATGATGTTCAGAGCCATACTACCATACTCCTTTGTCAGCTTTGTGACTTCTTTATTGATAAATTTTCTACCATCATCTAAATATAAGGATCACTGACATCATGAACCATGAAATTATCTTGTCTTTTAGGAATCGACAAACATTACGATTTTAGGTGGCTTGACCTGGGATAGCCTCCACCCATAGACTGACGTAGTCAATAGCAAGCAGGATGTACTCAGAAACGTAGTTGTTCAGAAATGGGCACATGAAATTGATACCCCACACATCGAAGGCGTCTGATATCTGAATATACTTGAGAGGCATGGTATCTCTGGAACTGATAGTGTTGCCCATCTTCTGGGAGTATGTACGACCTTTCACATACTTCGCAACATCTTTAAAAAGAGTCGGCCACTAGAGGCCACATTGAAACACTATCATTATTGTCTACTTTCTAGAATAGTGTCCTTCATATTCTAACTTTTGATAATGATTCATGACACTTGCATACACCTCCTTAGTAATGCTTCTTCGCTAGATAAAATATGAACCCTCGCGAAACAAGTATGGTTCCTCCCATTGTAAAAATGAATCTAGGACATGAACTTGTCCATTTTCAGCTTCAGCCAATCTCGTGGAACTTCCTTGGAGACAAGGTAGTTCACAGTTTTATCATAACTAGGGAGTGAGGTGACTGACAATATTGCTTCATTTGGGAAGATTTTAGTAATTGAATGGTGTTCTGCTCATGAGTATTTAACTCAGTAATTCTGCAAAGATGATCTGCCTCAATATTTTTTACTCTAGGTTTAACTCTTGTTGTGAAAGGATCCATCAAAATAAACGTGACTTCACATCCTTCTTTCTTTATAAGTACCATTTGGCAAAATGGTCGGTGCGGACATTAACTTTTCCAAGAAAATGTGACCTGAATTCCTCTAGAGCAAACACTACTACTATCATCCCTTTATATATGACTAAGTAATTCCTCTAGGCTCCATCAAGTGTTTTGCTATCATAATGAATCTTAAATGACCATCTATCCCATCTCTATCCCAACACAACCTCAATGGCATAATCATAAGCTTCTGTCATGATCTTGAATGGAAGGGACAAATCCAGAGGTTGTAGGACAAGAGCCTAGGTGATTATTTCTTTCAACTGATCAAAGGCATGGAGCACTATATCGTCCACAATAAAATCAGTGTCCTTCTCAAAAATCTATATCAATGGTCAAGAAATCTTTCTAAAATCTTTGATGAACCTTCGGCAAAAATTGGCATGCCCAGTAATGACCATACTTGTTTCAATGTAGTAGGTGGCTCAAATTTCTATATCAATTCCACCATGGTCAGGTCGACCTCCATGCCTCTCATGAAGATGAAGTGACCCAACACAATTTCCTCAGTGCCATAATGTTACTCTTCTCCCACGAGAGCAACAAATTTACTTCACAACATCGCTGAAGTACTCTGTCTAGATATGTTAGACATTAATCAAAGTTATTTCTGTATACCGAAAAATCATCCAAGAAAACATCAATAAAACTTCCCATCAAGCCATAAAATACGACCAATAAACATCTCTAAAATGTAGTAGGGGCATTACGTAATCCGAACGATGTCCGTCTGAAAGCATACGTCCCAAATGGATGAGTGAAGGTAGTCTTCTCTTGATCATCAGGGGCTATTGCAACCTAATTGTATCCAGAGTGCCCATCCAAGAAGTAGAAGTATTCCTTTGAAGCAAGTCTTTCAACTATTTGATTAATGAAAGGCAAAGGGAAGTGATCTTTCTTGGTGGCTAGGTTCAGGCATCTCTAATCCATATAGACATGCCAAGATTTTGGTACTATGGTTGGAATCTCCTCTCCTTTATCATTCATCATGATAGTGATTCCAGATTTTTTAGGGACTACATGTAACAGACTTATCCATTTTGAGTCAGAGATGGGATAGATAAAACTTTCATCGCACCACTTTGTGATTTCTTTCTTCACAACCTCCAAAAGGTATGGATTCAACCAACATTGAAATTCACGGGAAGGCATGTTGTCTTGTTCTAAGTAAATGTGATGCAAGCTTAATGAAGATTTATTCCATGGTGATCCGTAATCTTCCAGCCAATTATCTTCTGATTTCTTTCTATAACCTTGAACAAGCGAGATTCCTGGTCCCGGAGAATTGATGATGATCGGGAACAAGTTCTACTTACCAAATAGGAAGGCATACTTAATCAATAAGGGTAGTGGTTTTGGCTATGGAGGGGTCTGAATCTTCTCAGTGATGACTCGACAATTATGATTAGTGTAAGCTTTATAGACTAAATGCTATCCACCTTGATTGTTTATGGCTCAGATCACAAGAAATAAAAAATATTGATAAGGAATTCATCTCGCTTTTACAGGGATGGATTGGTTTCAACCAGCTCAAATAACTCATAAATAAGGACCTCATCCTCAAGGATTGGGAGATATTCGATAGTGTATTCCAAGCACTCTGCCCTGGAGTGGAATTCCTACGTTTCATTATCACCCAAGAATAATTTTGTATCTCTGATTTCCGCTAGAAAATCATAATCTTTTGTCTCTTTATGAATTTGCACACTCTTATTTGACATAGACTCTGCATGCTTTAGTACATGGATCATTTCGATCAAGACCTTATCGTTGCTTTAGAGAAAGCTAATCTTTCCAGTGTCGTAGTTGACTATTGCTTCGATTGTTCGAAGGAACAACATCCCAATATTACTGGGGTATGAAGCAAGGGAGTTTAGGTGTCCATATCCCGAGCAATGAAGTCCACATGGAATTAAATCCCCTGGATAGTGACAATGACATCCTCCAAAATGCCCCTTGGTCGCTTCACTAACATTTCTATGAATTGTAGAATCATTCTTATTGATTTCAGCGATCCCAACCCAAATTCTTTGAACAATGATGTCATCATCAGATTGATAGATGATTCACAGTCAAAAAGTGTTCTTTCAAACCTCTTTTTTAACATATCGCATCTGATGATATGTGCTCCCATTTCTTTTTACTCGGGAAGTTGCTGATAGAATTGACAATTATTATTGTCAGAATGTGCTTGACTAGCTCTCGCATCCTCTCCTACGACGCTTAGTTGTATACACCTCTTTTAGTCCTTTCTTCACTATAGGCATGTACTCCATGGATTTTAGTAAAAACCTTTTTTGCACTATGTTTTACAATAACTCCACAATGCTCGGATCAAAGAGGGTTCATTTCCTTTTTTAAACTATTTTTTATTTCAATGCATAATAAAATGGAATGTGAGTGTCAAAAATAGAATTTTCATTCAACAAAGTATTAAATTGTACAAAAGGAGATGAAGCATGGCACAATCATCCACAACAGATAGAAAATTTAAAGAAGGAAATTTATTTTGTGCCGGCATGCATGGGATCTGATACTGGTGCTGGCGTATCCTTGGTTGCATATTCTCTGCCTTGGTTATTATTGCTTGCTTCCTTTTATTTTCTTCATTTTGTGTCTTTTTTGTGATGGTGATACTCCACCTTCTTCATCGGATCCAGAGCCATGCACGAGATCAACTTACTGTGATGAAGATATGCCAATGGACGCTTTATTTTTCCCCTTCGCTGAAGTATTAGGTTGTATTGTCCTACCGCTCATGAGATTAACAACATTAGATAACATAAAAGAATTTATAACTAACTTGGGAGGTGGTGTAGCGCTACGTTCTACCTTCTCCTTGCGATGAAAATTGTTGGGATTTGCCTCAACTTATGCTGGTATAACTATATTTGTGGTAGTGAGGTCATCCTGCTTCTGGCTCATCTCGTTCATGTTCTTAATCTGTTGAGCTAAGTAATCTAGGGCATGGTTTACTGAAGTAGTCTTAGAAGATTCAACAATTGAGCGATCTGAAGCTGTTGGTAATGTTGTTATTGCTAATACTGCTCGTGTTGATAACAAGGAAAAGATATATGGTTCTAATATTATGAACCCATATGTTGCTGATGGTACTAGTGTCGATACGCCGGATGTTGCTGATGGTACTGTGGTCTCCAGATGTAACCTTGGTGTTGAGACTGGTGGGCCTGGTGTGGCTGGAAATTCCATCCTCTGGGTTGTGGGTTGAATTGTCGGACACCTATACTCTGACCCTGAGGTTGTCCGTCGGGATGGGACAGTGCTTGTTCATTCCCCATGCAACATTCACCTCCTGAATATGTCGAGATGGTGGATAGGAAAGCTCAGCATAATCCTGTGGTGCTGGATGGTACACAACCATCTGCTATTGTTGCGATGATCCCTAGTTGGCCATCTACACATAATATATGTCCTGAACTGATTGGGGTGGACCTTGATTATTTGGTTGGGGTTTCCGGGCAGTTCCTTCACAGACCGACATGCATGGAGTGTGCTCACCAAAAGCTTAAGATGGTTCGAAAATTAATAATGCTTGACCTGCAACTTTGTTATTTATTCAATAACTTGTGATTTGTCAAGGACTAGTGATCGTTTCTCGATTATACAAAATTTAGAGAGATGGTTCCCAATAATGTGGAGTTTGGAACTCTTGTCTCTCTATTCTTCATGATATGATAAAACATTCACAGGCTTATGCGAGATCGAATGCACTTTTTGGAACATCAGAAATGAAGATAGAGCGTGTGAGCTCTTAGCCATCTCCTCGAAGATCTTCCTTATGATGTATACATCCTTGTTAAAGTGTGATCCTCTACACACGACATCCACGGGCCGTTGGCTTTCTTGGTGCAAGCACCTGATGAAATTTTTGACCAAGCTAGTCTTTGTCAAATCATGATGGGGCGCTTCTCCATAAGATCTTCGAATCTTTCCCATGCCTCGTGAAACAACTCATGGGGAATATTAGATAAGTGGGATCTAAACTCTTGCATCTGGTTCAAACGACCTATGGGATAATACTTGTGAAGGAAGACTGAATCGAGTTCCTCCCATGTCGTCACCACCATCCCCAAGTGATTGATCCAATATAATGCCTTATCTTGAAAGTTGAAGGGAAACGTGGTCATCTTTACTATGTCCAACGGGATGTTGGGGTAATACATGGTGCTGCAAATTCTATTGAACTACTACATGTGTATGTAGGACTCTTCAATTGTGTAGTCATGGAAGTTCAGCGAGAGAGAGAGAGAGAGAGCAATGATGGTTTCTACTCAAAGAGTCCGTGGATTGTAGGTATCCTAATCCGCTCAGTATCCTGGCCAGCACATGGGTTGTAAGTCTCCTTCAGAGTTGGTTTTGGTTATTCGCCTCTCTCTTCTTCACCTCCATGGTTTCATGCATGCTTCTCATCCTCATTCACAACATGGCGTTCTTCTTCCTCTCCTCCTCAACTTTCTCTGTCCCTCCTCATCTCTCTCAACATTTCCCTGAATGTTCCTTGGGTGAGATCCAAGTCTGTCAACTTTTGTTGGATGGATTGAATTGATGATAACAACTGAGTGTTGACGTCAATTTAATCCACTATATAAGTCAAATTCAGCCTTTTCTCACGTCTCTATGGAGCCATCTCAAAATTTTACTGTACCTCAATCTCCTGATAATCTGCATTGGGAAATAGGACCCGATCAATCTTCAGAAAGAATGAGCAAATTTGAGATGAGAGTTTTTCTCGAACAATGGATTTATTATTGAAAGGAATGTGGTGAAGGAAGAAATATCATGACAAGAGTCATCTCGACCTTTAAATTGGGCAAAGACCACGGACTTAAAGGAGAGGTCCACAAAGTGTGAACTAATTTCTTGGAAACCACCTTGTATTATTGAAGATGTCACCATCTTGGAATCAATGTTGTTGTTCACAAGATCCGAACAGAGCCATCTTGGATGCAACATCTTGGGAGACAAGATAAGTGATGATGAAGGATTACATGAAGGTTATAAATAACTCAAGAGGGATTGAGAAGAGAAGGATAACAAAGGAGAAGGGGAGAAAGAGAAGTGAGAAGAGAGGTGTGAGATAGAAGGGTGCAAAGGTGAGGTGTTTTTTATCTTGGCCTGCTCTAAACAACTCAATCAAACCTTAAAACAAGGGTAGATTCACCAACTCAACACAATGAGTTGTAAGAGTTAGACAATTATGTTGTCAATTTTATTTATTTGTATCGCGTAATCTTATCGCAATTAGTCCTAAGTGGCTAATCTTGTAAGTGAGTGAGTACTAACTTAACACTTGTTGTGTATTTTCCACTTCCTTTGCAAGCAAGAACATGTACTATTTAAAAGTACTTGTTACTGGATAAGGACCACTATTCTGCCAAAGAAGTAGAGGAGGAAGCTGATAGGAGAAACTAATACTTCAGAACAAGTTTACAAACAAACAAGGCCCTACTTGGACGTGAAACGATGAGACACCCTCCCGTGATGGGATGTCCTATGATCAATACTTCAGACTAAGTCTATAAGTATAAAAATACCTACTTGCTCACATATGATAGAACCGCCAATACTTCATGAATCCAGTTCATACACAAGGTAATACTCAAGTTGGGATTTGGGCCCCACTACATAAGGATCATGCCTCTATCAGTCTAGAAGGTACCTGAACACAATGAGGATGTTGTGAACCCAATACAATGATGTTTGGCTAATTTATTTTAGTTAGATCAAGGTTTCCTTGGAGCCCTTTTTAAATTTTACTGATTACACTTTTTTGAGTATTTTCAAGAATATCTGCCTAAAACTTTTTGGATTTTCTGTAAACCTAGGTAAGAAAAATCAGAGGAAAAAGGCAGAAAAGCAATGCAAGTAACACGATGCTAGAAATATCATCATCGTGATCAATTATGTATGCTTAGTAAGAAGACTCACAATGCTTTCCTGCTTTCTCCATGGGGATGCAAGACAAGAATGTAAAGTTACAATACATGCGATATGCAAATTGGTGAAATTGCCCTAAACTTGAGCTTCTATTAGCGTGAAGAACTTGTTCAGTTTGATCTATGTTCAAATGTATTAGAGACTATAGGAACTTGCTTCTATTACGGTTTGGACATATATTTAATCAGAATAATGGTTCAATTAGGAAAGTCATAAAGACCAATAAGACATAAAGCTCAAATCACGGGAAATAAATAAAAAAGAAGAGGAAAATTGGGAGAAATAAAGATAGAAGATGATGAAATCGTGAAAAACATGTCAAGTTACCCAGGTGAACAATCACATGATGAAATGGACTTGAGAGAGTCTAAGTGTTCAATTTTTTGGGTCTTGTATTATTACAAATTTAGTGAATAAATCTCTCTCTCTCGCAAAATTAAACTAAATCTACACTGATATGAATATGCCTGGCTTCTTGTGTCCTATGCTACTCTCTCCTACCGATGAGCAAAGAACCACCGGTCTCCAAAGATCTTAGGTTCATAGAATATCCAAAGAAATCCACCATCGATAAGAGGGCCCGTGCAGCAAATTCAAATAAGAATATTGTTAGAATTGTCTTAGCTGAAGATAGAAAAAAGAGAGAAATAGGTAATCCAGTGAAAAATGCCAAAAACTAAGCAGATTACTCAATGTTCTACAAATTGTTGCTCTTCGACAATGATGCCATTTGATGAACAACAATCGTTGAGGTACGTAACGTCCGATCTTAGAGGAGCTTATGCATGTCTAACAAGACAGATTCAACTATCGTTGTATCGATCCTCTCTCATCTCTTGGGGCTCAAACAATGCATGCTAATCAACAAAAACACACAATGGTGATACAACAATATGAAGGAGGGAGCTAAAATATATTATACTCCACAACGATGTGTATAATAGACAAGTAGTAGGGGTCAAAGCACAAGAAACACACGACGTTGAGCAAAAGTGATCGGTAGACTACAAAGAAGATTTTTTTGTTTTTTTGAAGTGTTTTTTCGGTTTTAATTTCTATGTATTTTTTACATTTTAAATTTCACGAATTTTTATTTTTAATTTTGGAAATAAAATATAGACTATTATATATATAATAATAAAGGAATGTTTACCTGATGAACCTTTTAAACTTGTTAATTTACCTCTACGACCTTTTGCACAATGTATTACCACTTCAACCCTATAGATTTCCACAAGGACCCCATGAGTTTAAAATAGATTAACCATAAGGTTCAAGCAGTGAGAGTTAACAAGTTTACGATGTCGAGGATGGAATTATGTTGTTTCAAAGGATAAAAAAGTAATTTACAAAGTTTATAGGGTTCGTGGGGTGAAAATTCCTATAATAACTATACTATAGAGATAAGGAAAAGAAAAGAGGTGTTTTTTGAATAAACTCAAAAAGATAGAAAAAAATAATTTTGGGTTTTAGAATTTTTTATTTCCGGTAATTTTTTGGTATTTTTTATATTTTTTATGTATTTTTAAATTGGGAAATACTAAAAATTAAGAAAATAGTAAATTTAGGAACTTGAAATGGGCCTATAATTATTTATCATATCAAATTAAGTCTAATTTTAATTCCATAAATACCAGATAATATAGAGAAAATTCAAAAACTTAAAACCATATTTTGTGATTTTTCTATGAATTTTAAGAAAATTTATAAGGTTTTTTGTGTTTTGTAATTTTTAGGTGTTTTAATCAATACTTTGCAAAAATACTTGTTAAGAATAAAAAATATAGCTAATAGATAGACATAATTTTTTCTATCATTTCAAAACATTTTATAATTTTTATGGTTTTTTTATGCTAGACAATAGAAAATGCAATGTTTATGATTTAATTTATGTATAGGAGAATAATTTTAATTACCCTGCAAAAAATACATGTAATAAAATTTCGTTCAAGACATCTAAAATAATTTTCCTATAATTTTTATATGCAAAATAATTTTCTAAACAATTAAAATAAAAATACACAACTTAATAAACAAAACGTGGATTGCATTGCAATTTCTATGAAGTTTCAGGGCTTTTAATAAATTTTTAACAAAATCCAAGGGTATTCTTGCAATTTTCACATAACAGAAATATAATACACATTGGTAGGGGTATAAATATAAATAAATAGAACACCAGAGCAAAGTATGGAATTTATTCCAAAATATTTATATTGATATTCAAAGTGTCTGGACCAAAATTAACAAAATCTAGAGGGGGTCCATGCAAAATACCCCGCCCCTCCTGTGAATGGATGTGCAAGGTGACGTGGAAATGGACTAAAGTGTAAATAGTAGTATGTTCATGGTCCTTATTAAAATATTACAAAAATATTATAATAGAAAATGAAAGTTTATAAACTAAACAATAAATAAAAAAAGGCAGAGGGGGATATGTTGCAAAATATCCCTCATTGCAAGCAGGCGAACAATTGAGGATAATTCAATTATCAACGTGGGAAACTTGTATGCACACGTACCAGTTTGCAGGTGGATGCCTCTGATTAAATCTTGGGGCCAGATCAACATTTGAGCATGAGCAAGATCTGACGAATTTGATTAAAACTAGAGCGCCATTCTTGATCGAACAGTCCCTGCTCTTCAGAAAGAACATGGAGAACTAGGTGGTAGGCCTCATTTCCTCCACCGAATATTACAACTCTGATGGTGGATTTAGCTCAGAGATATCTAAGTGTCTTCCTAGTGGTCACCCGAGCTACTGGTGCCTTCATATCAGTCCGGATCTCGTTACCACGAGATCTAGAGCTCGAGAAAGCTGGGTCTACCTGCAGATAAAAGATAGACTTGATTCCCCCATGGAATTCTCTCCTCCTAGGATGAGACCTACACCAAAAAGCTCAGGGCTTGAAGATGATTGTCTTCGACCCTTAGGTTGGGAGAAAAGTGGGTGGAATGATTAGGGTAGAGATCTCCGGATATGGTGATATACTAGGATACCATGATCTCCTGATCTGAGCAAGATCCGAGGATATGAGTGATTTGGAGCGTGAGGAAGCGGTGAGGAACGAGGTGGTTGCATTGGCAAGTCGAAACAATGAGTTACAGAGGAGGGAACAATGGCATGATCTTAAAGCTTGATGAATTTCCTTTTCAACACCTTTATTCTATCATTTTGGCCTTAATCCCCGAGGTAGTACATGTATATAACAATATTTTGCACCATTTAACATTCATTATTTATTCGAATTAATATATATAAAATATTGTTTCTAATACCAAAACTATAGAATAAATGAAAGAAAAGAAAAAGAATACAATGCTAAGATGGAATATATGGAGCACACCTTTGATGGAAGCAATGGTGAAGGAATCTAGGTGAGATTGGTGACAATAACATTCGGAAGAAAGATTCTCTTAGATATCAGGGATCTATTTTGCAACATGATGGGTAAATTGATGGAGATGTTACTAATAGAAAAAATCCAGGCTGGATAAAGTGGAGAGGAGCCTCTGTTGTGCTCTATAATAAGAAAATTCCTTTAAAAATAAAAGGAGAGCTTTACAAAGTAGTCTGAGACTAGCTATGCTCTATGGATCTTAATGTTCGCCTTTTAATCATAGACATGTGCAAAGAATGGTTGTAGCATAAATAAAAAGGCTAAGGTGGATGTGTGGAGATTTGAAATGATGCAATCAGAAAGAAAGTTGGTGTAGCTCCAATCGAAGATAAGATGCGAGAAAAATCACTTAAGATTGTTTGGTCATTTGCAAAGAAGATCAGTTGATGCACCAGTTAGGTGATGCGAGTGTTGGGATGTTGATCCACCCAAGAAAGGGCTTAAACGGCCCTAGAAGTGTTGGAAAGAGACTATACAAAGGGATCATAGTTTTTTGGATATAAGCCCGAGATTGACCCAAGATAGATCTGAATGGATGCAAAGAATCCATGAAGCCGACCCTACTTAATTGTGGGAAAAGGCTTTGTCGTTGTTGTGAAATCCTGAGACTATGTCAAGAATTGATTTGGTCTACAAGGAATAAAGTAGGGGGAGATAAGGGCCAATACACAATAAAATTCATATTCTTTTATTCATCAATAAAGTATTTTTTGGACCTATTTTATTCTTTATTAATTTTTCATCAAATCAATAAACTTTGTACATGAATGTTGTTGATAATGATATTTGGAAAATTACAATATTGAGTTTACACAAAAATAATCTGCAGTGTACCTTCTATACTCAGAATAAAAGGCCAAAACCCTAATTTCCCAGACTCATATCTCTTGAATAAAAACGTAAAATGTATAAAAATCACCATTAATTGTATATAACTTTTAATAGACTATTTAGTAAAGTTGGTTTAATATTTTTTTGGAGCTAAGGTGTGAGAGTTGGTTTCGGACACCTATTATACAATATAACTGAATAAAAAATTCATTTTATTTATTTATATTATTTTCATAATTTATATTTTTTGATTTTGTAAGTATTATATATAGTATATGTACAAATTTAGAGTAGAATAAAAACACAAATAATAAAATATTTTACATAAATACATAGATAAAATACCTATACTTATACCCATTTATTATATATACCTATTCAATTAAGTGTACAAAATACATCATAAAAACATTGTTGGTGTGTACTTAGAAATATGTTCTAAAGAAATAAAATAAGAGAATAAAATAATAAAATTAAAAATACAAGAAAAAAAGTAAATGACCATAAGATAGGTCAATGAAAGAGAATAAAATAATAAAATACAAAATACAAAATAAAAATTAAATGATCAAAAGATATGTCAATATACCTATAAATACACTTACAAAAAGTACATTGTAATAAATTGTCTCATAAAAATTAATAGAAATCACATTAAAATTCTACATAAAATAATAACTATTTTTACCCAAAAATTACTAATTTATTTACTAATTATAATTTGATTATTTTTTAATGAAACCCCTTTTTTGTTGTGATCTGGTCCTACATGGACCGATCACATTCTAGGGAACATTGACACACGGTCAACTCCCCATCTTTCAACTCTAACTCCTGTAAGAGCCTCGACTCTCACCTGTTCTTGATTTTCTCCAGGACTCCACGATGCTCGAATCGCATCGAGCTCATTGGTGGACCTGATCGCATCTTGATTGAGCATCACGCCCAATCATCAATTCCATAAGATTTGGCTAGAGCCTCTCAAAGCTCCCCTTCGAAGATCGCCAGAACTCTTGTATATAAATATACCTTCCTGGTCTTCCCTCCAGCCTTTATCCATCTTAGAGCTTCAATTGTGTCCCTGTGTGAGTGAGTCGAGTCTCTGGTGATAGAAGGATGTCTTCCCCAACCTTAGATTCGACGGAGCAAGGGGAGGAGCGGATCTGCGGTGGTTCTCCGACCACCTATGCTCCCTATTGTCTTTGGCAGGTATGAGCTGCACTATTTCTTTTATTAGAGAGATTTAGGTACCGTTAGTTTATTTCTGCAATTACTTTCGCATTTAATCGATTAGGGTAGCTTTAATTCGATCTAATCGTTCACCAGAGCCGGTAGGGCTCTGGCCATTCCACTCAGATCAGACCATAACCGACCATGTCATCCGCCTTATTTTACTCCACATACACTTCTTCATCAAATCAACCAATTTACTTCACCTGATCTCGCTCAGATCAGCCCGCGGTGCTCATCCACTGCCTCTCGTTGAAGCACACCCATTTCACCTTGTTTCAAATCATCAAAAATAACAACCTAAGTGCCTGTAATTCTTTGGCACGTGTTTGTAGGAACTGGAAGAGGCATCTGAGCCTAGTCGTGACTCAAGAACTCGGCTCCAGGTCTACTACGCTCCCGACCCACTTCATTGGAGCACGAGGTCTTTTAGGGCATCCCCCAACTGCGAAAGACCTATGCGATCATCTAGAGACTCCCAGTAGCCATGGAGGAGGTCGGAGCAAGGAGGAGGATTGAATCGAAGCCACATGTGGAGATGTTCTTGGTATGTTCTTCCTAGGCAAGTTAGAGTCGTCCGATGGAGATCCCCGCTTCAGATGCAGCAGGACTGTTTGATGTACCCCACATTCACCCGTCAGATCTCATCTGAGATCTAATCTCAGCCATTTTGTGCGAACCGTCGTCAAGCTTCCTGGTCATCACACGTGGCATGTGGAGCGATTCGAACTATCTCCTCGTGGGTGTATAGGGGTAAATTGAAAACTTATACCCCCAATGTTTTTGTATTTATTTGACTTGTAAAAAAAGATAGAGTAAATAAATGTGGACCTTTTTCTTGGAGACCCTTAGCGATTATTGATATTACATAAAGGTCCAGCCCATCTCATCTCACGTAAGCTTGGTAAATTGCATGTTTAACCCTAGTAGTTTTTGTATTTATATTTAATCCATTAAGTGTGAGTATTAGTTGTACTTTTGTGGCACATTTGTAGATGAACCCTTGACATTTATTTCAAATGCAAATATACCCTCACTAGTTCATGTATTTTTGGTGCCAGAATTTCATTTATTAAAATTAGCATACGCACTCTAATAATTATGCAAAAATAGGGTTAGATGTCTACTAGCATGTATTTTTGTGCTCTATTTTTATTTTGGGAATTTAGATATTTTAACTATTTGTTAAAATTCAAATAAGCACATTTGTGTCCCCATTTAGCTTAGAAAATACAAAAAAAAAGAAAAATGTATTTGAAAATTCCCCAAAAAATATATGTTCTCAACTTAATTATGTTTTCATTTAAGACCAAAAAATCTCTAAAAATAGAAAATGAAAAATAAAAAATTTATAAATCTCCAAAAACCAAAATAATATTAAAAATCACTCAAAAATCCAAAAATATTTATTTTTATTATATAAATTCATTTATATTATTATTTGTCTATTAAAATTAATTTGAAAAATTGTGGACATTATTTTTTTTAAGTTACAAATTATTTCGATCTATTAATTAAATCCCTTGTTGAGGATATTTGACTTTAACAATCCATAAAAAAAGCTAATATCCTTAAAAATTCAAACATTAGAAAATTATATAAAATCAAAAAATATTTTATCCCTTGTATTTTCATTTTTTAATAGTATTTATTTTTATATTACCCTATAATGTGTATATAGTCTTATATTTGCTTATATTATATATTTAAAAATAAAATGAAATATAAAAATCGGAAATTATGAAAATAAAAAAATTATAAAATTTAAAACACTAAAAACCCACTTAAGAAAAAAACACTTGTATATAATTTACTTTGATTAGAAATAATCTTAGGCTACCTGGCTTGGTCTCTATCATTCGACCTCTGCATGCTTGCTTGCTATACAATTTGTATTGTAGAGAATAATAAATTTTAACTCTACACTTTGGCTATTCCTTGATTAATTGATATTGTGGGTTAATTGTTGATCGAACGGGATTTCGTGAGCATTCATCGCATCGACTTGATTTCTCACCTTGTGAGATTTTTAGACCCTCGCTAGATCCTCTTAATCAGAGAACCGACGCAATTATTTTGGAGTTTTATGTAAAGACCAACAAAATCCAATAAAATAAATTACGAGGCAATGATACTAGTGCTTCTAGGAATCAAAAAGACAAAGAAAAAGAGAGCACACCTGCTTGGAATGGTCGGGAGTAGAACCACCTGAAGAAGGTCTTCGGTGATGGTGAATCACTTCCTCTGCTCCTCCACCGCACTATAAATCAGGAGACTCTGTTGGTTATCACCAAGGGCAATCTGTAGTAATGATTTTTGGGGAGAAAATTGTGTTGAAAGGATTATTTTCAAAATTTCGGTGGAGGTGAAATTATATTCAAGGCTGACTGAGAGGCCTTCTTTGCCTAGGGTTTTTCACTGATTCAAGAATTGACTAATCATTGATGCACGTGAAAGCTAGCGGTAGGTGAAGAAATCACAAGAAGGAATAGAGTAGAGAAGAATATAGATCAAGCTAGAAAAATTGTCAGTAATGTGGAAACTGCACATCACGGACCGGTCCAAGAGGGGGGCAAGAAGTTGACATGGGTCAACCAATGCCGCCTCCTAATTGGTCCACGTTGGCTGCTAAAATACAAAACAAAAATAAAGATTGAAAGAAAAAGAAAATAAAATAGAAAAATATTTTATTAAAATAAACGTAAAATATGAAAGTTGTTTCTTATTTCATATAGTAAATTAGGTGATTTTTATTTTTTTATACCGTCTTATTTATTATATGTTAGATTTTACAAATGTAATTATATGTTTATATACATTTGTTATATGTATTTTATTTTCATTTAGTATTTTATTATTTAACATATTATTTACATGTTTTATTTATTTATAGTATATTTAAATACACATTTGCAATTTTTTATTTTATTTTTTGTGATTGTATTTGTATACCTAATAGTTACGGGTATGTACAATATAGGTATAGTATAGCTATATATATTTATGTATCTTTTTAATGTATTTTTAGTAATTTTATTTTATGTTTGAATTTTAATAATTTTTACAAAATATTTACAAGTATTAAAAACTATAAGAACGGTAAAAATGTAAAGAATGAATTAAATGACTACAATGTATATGTATATAGTACAATGGGACCTAGAAGATCAACTTTTGTAGCTTAATGTCATTTTTAAATAAACAACCGTCATTAGATAGATAAGTTAATTAAGAGTATATTAAAGGTGAATTTGGTAAATTTTAAGTTCATATGGAGAAGATATGGGCATGTGAAATTTTGTATACGACATTTTCATCTGCGGTTCCAATTATACAATAAATCATTTTTATGTGTAGTTATTTTTGTATTATATATATAGTCTACATGTTTTGTGTTGAAGATATCTTTATTTGATGTTTTTAAGAGTGTGCGTAAATTAGTGAAAGTTTGGCTATATATGCAGTGTAGGGGGCACCTATGGTTTCTAGGTGTTTGTGTCATTTTTGTCTATATTAATTTCCTCATATCTCCCTCTACTTTATTCCTTATCGATCAAGTTAATATTTACATAGTCTTGAGGTTTGGGTTAGTCAGTATTTACAATATGTCCTCATCTTTTCTTTTATTTCCATTATTCTTTTGTTTTCTATTAAAATAAAAATATTTATGTACCATTCATAGACAACAGTCAGTGTGTTAAATTATACAGGTTAGATATATTTAAATATATTTTTCTAAGGATTTTAAAAAACATAAGGGAATTAAGGTGAATGAATGGGTATTCATAACTATGTCATGTAAATGATTCACTATATCGTGAGCACCTATGTCTCTCTTCCTTCTCGTTAGCTGACGGTTCTTGAAACAATAAGTAATGGCAACTGATAAGATGTATGTCTTCAAATAACTATTTCATTTCTTCCTAGTAAACCTAGTAGGCGTGCATCGAACCTTAAGGTATTTTTGAAATGGAGGAGTACTAGCCACATACTCATAAAATGTCATCTTAAACATAATGTTATCTCTGCAAAACCATGCCATCTCTGGATCATCTTTCTAAATCTCCTTAATGATGTGCATTCTAGCCATAAGAGAATGGGCGAAAGGAATTAAACAAGTAGAAGATGAAGACGAATAATCTGAATCATATACTAAAACACATTTCTTTGTATTACTTAAAACATGGTTCTTTATACATGAATCGTTGACATTCAACTTAGAATCTAAAATAGGATTGTCGACTACAAACTGGGGTTGTCTGTTGTTGTACATCATCCTCAATCGAAGCTACACGATCCTCTGTAGACTTTGAATATGTGTCTTCATGTTGTGGTCTTGTACTCCTCCTCCTCTCTCTTCCCTTGGTGGATCTCATCACTTTTGAAGGGTTTGTTGCTACTGAAGCCAGTACTCCTTGTCCTCTGATGACTCCACAAGTAGAGACTTAGACACGACCCTCTTCATGTCCCTCGAATGACCATGTAAGATCACTGTCCTTCTGCTCCAAAGTGACATTTGATTAATACAATCAAACAGAAGAATCTCAATCTCTTATCGAGGTGAGTTTGAGTAGTATACCTGACCATATTATTACTGTTGTTGTGTCTTATTCGGGCTAATGGGATTAGCCTAAACATAGGAAGGAATGGATGTCAACGGTGCAGACTGCTCGTCCTGCCAATGGAATAAGGGCTGATGTAAACCCGTATATCTTATATCTCATTCCTGTCATAATGAATCTCCTCGAGAATATATCTTTGGAAATCCATAGGTACAGACGAAGGTGATTATTGTTGAGAAGAAGATGATGGATAGCATGAAGCCACCTATCTTGGCAAAGGTGACGAACGTACTGTTGTTACCTCATTGTTGATTCACTCAGAATGGGGCACCTAACGTCCAGTCTTGGAGCGCATGCGATGTCCGACAAGTCAGATCTGACAGTCGTTGTTTTGGCACCTCTCACAACATTCGGTACCGAAACTAGGCCAATCTTGTAACTCTAAAAATGCTTGTATAGAAGTTAGTGTGTAGAGTATCAAACCATTGAGAGCATATGGGTGCAGAGTAAAAATGAATAATCTTCTTATGCATATATATTTTTTAATTTGTCTTATGTGTTGTGGGTTTTTAATTATATTTTTTAAATTTCTATTTTGTAAATATTTTAATAGATTTTTATTTGATAATATGGATGTAATAATATATATAAATATGGATAATGAATATATATAGAATAACGATATATATGTATATAGACAAAAGTAGGGAAACTTGATATTTTTTTGAAAGTTTAAAATATCAAATAATGTCAAAATTTTCAAAATAAAAACTTTTTTGATTTTTATATTTTTCTATGTTATCAGGAATTTTTATGAATTTTTGAGAATATTTATGGATTTTTAAATAAGGAAATACACCAAACAGTACAAAATAGAAAATCTGGACATTGAAATAGGCAAATAAATATCTAACTGATTAGATAGAGCCAAATACAAATTTTCAAAAAAAAAGAAGAAGAAAATTCAATAATTTAAAACACAATTTTTGGAATTAGATCATTTTTTTTATTTTTATAAGATTTTTTGGGTTTTCAAATTTTAGGGTTTGGTTATATGTTTTTTTTGGAATTTTGGATATGTGTTAGATATTTACAATAAAATAGATAATACGTTTTTTATGGAATATTTGGAGATGTTTCAAATATTTTATAACTTTTCTTTTCTAAAAGATGGAAATATGCAATGTTTTTGAATTTTTATGAATATAAAAACAACTTTAATTTATCTAAGAAAAAGAAATGTGATAAAATAATGTTCTAAACAATTAAGGTGATTTTCAACAATTTTAGACATGAAATACAATTTAAAACACACAAAATAGACAAAATAAATAATTTTGAGAATAAAGAGCCGAAAAGCAATTTTTAGGAAGTTTATTTCCATTTCATAACAATTTAGCATAGTTCAAGACATTCATGTAAAAAACCCAAATATATCTAATTAAATGCATACTAGCAGGGTAATTTTTGCAAATAAAGTATCTTACATGGTTTCACATGCAATTTCCACGAAAGTTTAACACTAATATTCGATATTCCATTACCAAATCCAAATAAGGAGACCGAGGAGATTATTCTTGCAAAATGCCCATGTGTCTCACGTGTATGGGATAGTGAGGTGGCCTGGCATGGACCTAGATGCAATAACAAAAAAATGAGGGTCTAATAGCAAATATTACAAAGTAATTTGCACTATAAAGGGATATTTGAGTATCAAACAGACATAACAAATGGCTAGCGGTTTTATGTGCAAAATACCCTAATTGCGCATGAGTGAATGACCTGATGATCTTCCCTTATGCGATGTACAACCCATATTGTGCGATGTCGCTTCACCGATGAATGCTTCTGATTAGATAAAATCCTCGATCAAACGGTCGACTAGGGCATTGAGCCTACTGTAGAAGGTACCCCTAGTAGTGGTTCATGATACATTGACTTCGAGGTCACATGGAAGAACAAGTAAAGAACTCTGAGCGGGCAAACTTCAAATTAGTGTAGCTCTGACCTCCAGCTAATTCCTTCGCTGTTAAAAGGTTCAATCAACTCCTGGAAGGGTTCCGCTGCGTTGGGCAGCTTTAGAAGGATCTAGTCCTCATTGATGAAGACCTAGAGATTCATCAAAGCTCGAGCACCTATTGTGCCTATCTGGACTCCAAACCCCTCATATGGGGTCCTGCTTACGTGGAACCTGCGCACGATGAAATGTAGCTCGAAGATGAAATTCCTCAACCTCTTGTTGCTTGGAATAAAATGGATATGTAATGGAATGGTCTGATCTACGGTGAATGTGAAGAAGGATATCTGATCTGATCGATTCTTGCAGAATCAAGGGTGAATGGATGGGAATTAGATGGTGAACATTGGGAGAAGGAAATGGGTGTGAAATCAGGGTCATAATAGTGGGGTTTACTAATGAACAGAGGGTTGGAGCTCAAGAACTCCAACGAATGGACTTTTAAGGATTATTACGTTTTAGGTGAAATCAAACAAGGCTACCTGCAGAACTACAGTAAAAAATGAAAATGCAGAGATAGAAGGAGAAGAAATAAGGGCTCACATGGTCGGAAAGTCAAGGAAGTTGGACTATTGGAGCTAGCTCTGGTGATGGATTTGAATTACCTCATACACCCCTTCTCCATGCCTCAAATTAATGGTATCCCCCTCCTATCGAGAGGGAGATTCTCCGGAGCTCAAATCCTAGGGGATACGGTGTGCTAAGAGGGATTAAGACCGAATCAAAGCTTAGAGGGGAGGCTAAATAGCAGAGGCGAGGGGCTCACTTTTGAAGAGCATCTTGCTCAACTCGATGAAGATCAATCATATCTTAAGGTTTGGGTGTGATTCAGGGATATCTCATCAACATTTTTTGTTTAGAGAGTCAAGCAAGACCGTGAGTGGATCGAGCGGGAAAAATGGCAGAAATGCGAAGCTCTAACATTCTTGGGGGCAAGGGGAGGAGAGAGGGGGTGTTGACTTGTTGACACATAAACTAAGAGAACATTGAAAAAATGATTAAATAATTTTATTAAAAAAACTTAAACATAAAAAATATTTGTTATTTAATAAACTATTTTTCTGAAATTGTTATTTATTTTTAAAACCTCATTTCTTATGTGTTGGTTTTTGCATGCTCATTTAGAAGTACATTTACCTATGTTTTTAGTATTTTTTTAGTTTGTACTTTTAATTCTAGTATTATATAAATATATTTTATATATTTATTGTATAATTAAATACATACATACATGTATATATTTTTATTTTATTTTTCCTGATTTTATTTGCATACATAAATAATTGTATGCATGTACAATATATGTATAGTATAACTATATGATTTATTCTATTATTTATTTTTTGCATTTTAATTGTTTTATCTTGTATTTTTATTTATAATAGGTTTTAAATATTATTTATAAGTACTAAAAATACGAGGAAGATAAAAATATAATGAATGAATTTTGTGAATAAAATATGCATGTATATAATACAATGGGATACAAGAAAGATGAGTTTTTCCTCTCAACTCCATTATAAATGAAAAAATTTTCATTAGATAGATAATTTTATTTAGAGTACAATGGAGATGTGTTCGGTGAATTTTGAGTTCATATGGAGAGGATATTTATCTGTGAAGTTATGTTTATGGCTATTTCATATGTGTATCCCGATTGCACAATACCTTATTTTTATGTGCAGTTATTTTTATAATTTTCTATGTATTTTTATGTATAAGTTTCATGTACAATATTTTATTATTTGATGTGTGCATAAAGAATAATAAAATAGGGGTAAAAATAGCTATTTACATTGCATAGAATTAGTGTTTTATGTACATTCTTTGACACTTATCTCTCCCTACTTTAATCCTTGTTGACCAAGTCAATATAGACCTAATCTTGGGGTTTTAGGTCAGTCAATATCTCTGATATTTTCTTTCTTTTTTTTTCCTTTCCTTTATTCTTTTATTTATAATTAAATACAAGTATTTATACAGTATTTGCAGGTTAATATGTAAATGCTATTTATTGTAGATTAAGGGTATTTAAATGAATCTGATTAGGGATTTAAAGCAAAAATAAATGAATAAAGGTGATGAAATAGAGATTCAATACCCCCTATATCTTCCTTTGCTTTGCCCTAGCAAACATTTATTTAAAATGAGTGCCAAAAATAATAGAGAAAGAAAAAAAGAAATAACATAGAATGATTTTGATTCTCAAACTTGTCTTGAAGAAATCAAATTTGGAGCTCAGTTAAGACATTCGGATTGTTAATTTGTTTGGAACCACATACAGGTTAGAAATTGTGAATCAACATCCCTTACGCTCCATGTTCCACTATTCAGTTCAACTCAATAGCTTGGTCAGATGCCATATGTATGGGTTGTGTTAGTTCTTCCAAGACATATAGTTGGATTATCAAGAGGTCTCCTCCTTTGGTAACTCGTTCTTAATGAGATGAATATTTCCCTCTAAGTTCAAGTACGTGCTAGTGCACAACGAATAAGGGGGGAGCTACAAGAAGGATAAAAGATGTGGAAACAGACTAGTGTAGTCGCATTTCCTTGTGAAGATCGGTCGTTGTGATTAAGTATTCACCAAGAAACAGACCTTTTCTAGAAGCTCAATTGGAGTTTTTGGTAGAGGCTTGTTTTTGGTTATTTCTTCGTATGACAATGCTCTGCATTCCTTTTTTCCTTGACGGATATAGAATTATTTGTTCTGCCCATGCTTTGGGGTAATAAAAAAATTATGCTAGCAGATCATCAAAGCTTTATTTCAATACATTCTCTAGTCATTATATGTCCATGCTACTAGAGGAACATTTGTGTTTATCGGTTTCGGCAATCGCCAAGAATGGTTCCTGAGCCACCCATGACGAAGCAGCCAAGTATCATCCCGGCTTGATATTTCAACAACCCAACTTGGTCGAGCTAAATTCTAACTGTGAGGTCTCAAGTCAGGCTATTGTATCATGACTTGTATGGATGACATGAAAGGTTCTAGCTAGACGCATCAAAGCCGACTCATCAAAACAGTCTCAAAGAACCCAAAAAAATTAAGTCAATGTGACCTGAAGCGTCCCAATTCTAGTCCTTTAACAGATTCCTCTGAAATTAATTGGATTAAGTTCTTGGCCAAGCTCCAATATTGAGATTTTATTTAGACTCGCTCAATTATCACTTCATTCAGAAAAATGCATATGCAATGCAATGCCATAAAATATTTTTATGAAACCATTTTTTGATTTTGAATTTTTTATGAGATTTTGAAAAGTTTTGCAAAATTTTAAGGAGTTTTTTTAAAATATTTTAAAATTTTTAAGGTATTTTTAAATTTTTGCAATTTTTTATGGGATTTTTCAAAAATAAAAGAGTTAGAGTATTTACAAGGAATTTTATACAAGGCATAAATAGGTTTTATACAAGAGTTTATACATATGTACATATTGATAGTGTATTCTTTATAGTTGATTTATGGCCTTACCCAATGTAGTATATTAGCCATGTTTTTTGAAAATATGAAAGTACGAGATATGGCTAACGTATATATAAACAGATACAACTCCCAATACTTAGCATGAACTATGTCCTCATAGTGATCAAATAGCGGAAAGGAAGACATAAATCATGCAAAGTATAGAAAAGCCTATACTACAAATACTCAAAGAGTGGGAAGTCTATCATCCCCCATATACTTAGGGTTATATAATCCTAAGTATAGCAGAATGTACACTAAGGGGGATGATCAAGGGTAAGAATATTCAAAATAATCAACGAATTAGCCTTCCCCCTATACATAGGGTGAAATATCCCTATATATAAAAATGAATTATTGACAAGTTGCGAGACAACTGAGAGTGTACATGTAGAATAAACCAAATACACTCTTTCCCCATATACTTAGGATGAAGTATATCCTAAGTATAACACATATGAATGGGACTAATGAAATAACAAAGTATGAAACAAATGGAGAGTAAATGAAAAGAAGAAAAGACGTAAATAGGAAAATAAAAGATATTTTCGGAGCTCATGTGTTTGATCCTTCCTCCTCTGGGAGCTCATCTTGAAATGCCACATGTATCGATTGTACAACGGACAGGAATGTATCCTACTCTATGTATTGCTCCAGCAACTGTCTATTTACAACAAATGGTTGTGCATCGGCTAACACTCCGGATACGATGATGCTACCATTGTCATGCATATTCTCATAATAAATGGCCCTGGTCATTTGTCTTCAGCATGCCTGGAAAAAACACCAACTTTGCATCAAACAACCACACCTTCTGATTTACCTAGAAAATCTTCTTCTTATATGCTTGTCATTCCATCTCTTGACTTTAACTTTGTACATAAGGTTGTTGACATACGAATAGTCTCGAAATTCCAATAATCTGTTCAGGTCTATCTCTCGATTCTTTCCAATATCTCTCTATTTAAATTGCATACAATGGCTACCCACAATAATTTGTGAATGAGTTCCCCAGGAAAGTGGCATCGATTGTGATGAATACCCATCCATGCACCTTTATTCATTTATTTTGTCTTTAAAACCCTATCCAAATTCATGTAAGTATATCTAACTTGTACATTTTAACTCAATCACTATTGTCTATGAACATCGCATAAATACTTGTATTTAAATACAAAATAAATGAATAAGTATAAGAAAATTAAAGGAAGTATTGCAAATACTAACTGACCATAAACTCCAAGACTAAGTCAATATTGACTTGATCGATAAGAATAGAGTAGGGGGGAATAAGGGCATGTAAAAATAGACAAATTGGCACAAACACATAGAAACTCTATGAGACTAATACACTCCAAATACAACAACACTTGAGCTAATTTATACACTCATACTCACCTCAAACAAAGACATTTTAAACAAAAAAACATGCACACAAAAATGTATAGAAAAATACAAAAATAAGTGTACATAAAAATAAAACATGGTGTGATCGGGACACAAAGATTAAAAAGCAGCAAACAAAACTTCACATAACCATATCTTCTCCATAAGAACTCAAAATTAACCAAACCCGGTTATTTACACTCTAAATTTAATTATCTATCTAATGAAGGAGGTTTCATTAAATTAGAGTTAAGATAAAACAATTGGCTATTTGGGTCCCATTCTATTATATACCTATATATATTATTCATTTAATTCATTGTATTTTTACTCTTTTTATATTTTTAAACACTTGTAAATATTATTTGAAGTGACTTGAAAACATAAACATGAAAAGAAACCATTAAAAATTATTTAATATAAATAATGTAAAAAATTATATAGGTATATTTTACCCACGTTATAAATACCCATTTTGTTTATGAATGAAAATAAACACAGAAAAATAAAAAAATATGTAATACATAGTTAAATTTACTATGATTATACAAATTATGTACATAAAATAATAAAATCTACAATACAATATAAAAATCAAATACAAAATATATAGGTATTTGTACCTATAAATACACTTGTAGAAATTAATATGAAATAAATAGGCCGGTAAAATAAATAAAAATCATCTAAAATAGTACATAAAACAAAGAAAAATTTGAGGAAAAAAACTATAAAATGATTTGATATTTATTTTTCCTTTTCTTTTTATTTTTATTTCTATTATTTTTTGTAGTGTCTGATGTGGACCAATTAGGCAGCGACCCTGGTTGAACACGGTCAACTCCTTGCTCGCCACTCGGACTAGTTTGTCCCATGTTTTTCCCCATTTTTGCCACTTTTCTTGATAGACACATATCTCTTCTGCCCCCAATTCATTCTTGTGAATTCTTCATCTACCTACGATCCTTCACAAGTATCAAAGGTCGACGCTAGCCAACCCTCGATTCCACGAAAAACCTTAAGCAAAGATCATCTCTCGAGCAATTGGTATATATTTTTATCCTACGTAATTTTTGAATTTCAATATGTTTCTCTCAGTCGTAACCCTTGCAATCTCTCTCTTGAGTGAGACACTAATGGCAGGAGGAGTTTCCTTGGTGATTCAAGGCATGGAGAAGCGGGGGAGACATGATTCACCATTACTGGAGCTTCTCCGACGGTTGCCTGATCCTGGCCACATCAGGCAGGTAAGTTGTTCTTTTCCTTTTCTTTGCTATTTTTAAAAATATCAGTAGTGCAATCTCGCTCTTTATTTCATTTGATTTCATCTATTATATATTTAAAATAACAAATCGTAGTTTGTCGAAGCTCTAAGCTCTGACCTTTGTTCACCTTATATCTGATCGTTGATCGCCCGTCTGACCATACCTACATCTCGACTCTTCCCTATTCTATTGCCCCAATCCATTTTCCACCCGTGATCTTACTCAGATCAGTGAGATCAAGGCTCCCTTCTTCTCCTTCGCCGGAGCGCGATCACCAACCCGTTTCGAACAACTATTTTGCTCTCATGTGGGTTGAGGGGCTTCACCCTCGAGCTTAGAAGCTTCTGGTGAAGGTCTAAGCTCCAAAGGACTCCAACTAGGGTCAAAAATACTCATCCTACAGCTCTAGGTGCCTGAGTTCTTGTCTGATCTCCCAAACCTCCACCGATGTGGTATGGATCTCTTTGAGGTATCCATAGGCTGTAGAACACTTCAGGGAACATGAAGAGCCTCTCAATAGTAAGGGAGACCATCTTGAGCATGTAGCAAGCTCGATCGAAGCTCAGTCCACTAGTTATTCTTCCCTGTTCTTCTAGTGGGCTCAGCACCATTGGATCAAGTTCATGATCCAGATCGCACCACAACTATCCAATCAGACGCCAGAGAGCCATCAGTTCATAGGGAGGGATTTAATTTCTGCCATCCATCATCGAACCATCATCGGTCGTTGAGGAGTCGCGACATGTGTAAGTAATGTAACCAATGTTGTCTGCCATTACCTATTTAGGTAAATTTTGCAACATTTCCCCTTCGTCTTTCTTCTTTAATATTTAATCTGTAGACTTTCATTTGTAGTTGTAAAAGTTCAATAAGATTTACATCAAGGACCTTAAGCTTTCTATTATTTGCACTATAGTCCATTCCATATTACAGCATATGCTTGTGTGCATAAGGGGGTTGGTATTTTATGTGGATATCCTTTTGAGTTTGTGTATTTATTTTTTGTCCAGAATCTTTAAATATCAGTGCATTTATTTTTGGTAAATTTCTGAATATTTGCATTTGTACACCTAATACTGCGTATAGTGTAATTAATTGCAAAAAAAATCATCTATGCTCCTAGATTTTATTTAAGGGCTATTCAAAGCTCTAATACTTTGTGGAATTTGAAACTATGTCCATGTATTGAAGATTTAATTTTGTAGTTATATTTTAATCATGAAAATTAGCATTTTGCATCCAAATTTTATAGGAAAATTATTTTAAGTGCCTAGATAATATTATAGCACATATATTTCTCTTGAGGTGATTATACTATTTTCATATTAATTAAAAAAACTATTTTAGTTTTTCCTAAATAGCATTTACAAATTCTAAATATACAAAATGGTTTGAAAATTTCCAAAAAATATAATCTATCTATTTCTCTATCTTTCATTTTCTGACTAAATATTTTTGCAAAATATTAACGAAAACTCTAAAATCACATTACTCTAAAAAACTTGTAAAAAATTATAAAAACTTATAGAAAAATGATAAAAATATATTTTAATTATCTGATTTCTTTTATTATTTAGTATCTAGGAAAACTTATATTGGGCTCAATCTGATCGGATATATATTAATTAAACCAATCTCAAGTTTTAGTATTTACTGTTTTAATTATTTTATGTATTTACTTATTTAAAATCTAAAAAATTATCCAAAAATCACCAAAAAATTAAGAGATTTATAAAACCCAAAAATATTTTACTTCTAATTTTTTCACTTTATTTTTCATATTTAAAAAATCCAAACACAATTCTTTTTCTTCCTTTTCCATAGTATCGGTATATATAAGCTTGTTATCTTTTCTTTAAATTTAAACTACAATTTTTAAAATTAAATGCATAAAAAATACATATAAAATTATAAAACCAGCAAAAACAATGAAAATTAAAAATACAAAAAGGTTCTGAGTTGTCTATTAACTTTTCTTTATCTAGCTAACGTGCTCTTTTATCGTTCGACTCCTACTTCTTGTCATCTATACACATTCTTGTAGGGCATAATAAATTTTTGCTCACCTAAATTTCATTCTTAATCATTGTATGTGGGTTAATTATTGATTTATTCGCTTTAGGTGAGTTCCGAGAGCTGAGAGTGGTGCCGATAAAACTGTTTCCAGATCTGACTTGTCGGACATTATAGGACCTCCAAGACCAGACGTTAGGAACCTCACTCGAGTGCCTCATCTACTTTCCATACACCAAGAAATAGGGGGACATTCCTAATGGAGACTTGTATACCATATGATACGCCCATAGAATTGAGCTGAGTAATTGTGACCAGTTCTTCCTATCAGTATGAACAAGCTTCTATGTAATCGTCTTGATCTCCCTATTTGAACATTCAGCCAAGACATTTGTCCGTGGATGGTAAGGAGATGCGAGACGATATTCAATGCCCTTTTCTTGGGTAAGCTTCTTTACTTCCTTATATATGAAATGGTTACCTCCGTCTGATTTTGGAATCTTTATAATCATAAACCGTAAAATGATGTTATCTTTGTGAAATCGACAAACAGTTCTACTTTTTACGGATAAAGCAGGGTTGGTTTCCCCCATCAACTGACATAATCAGCAACAAGTAAGATGTACTCAAAACACCAACTGTTCAGAAACATGCCATGAATTTGATACCCAATGCATAAAAGACATCTGATATCTGAATGCACTTTAGAGGCATGGTATCTCTATAACTGATAGTTCCTCCTATCGAATGGCAGTTAGTTCAACCTTTCACATACTTAGTAGCATCTTTAAAAAGAGTCGGCCAGTAAAGGCTGCATTGAAGCCCTTATGCTATCGCGTGCTTCCCACAATGGTGTCCTCCATATTTTAATTTATGGTAGTGCTCCAGGACACATGCACTACTCCTCAGGAATGCACATTCACCATAAACAATATACATCTTCATGAAATAAGTACATATCCTTCCACTTGTAAAAATGTATCTTAGACGTGAACTTGTCCACTTTAAGCTTCGACCAATCTTGTGGAACATCCTTAGAGACAAGATAGTTCACAATTGGCATACTAGGTAAGTGAGGTGACTGATAGAATAGCTTCATCTAGGAAGGTTTTCATAATTAGAATAATGTATCTATCTCGATGATTCTAGAAAGATGATCCTCCACAACATTTTTTAATCCAGGATTATCTTGTATTTCAAAATGAAACTCCCGGAGTAAAAGGATCGAATGAAGTAGATGTGAATAAACATCCTTATTGCTTTGGAGGTACCATACGACAGAATGGTCAGCGTAGACTATCATTTTCGACCCAAGTAAATGTGACATGAACTCTTCCAGCTCAAATACTACTGCTAGCAGCTCTTTCTTTGTAACTTTGTAATTCTTCTAGGCTTCATCAAGGATTCTGCTAGCATAATGAGTCGCAAATGTAAATCCATCATGTCTTTGACTTAACATGGATCCAATAGAATAATTATATGCATTTATCATGATCTCAAATGGGAGAGACCAATCTGATGGCTGCAGGACAAGAGCATGAGTAACTATTTCTTTCAACTGATTGAAGGCATAGAGCACTATATAATCTGCAAAAAAAATAATTTCCTTGCCTAGAAGCTTTGTCAAAGGTCCAGCAATTTTGGTGAAGTCTTTGACGATTTTTTTATAAAAATCAGCATGCCCCAAAAATGTCCTAACATGTTTCAATGATGTAGGTGGCTCGAGGTTGGTGGTCACATCCTCCTTGATCAGGTCCACCTCCATTCCTCTCTTGGAGATGACATGACCCAATAAAATTTCATTAGACATTATAAAGTTACTTCTCCCATGAGAGCACCAATTTAACCGCACAACAACGTTTAAGAACTCGGTACAGATTTTTCAGACAGTGATCAAAGTTATCTCCATATACTAAGAAATCATCCATGATAACCTCAAGTAACCTGCCCACTATGTCTACAACTTTGACTAGGATACATCTCTAAAATGTATTGGGGCATTACAAAGCCCAATTGACATCCACCGAAATGCATACATATCAAATGGACGTGTGAAAGTAGTCCTCTTGTACTTCAGGAGCAATAAAAACTTGATTATACCTCCAAGTAACCATCCAAGAAACATAAGTAATCCTTCATGGCCATCCTTCTGACTATTTGGTCAATGAAGGGAAGCATAAAATGATCCTTCTTGGTAACTAGGTTCATGCATCTGTAGTATATACAAATGCACCATGATGTCGATCCTCAGGTCAGAATCTCCTCTACTTTTTTGTTCCATGCAATCGTAATTCCTGATTTCTTATGACCTATGGTAATGGACTTACTCATTTAGATTAGTGAGATGGGATATGTGAAACCTGCATTGTTGTACTTCATAATTTCTTTCATTACAACCTACTAGAGGTTAGGGTTTAGACGGCACTGAAACTCATGGGTCAATTTTCTATCCTCCAAGTAGATATGGTGCGAGCACAATGAGGGGTTAATCCCATGTAGAAACATTGTCTTCCAGCCTTTTGCCTTGCGATTTCTTTATAAAACCTCAAGTAGATGAGATTCTTGGGTTGTAGTCAGCTGAGCATTTATAATGATATGGAACATATTCAATTCACCCATAGGAAAGGCATACTTAAACATTGATGGAAAATGTTTTTGCTCTGGTGGGGTAGGAAGCAATTCGCCGGTAACCTATGCAATAGTGGTCGGTGTCGGATCAGTCAACAGTGTGCTGTCCACCGTGGTAACTTGTGTCCCTTAGTTAAATGTATCACAAAGGTCTGCAATGAAATCATTTTTACGGGAATGAATGGGATTCAAACAACTCGGTTGACACATCAACAGACAATTCATCTTTAAGGGTTAAAGGGAATTCGACTGTGCTTTCCAGGTACTCCTCCATGGAGAGGAATTCCTGGGTTTTAAAATCATCTAAGAATAATGTTGTATCTCTGATCTATTCTAGAAAGTTACATTAATATATAACATTTTGCTTGGGCACTCTCTCATGTATAAGTATTCAACATGCTTCGGTACTTGGATTGTCTCGATCTGGACCTTGTCTCTGCTAGAGCGAAAAATAATCTCTAATGCCATAGTCGACTACTACTTCGACAATTAGAAGGAACGACCGTCCCAATATGATCGGGATCTGGAGCAAGGGGATAGAGGTGTCCATATCTAGGACAATGAAGTCCACTAGGAACTGCATCCCTTTGATTATGATGATAAAATCCTCTAAAATACCCCTTGACCACTTAATTGACGTGTCTTCAAACTACAAGAAAATTTTGGTGATCTTAAGCAGTCCCAACCCGAATTCTTTAAGTTGTAAGATAGGCATAATATTGAAAGACGACCCACTGTCAAGAAGTATTTGCTTGAAATCTTGGTTGAAAATCATGCATCTGACAAGAGGTGTTCCCTTATCCTTCTTTTTACTCAAGAGGTTTTTGATAGCATTAACGTTTGCCATGGTTAGAATGTGTTTCACAGCTCGCTCGAATCATATTTTTTGCGGTTGATGCTTCAAAGTACATGCCTCTTTTAGTACTTTATTCACACTGGGCATGTATTCCATGACTTCTAAAAGTGCATTTCCAGGAAGATATTTTGTAATATTTCAATAAAAACTAGATCAGACAAAGTTGTTTTGAATTTTCTATTTTTTGTTGTTTTTATAGCTTCAGGAAATGGCATATGTTCATCATTCAAAAAGTGTTCATTTGAATCAACTTTTACATGCAAATGATCAGAAGGGATACAATCACTTGCCTAGTAGAAAAATCTAAAAAGTGACACATCGCTTTGTCTGCTCGCATGGGATCCATTGCTAGTGCAGGAAACTTCTTAGTTGCATCAGCTCGACCTTGGCTTTTATTGTTGAAGATCGATTTTTGGTTTTCTTCATTTTTTGTCTTTTTTCTGCATCTGGTGCAAGATTCTCTATGTGGAGATTTATTCTTTCTTTTCGCACAAGAAAATAGCTCCCATTTAGTCTAACAGTTAGATAACATAATCAGATCATTCAAACTTGACTCGAACTGAGATTGGACATTACAAATTACTTGCTCCTTGGGTCAGAAATTATTTGGGTTGGACCCAATTTATGCTGGGAAGATGGTCTCCACAACGTGTGTGGTCATCCTGCTTATGGCTCATTTCTCACAAGATTTTCACCAATTGTGCCTATAAGTCGAGTTAAGGATTGACGACATTTGCTTCATTCTGCTCAGAGGGTTGTGGTCACTGACTTTGATACTTGTGCGGAGCCTACGACTGGTAACATTGATAGGAATGAGGAGGGAATGATTACTAGTTATTTTAGGGAGGATATTGCTTTTAGGGAGGCCCACTACAAGCAGATGACCCAGAGGGGACGGTCAAGGACCGTCCTCTTTGCTATGAAAATCGTCCCTTCTGATCAGATGGGACGGTCGTGGGACCGTCCCCTTTGCCACTGTCTCATTTAACTAGAAGGGATGCTTATTACGAACGTCCCATTTATGCAACCATTGAGGACGGTTGTAACCCTCCCTTGTACGTTGAAAAATAGGGACGGTTACAATTGTCCCTACTACCATGAATAATAGGCGACAGTTCTGATCATCCCCTTTATAAGATCAACGAGGACGGTCACAACCGTCCCCTACACTCAAAGAACCTTTCGGGACGGCCACAGAAGACGTTCGGGGATAGTTGTAACCATCCCCTTTAGGTCCCACGGGTCGATACCAGCGACAAGGAGTCAATATCAAACGGACACGATGGTCGAAACCGCCCCATTAGTTAATCAACAGGGACGGTTGCAAACGTCCCCTCCATTCAAATCACCTTTAGCGATGCCAACAGAAGCATTTCGGGGGCGATTTAAACCATCCCTTTTAGGTCCCATGTGTACAAAACAGAGACAGAGATGCCCTATCAAGAGGAAGGGATAGTTATAACTATCCCCATTTATTATGAAGAGCGACAGTTACAACCGTCCCTTATGTTCAAAGTACCTATAGCAACGCCAATAGAAGACCTTCGGGGACGGTTTAAACTGTCCCCTTTAATCTTTGATAGCCAATTGTGGATACCATGATCTATTTTGATGCAGAGGGACGCTTCTGGAGTACAAAAGGTGACGGTTATAACTGTCCCCAATACCCTCTGAAAGCAAAAAAATAATGAATTCATTGGTATTTTTGTCATGCTCCTGCTGCAAAACCACATAGAAAAAACAAGACACTTAAAAGAAACCAAATTTCTACAACATAATACTAAAAATTAAAAAAAAATTCAGTTCTACATCATCGCAACCACAAATCTTAAATTACAACAAAATGTTCAAGAGAAAACTAAAATATATTACATACATATTTTACGTCCATCGTAATCTATTTTGATTCGTCACTTTCATCGCTCTCTTCATCACTTTACTCATCATCACCGAGTTGTGCAGGTTCCACTGGTGGCTCGGCCTGGCTTTGAAGAAGGCATATGTATGCCATGACATTCACCATATCCATATGCATCTTAGCCATCTATTCATCCTGTGTAGACATCTTCGCCTTGACGTCGCACAGCTCCCTCTCCATCTCTCTCTCCCTCTGGCTCCCTTGTGAGGAGGTCTGAGACCCACTTGCACCACCCATTCCATACCATGTACGGATCGTTTCTCCACATCCTGTGCAATGTTTGTGTCCATTGTATTCTGGACCTGTGGCTTGGAGGAAGGCTTCATCGCATGTCCACGTGCTGCCAAGTGAGGTGGTGATGGAGAGCCTAATCATTTCTTCCTGCATGCATAGATATATATATATATTATTTTCAAAATATTAATATAAGGCTTTCTAAAAATAATACATATATTGCTTACATGAATTGGTGCGTAGACATCATCAACTCATTGCACTTCTCCACCTAAATCTCTACTCTTTGACCCAGCAAAAACCTCGATTCGGGTCATTTCTCTATCGTTATCTGTCAACTAAAAAACATAAATAAAGATGTTTCTAAAATTTTCTTCCAAAATTAGTCACATTTAAAATTTTTGAGTACTTACAAAATCATCCTTCAATTGATTTGTGTTCTTCCTCCCCATCTTGTGGGTGGACCTAAAACTTTTGGAGTGCTTCGCAGTATTTTTTGTAGATATCACCTGAAATTAAATAAAGTTAGTACAGACATAAAACAATTAATTAGGAAAAAATTTACATACCGTGAACTCCTCACTGGATTAAATATTGATTAACTTCCTCCATTGATCTGGTATAACACCTGGTGGGACATTCTGCATAAGCTGCTCATATGAAATCTGGAGGTTGTATTACTAAAAACAGGAAAATAAATATCGTGAGTGTTCAAATCTTACTTTTGGTATACATAAATATCTTGTTAGCTTCGCCTTTATGCGTCCCATGTATAAACGCAACATCTTAGCCGCATGCGAAAGAATCTGGGAATCGACATGGGCATTTCGTTCCCATGTAAAAATAGCCTTGTACAAGAACAATAAAAAACTTTAGTATAATAAATAAGTGTGAATATAAATTCGATTGTAGAATACCTCCAAATCAGAAAATATGGCAGCCTTGACAGTATAAGGAATCTGTCGAAGTCATACGTCGTGATGGGGACACGTGCATGAGCAACCTGGTCAAGGTAGCTCTGAAACTGCGTAGAGTTCTCCCCCACTGCATCTCCACCAACAATGCGAACATGTAACGTCTGCCCGGGTGCAAGACGATCCAGAAATCTACATTGAGACGGTCCCCGTCTTCTCTGAGATCTGCCACTGCCAGCATCAGAAGATCCTCCCTGTGGCTGTTGAGGAGGTTCGGGAACTTCCCGAATACGCCTCGGTCTAGGAGCCATATATGCATTTCAAATGCATATAATTTAAAAAATACATTTAGATCGATTCGAAGATATTCAATTATTTGAATATAAAATAAAAAATAACATTACCTCACGTTGCTAGTAGCAATGTCATTTTCTACTACTTCATGAAAAAAATCATATGAATTATTCTGGTATGCAACATCATTATCCAATGCATCTTCCTCTTTGTTAACATCAAAACAGTCTCTCGGTATTGTCCTAATGGGTATAATCCATCCACTAATAGAGTTATCTGGAACATAGAAGACCTGTTCTACCTGACTGGCAAGTGCATACGGCTCATTTGTTTGTAACCAATCTGTTTGCTTTAAAGAGAGAACTGCATTTTTATCTTTCTTGTAGCCTTCTCCAACGCGACCCACATCGAACGAAATGCAATGAAATAGAACACACCTTGCATCATGTGTAAAACTGATTTCTATTATATCAATAATTTTGTCATAGTATCCATCAATTTCAGTAGAAAGATCGACCTTCACCGTTACTCATGAAAGTAGTGTTGCTTTATTTTCATCAATTGACTTTTTCCGAAATCGGAATACATTAACGATATAGCCAGAATGTGACACTACTATCGAGTATGGACTCCTATGGAAAATATCAAGATTCATGCTCCACCGTTCATCTTTAAATAGTTCAATACTATCCCTGAACCATTTAAGAAAGTCTGATTTCTTAGTGCTTGTTGATTGAAACTCTTCAAAGAAAGAATCAACCTCTTCTAATTGCATCAAGATATAGTAATGAATAAGGTCTCTTTCATCGTCTGAAATACTTCAACGGACACTCTTTAGAATAGCTCGTCCATTTTGTTGAAATATCCAATGTTTGTTTGGATCTTCTATCCACAACTCGTCATCTTATTTCATTCGAACCGATCGAATCTGATACTCTTACCATCATCCATATACATGTCACAAAATGTAATATACTCTTCACATAAATATCCCTCGGCAATGCGACCTTCAGGTGCAGCTTTATTGACCATCATATTTTTTAATTTCCTTAGATATATTTCAATTGAATACATCTATCAATACTGTACAGGATCACATATTTGACCTTTGCTAGCAAGATGAACAATTATTTGTACCATTATATCGAAAAATGTAGGTGGAAATAGCTGCACCAGCTTACATAAAGTGATAACAATATCTGTCTCTAGTCGAACAACACTTCAGGATCTAAAGTCTTCGAACACAAGACTTTAAAAAGTTAGCTGAGTTCAATTAGCGGCTGCATAACATCAGGATGTACAACTCCTCTGATGGTCAATAGGAAATGAGCTTGCATCAATACATGACAATTCATGTCTTTTTAATGATAATATATTTCTTTCCACCATATTTATACATCAACTTATTTGATAGGAGAATCCATCTAATACTCTAATTGATTTAATAAAATTGAGTATCTTATCTTTGTCATCACTGGATAATGTATAAATCGCTTCAGGAATTGTTACTCTAGAATTATCTGACTCTATCGGATGTAGTTCGGGTCGGATACCCAACTGTATCAGATCACGTCTAGCTCGCAAACTTTCTTTCGCAGTACTAGAAAGATTTAAAATTCCAAGAATATTTTCCCTAACATTCTTCTCTATATGCATCACGACCAAGTTATGAAGGACCTGTAAAGTATGCCAGTAGGGAAGTTCTTGAAAGAATATACTTTGTTTTCGCCATCCACCGGATACCTTCCTCTTAAATAATCAACCTATAGAGTAGTTGCCCAAAATTTTTTGTTCCGTCCACACTGCGCTACCAGATCATCGATTCAAACTTATCTGACATCCAAACGATTGTCCGTCAATCTTGTAATTATTTTCACTTCATAGCCATCTATGATTTATAGGTAAGAAACGACGATGGCCAAAATAACAATGTTTCATACTCGCTGTCAGCCATGTCGATTGTGTTTTATCTATACAAACTAGACATGTGAGTTTACCTTTCGTACTCCAACCTGATAAATTAGCATACACTGGAAAGTCATTAATTGTCCATAATAAAGAAGCACGCATTGTAAAGAACCTTTTCTTTACTGCATCATAAGTTGTCACTCTAGAATTACACAGAATCTTTAGTTCATCCATCAACGGTTGGATATAAGTGTTTATCGCATTACCTGACCCCTTTGGACCAGGTATCAATAACAACATTATCAAAAAAGAAGATGCCATCGATATCCAGGGTGGCAGATTATATGTAACAAGTATCACATGCCAAATAGAGTAACTTATACTCATATTTCCGAATGGATTAAAACCGTAGGTAGCTGATGACACGAAAAACCTGAGCAACTAAGGATGAAGAAATAGAACTAAGGTCGTTGCGACCTAAGTCGCTCAAGTCCCTCGGTCAATCAAGAAAATGTAAATCAGACTACCAAAATCAAATCAAAATCAAATAAAATCGATAGCGGTCCTGGCTATTAGATTAGCCTGGTATAGCGACTAGGGTCGGACTAAGGGAGCACGTGATGGCCTCACGTCCTACGAAGTAGTCTAAAAAAGAATTAAAAATAAAAGACAAGTGTTTTTGGTGGATTTTTAATTGTTTTTATTTTTTTTGGATTTTTAATTAATGAAGAAAATAAAGAAATAAGGGAAACAACCTACTTCAAGCAATTATTTAATGCATCAAAAATTAATTAAAATTTCAAATAAAAATGTTTTTAAACTTTTTATGATTTTTACTGTTTTTAGTGAATTTTTGGTATTTTTCTGAATTTTATTTAGTTTTCTAAAAAAAACAAGGCAAGAAACTGAAGGTGTTGTCCAGTCAGGAGTAAAAGGCCAATTTAAATTGCAAAAAGGGCCTTAATACTCCTGGAGGTAATTTTCCTATAAACAAAAAGTTTAAGGAAAATTTGGGCACTGGGTTTATTATTTTTGGATTTTTAAATTAATTATTGGAATTTTTATAAGATTTTTAGTGTTTTGTAATTTTTATGAGTTGTATATAATGAAAAATGACCAAAATTGGTCAGAAAATCAAGCAAGACAAAATAAATAGTAGCTAATTTTTTTATAAATTTTAGGTGAGTTTTAATATTTTTTGTGAATTTTTAAATCAAACAGTAAAGAAAAATGTTGTTTTTGATTTTTTAAAAATATCAAATAAAAGCAAAAATGTCCCCAAAAATTCTAGAAAATTTTACAACATGGCAGGAGCCATGTATCCAATTTTCATGGAATTTAGAGTAAGTTTGATATTTTATTCAAAAATAAAACTTAGGTATAGTGCATAGGGACCTATACGTAAATATCCAAAGCTCTGGGGGGGTCCGATGCAAAATTCCCAAGAAATCACGCGCGCGGCGCATATCTGGGGCACACAGGGACCTACATGCAAAGAAATAAAGTTCCTGGGCTAAATAATAACAAGTATTAAAAGCCCAGGAAACTTAATGTAATTTACCCACGAATATAACGCACATGCGCATAAAAAGCACTCATAGGGGCATATCTGCAATTATTAAAACATTTCATTCATTCCATAACATTGCAGAACTACAGAGCTAGACATGCAAAATACCCAACAAAGCACGTGTCGATGCTCGTGCTACACTACAAACAGGGGCATATGTGCAAATATAGAAACAGACAGGGTCTAAAGTGCAAATGTACCAATGTAAACAAAATCCTAAAAATATTTACAGGACTGAAATGAAACTAAACTAAAGATAAGGGCCTAAGGGATAAATTACCCTTAATTAAATCCAAGGGTCGGATGCGTGCCACGTGGTGGATCGAGCGGTCGAGAACGGGTGGCACTCCAACGGTAGACTCCTCGGGCTGATCAGACGGCCAGGGCCTCGCCACGTGGGGGATCGAACGGAGGGGAAGCGCTGTGGCTAAACCTCGGCCATCGGACAGTCCAGAGAACTCCTCCAAAGATCTGACGCTGCTGGTGGCTCCTCAGACGGACGGCTGTGATACGAACTGGAGCGGGAGGTGCATCGGATGGCTGCTGAAGGTCCTCGAAGAACAAGTGGCCGGCGAACTTCGCTGGCCCAGTACGCGCGCTCCGAGCCTCTGCGGGGCTTCTGATGATCGAGGAAGCTTCGTCTTAGCCTCCCGCGTCTGTGGGACCTCTCCGATGAATCAACGGAGCTCCGGTGAGCTCGGTCGACCCCAACGGAGGAGGAGCTCCGGTGCTCGAATGGGAAGACCTCAGATAGCCTTCCTGGGACCTGCAAAATGACACCAAAAAGCTCCTAGGTCGAGGGCAAACTGCCTAAACCCCGTAAGCGCCTGTGGAGGTGAACGGTGCGGTGGTGCGGGCGAACCCCGGCGATGCGACAGCGAAGGGGTTCGAACCCCAGCTCCTGTGCGAGATGGGTTGAACGGAGGTGCAAAGAAGGTGCGCGGGAGAAGGGCGAGCGTGATGGGGGATTCCGATGATCGATACGAAGATGGATGTGGCCGGAATCAGAGGTGGACGGCGACGGCGAGAAATGGGGGAAACTCAAAATCAGAGAAAAGGGGAAAGAATCTAAACTACCTGGATGGAGGGATCGACTACGGATGAGCTTAGGCAGCTCTGGGTCCTTGCCTCACGGGACGTCGTGGCCCAAGGCTCTAGCGCTACCTCCTGGCGGCGCTCGGCAGCGGAAGCTCGCCGGATCGATGTCTCCTTACTCCCTCCTCGCTGCAACACCCTCTGGAGCGAGTTGTCACTCTCGACAAGACGGGGGAGGTGACTGGGTGGTGAACAAATAAGCCAAAGATGCGAAATGAGGTGGCGGAGCTCAAAATTTATATGGGTGTAGGTCCGGGAAGAAGGGCTCGGGTCCGGTTCGATGGAGCACGGATCCCTAGGCTGGAGATCGGACGAGGTTCCCGGATGTTTGGGGAGTGATTAGGACCCTGGGTTTGGTGGAATGGTGGTCGGGTTTAGGCGCTAAAATAAGGAGAAGTCGGGTCGCCCGTCTAATACCCGTGGGAGGTGGTCCTGGGGGGGGATTGACCGGGCGGTCAACAACCCCCGTGGACCAATGGGGAATGGCCATTTGGAAAAGATTTGAAAAATCAATTAAAAATAGTAAATGGCCGATTTATTAAAAAGTCAAAACATAAAATATTTTTGTTTTATTTGTTTCTATTTTTAGTGATTTTTAATTAATTTTTCAAAATAAAAATAAGGTATTTACATAATATAGCTATATATAGGTATATATACAATATGTCTTTTTAATTTTTGATTTTTAATTTGTTATTTTTGTGCATTTTTATTCCTATTTTATATTTTATTTATTTATAGCATAAAATAAGGAATAAAAGGGTATTTTTATTTTATTTTTATTATTTATATACAATAGTGAAATAAATAGGTATATACATCTATGTACATGGTATATTTACAAAATTATTTTTGATTTTTAATTTTGTTTTTTTTATTTTTGTTTTTTTGTTTTTGTTGTTTTTATTTTATTTATTTACAACATAAAAAGTAGAATATTTACAAAGTTTTTGAATTTTTACTTTATTTATTTATAGGGTAAAATAAATATGGATGTGGTAGTATGTACATGGTGGATATGTACTAGTGATCTATTTTTATCTTGATTTTATATTTATGAATATATACAAGTATTTACAAGCCCATTTTATTCTATTTTTGGAGAAAAATATTTTTATTATATTTACAGGTATATTTACACACATGAGCCCCTATCTCCCTCTACTTTGGCTTTTACGCGGTCAGGCCCATGCTGAGCCCTCCCTTGGGTTAGGTTGCTCAATATTTATTCTAAATATTTCCTCTTTTTTTCTTTTTAATCTTTATTCATTTTATTTTTTCACAAAAACATGCTAATTATTACTTTTTACACCATGCATGCTTCTGGTAATTATTTATATTTACAAATATATACATGCATTTGCAAAGGTTTTTGTAGCTAAAATATAAGAGTAAAGAGTGATGAATGAGTATTCATCACCCCCCTATACTTAACTTTGCTAGTCCCTTAGCAAAAACTTATTGAAAAAGAAGTGAAAAAGAAGAAAGAAAAAGAAAAAGAGAAGAATGTACATGGATCAAGGTTTATTATTAAACTTGCCTTCATTAAATTGAATTATGGAGCTTAATCAGATCTTTGGATTATTAATGTGTCGGAACCTTATTTGGACTTAAGCCTAAAACTCAACAGCCTCTAAGTTCCACTAATCTTTAATCAGTCCCTCTTTTGAAGCTTTATTGCAACCCACAACTCCCGTCGTAGACCTCATGGCAACCAGACCAAGTTCAGACGCACTTCCTTCACTAAAAGATGAAGAGAGGATCCGCCTAGAAGTACTACCCTCATATGCTACCCCAAGTCAAGGAAGACTGCCTCCTCACCACCTCATCCGTAGAGAGCTCGGTGCAAAGTGCTAGTGTCCAAGTAAAGCCATTGTCCATATGAGTCATGTGTTGTTGTTAAGTGCTCTACTTAGGCTCATTGAGATGACATGTGATCATAGCCTAGTGGACTCAAACAATTAAGTCACCATGGACCTGAAAAGCCTTAAACCTAAGCCCTATAAGGTTCCTCTTATAAATTAGGTGGATTAAGATCTTAATCAAGCTCCATTTCCCAATTTAATTCCAGGCTAGTTTAAATGTCAACTATAATCAAGAAAAACTATATACATATGTACAAAAGATGCTATTTACACAAATTTTTACAAACATACAAAATTTTTGAAAAATGTTTTGAAATCATGAATGGATGATGCATGAAGTGCAAGTTTTGCAAAAGTATTTACACACATTTACACAAGATTTTTGCAAACTTTTGATTTTCAAAACATTTTGGAAAAATTTTGTACTATATACATAATTTTTATAAGAAAATATTTACACAAGCTTTACACAAAAGATTTTTGAAATCATTTTTACAAAAATAATTTGTACACTAGCTATGTATGTGCAACTAAAAAGAATGTTTATGGACATGAAAAAAATTTTATTTTTGTGGTTTTAAGGGTTTTTAGCCATTTTATTTATTAACACACTCACACAAAGTACGAGTTATGGCTAAAGTATATATGAAATATATACACACCCCCCTATACTAAGCTCGAACGATGTCCTCAGAGTCAAGAGCGATGAAGAAGACATAACTCGTGCTATGTATAGGGAAGTGAAAAGGAAGGCTATATACAAATACAAATGAATGAATAGAAAGTCAACAAGATCTCGGGTTTTCCCCCTATACTTAGGATCAAGTAATCCTAAGTATAGCAGGCTGTATACTAAGGGAAAAACGAGTGGAGAATGTACAGGGTCTACCCCCCTATACTTAGGGTAAAATATCCTTAAGTATAGGCAGTAAAACAGGGGTAGAAAAGAACAAAAGGAAACTCAAAGGTCCTACATCCCCCCTATACTTAGGGTAAAGTACACCCTAAGTATAGCATAATCAAAAGATGAAGAAAGGGATGTGAGACTAAAGAATGTGATGATATGGACAACTGGATCTATACAGGTCGGAAGATCAGTGAAAATCAGGCGTGAGATGCAATAGATGTGAGTCAAAAGACCACATCTCACGCAAAATGAATCGGGGCAACATCAACGAACAGCGCCTCATGATCTAGAAATGGCTTGAGCCGCTGGCCGTTCACTCGAAAGGTACTCTCAGAAGACAACTCGGATATATCAATGCTACCGTTATTGTGTACTTTTCTCACCAGGTAAGGTCCCTTCCACTTGCTCTGTAGCTTCCCTGGAAATAGGCGAAGCCTCGCATCAAGCAGCCATACTCTCTGTCCATGCTCAAAATGCTTGTGGCTGATGTGAGAATCATGCCACTCATTCACTCTCTCCTTAAAATGTAGGCTGTTTGAGAAGGCGGTATCTCTCAACTCCTCCAGGGCTGCTAACTCTGCCCTCCTCTGGTCTCCTACACTATTTGGATCCATAAGTATCTCAGTGACTGCCCAAAGTGATCTGTGCCTCAGCTCAACAGGTAAATGGCACGGCTTGCCATATACCAGGCGAAAGGGAGATGTGCCCAATGGTGTCTTGAAAGACGTCCTATATGCCCACAAGACCGAGTCCAAAAGCTGTGACCAATCCTTTCAGTCAGGGCGGATGACTTTCTGCAATATAGTCTTGATCTCCCTGTTCGACACCTTGGCTAGAGCATTCGTCTGTGGATGGTAAGGTGTAGCAACACGATGGTCTATGCCGAACTCGCTAGCAAGGGCCTTCACCTGGTCGTTGATGAAATGAGACCTCCCATCTGAAATCAATACTCGAGGTACCCCGAACCGCATGATGATGTGCTTCCTCAAAAGTCTGCAAACTGTCCTCGCATCAGCGGCTCGGGCGGGGATAGCCTCAGCCCAACGACTAACATAGTCAACGGCCAACAGAATGTACTCAAATCCCTGACTCTTAGGGAATGGACCCATGAAATCGATGCCCCATGCGTCAAAAACCTCACAATAGTGAATGGGCTGCATCGGCATCATATCACGCTGTCCACAAGTGCCCATCCTCTGACAGTCAGTACACCTCTTCACGAACTCATCAGAGTCCTTGAAGAGGGTAGGCCACCACAAGCCGGATTGGAGCACTTTCTATGTCGTTCTCCTCCCAGAATGATGTCCTCCTGCCTCAAGCTTGTGGCAGTAAGTGAGGACGCTATGGTGTTCCTCCTGAGGAATGCACCGACGCCAGACGCTATCCCCTCCTTCATGGTAAAGGATGGGATACTCCCAGTGGTAGGACTTGGCCTTCGCGAGGAAGGTCTCAAGCCTCTGCCTGGTCCAATCTTGTGGGACTTTCCCAGCAACGAGAAAGTTCACAATATCGGCTTACCACGGGAGTGAGGCGATAGCAAGGATCGCCTCATCTGGGAAGGTCTCACAAATGGGATCAATATGCTCAGACTCCTCAGGCTACTCTAAACGGGAGAGACGATCCACCACCACATTCTTGACTCCAAGCTTATCCTTGATCTCAATGTCGAACTCCTGGAGTAGAAGGATCCATCTAGTCAGTCTGGCCTTGGCATCCTTCTTTACCATGAGGTATCGGATGGCGGTGTGATCAGTATATAGGGTCACTCTAGATCCAATGATATAAGATCTGAACTTATCTAGGGAGAACACTATGGCTAGCATATCCTTCTCTGTGACTGTATAATTCCGCTGCGCGGAATCCAATGTGCGGCTAGCGTAGTGGATAACAAAGGGGACTCCATCCCTCCTCTGTCCCAGCACGGCCCCCACGGCAAAATCGGAGGCATCCGTCATGATCTCGAATGGGAGAGACCAATCAGGCGGCTGAAGAATAGGAGCCTCAATAACGCTCTGCTTGAGAGTCTCAAAGGACGAAAGACACTTGTCATCGACAAGGAACTCGGTGTCTTTCGTCAGTAGGTCAGTCAACTGTCGGGCAAACCTGCTGAAATCATGTATGAATCGTCGGTAGAAACCGACGTGCCCCAGGAATGATCGTAGCTGCCTCAAATTGGACAGTGGTGCGAGTTTTCTAATGGCATCTACCATGGCCGGATCAACATCCATGCCCTTGTTGGAGATGATGTGGCCAAGCACCGTCCCTTGAGTCACCATGAAGTGACTCTTCTCCCAAGACAACACCAAATGGACCTCTATACATCGCTGGAGTACTCGATCTAGGCAATCAAGACAGGAGTCGAATCCGTCGCCGTAAACCGAGAAATCGTCCATGAAGACCTCCAAACACTCCCCTACCATGTCCGAAAAGATCGACATCATGCATCTCTGAAATATCGCAGGGGCATTGCATAGCCCAAATGGCTTGCGTCGGAAGGCGTATGTGCCGAAGGGACAGGTAAAGGTGGTCTTCTCCTGGTCCTCAGGAGCGATGGCCACCTGGTTGTAGCCTGAGTACCCATCCAGAAAACAATAATGGCTCTTCCCTGCCAGTCTCTTAATGATCTGGTCAATAAAAGGCAGGGGGAAATGATCCTTCTAGGTGGCCTGGTTGAGTCTCCTGTAGTCAACGCAGACCCGCCATGAAGTGGGTACTCGTTTAGCAATCTCCTCTCCCGACTCACTGATCACGGTCGTGATGCCCGTCTTCTTGGGCACCACATGCAAGGGGCTGACCCACTTGGAGTCGGAGATGGGATAGATAAAATCGACGCTCCACCATTTCGAGATTTCCTTCATGACAACCTCTCTCAGATTCGGGTTCAGCCGTCGCTGGAACTCGCGCGACGGCTTCGCCTCATCCTCGAGATAGATATGGTGGGAGCACAGGGCCTGACTAATCCCCTGGAGATCTGCTATGCTCCATCCGATTGCCTTGCGGTTCTTTTCAAGAACCCCCATCAAACGGGATTCTTGCTCTCCAGTCAGATCGGTGGAGATGATGACTGGGTACATCTCAGGCTCACCCGCAAGGAATTGATACTTCAGCGAAGTAGGGAGCAGCTTCAGCTATGGACAACTGGGTGCTGGAAAATCTGGCTTCGAAAGAAGCCGCGTGTATGCTGCCAAATCTTTCTAGGAGAATGAGAACGTACTCTCGCAAACTGGATCTGAAGAAGGCTGCTCAACTGAACTGTCTTTGATCTGCTCGGCATCTACCTCCTCCTCAAGTGTAGGCTCAGTGGGACTCAGGTCTGGCATGTAATCCTCGCAATCTGCCCAATCAGACTCTGAATCCGAGGGATCTACATCAAACAAGGTGGCATCAGCACCACCATCATCACAAAAATCAGTGTCGCGGTCAAGAACCTGCTCTGCTGCCTCTATGGTATCCTGAACCAGGGATGTGTTGTCCAGGCTCTCCTGTGCTATCATCTTTGCATCAGCGGTGTCTGAAAATGAGAGGATGGCCTGTGCTGCTGGGTCTGCCCATACTGCCTCATCGTCTGTCATCACAAAGTCGCATTCCTGGTGGATATCTAGCCCGACATCTGTCAGCTGCTCTGCATCTGAAGTCGTCTCTGAGCATGATCTGTCTCTAGATCTATTGTCCTCGACCGTCTCTATTTGTACACTTTCGCCCTCGACGCGAAAGTATACCTTCCCGATATCATGGTCAGTCACCGCCTTGGCTGTGGCCAAGAACGGATGACCCAGAATGATGGGGGTATCGGTCACTGAATCAGGGATCTCCATGTCCAACACTATGAAGTCCACGGGGAATAGCAGGCCCTGAATAGTGACGACAACGTCTCGCAACAACCCCTTCAGCCTCTTGACAGATCGATCAGCAAACTGAAGGACTGTCCTGCTCTGTCTACGAGTGCCCAACTCGAAGCGGTCGAGAGGGGATGCCGGAAGGAGGTTGATAGACGATCCGCTATCTAATAGAGTCCGGTCGAACCTCTGCTCTCTAATATGACATCTGACATACGGGGCTCCTGAATCTGCCTCTTGGCCGGCAGACGGTTCTGAATCGCGAAGCACGTGGCTTTCGTCAGCACATGGATCTCTGAATGGTGGTTCCTACTCTTCCTCCTGATTGTAGTCCTGTCTCTAAACGAACGCTGAAGAAGGGGAATGTGCTGCAAAGCCTCCTGAAGAGTCAGCTGGATATGGAAACGATCTATCGTCTGCTGGCTGAACTCTTCCTGATCTCTCTTTTTGGGATTTTCTGTTTTCTTCCCCTTCCCCATCTGAAGGGCTCTAGGGAAGTGGATCACTGGGTCTTTCTCAGATGAAGACTAGGAAAAGGTCTAGACGGCTCGACGGCCGGATCCGCACATACATCAAGCTCCACAGTGGGACCAGAAAAAACCAAACCTTTTCCTTTATTCACAACATGGTTCTGAGATACATTAGGTGAAGGAAAAACAACAGATTTCTCTACATGAACTATGGTGGCCTCAGTACCACCAGTGGCTGGATCAGTTGGACGTCTCGCGACCTCAGTACCGCGCTCTGGCTCGGCATCAGGAGTGGCCTCAGTACCACCTCCTCGAACTGGTGTAATGGCAGCCTCAGCACCGCCTGTGGAGTCAGCATCCTTGGTGGCATCAGTACCACCATTATCATCTCGAGCGGCCTCAGTACCTCTCTCCTCCTCCTCATCTGGCGCTCTTGGAGTATCCTCATGACGTCGCTCAGACGAGGCGCAGCCGTCGGCTGGTGTCTTACCGCTCCTAAGTGTGACAAAATCAGCATCAAAAAGGTCTGCAGACATATCATCAAATGGATCACTAGGAGTGGTATGCTCAGTGTAAGCTACCTGCTCAGACTTCCGCTTCAGGTTGTTGGGGTTCGGCTCGATCTGGGCAGGGATGGCGGCCTTCCCTCTCACTATGTCCCACATCTCCTGGCGGAACTCGTCCATCTCCCGTCGAAAAGTGGCCTGCTGGTCCGTGAGGAGGCGAGCTATGTCATCCAAAGCGGGGCTCTCGTGGGAGCCTGACGGGTAGCCTCTCTGGTAATGAGGCTGTTGGAACTGGTGCTGCTGCTGAGAAGGGTATGGGTGTGGTGTATGTTGCTGTGGCTGGTGAGGCTGCTCACGCCTCCAAGATTGTCCCTGCTGATAGGGATGAGGAACGTAGGATGACTGCTGCTGCTGTGGTGGTGGGTACACTGGGGGCTGCTGCTCTGGCTGGTGATCTCTCTGCTGACTGTACTGGCCTCCCTGACCAGATGGCTGCTGCTGGGGCTGGGTACCTCCGTTCCCCCACCTGAATCCGAGATGGTCTCGTCGGATTCCAGGCTGAGGACGGTCATATCAAATCCCGTTGAAATCCATCAACGGCTCTGCATCGTACTGGTCTGGCGGGAGTACTGCCAGAGGCTGATCAGGCTGGTATACCACCATCTGCAAGTCTGGAGATGGTGGTGACTGGTAGGTGGGATGCGGCTGCTGGTACGGCTCCGCCTGTACAAGGTGAACCTGTCGAGGCTGCTGGTGTGAGCTGGAGCGCTGGGACGAGCTGCTGCTGCTGCCGTGATCGCCTCGCGACTGAAGACGGGGCTGGGAAGCCGTCTGTGCCTCCTGGAGACATGAGCTAGGTCTTCATGTCGCTCAGAGTCTGTGCCATCTGCTCCATCTGAGTGATGCCCTGGCACTGCTTCTTCTCTATCAGCTCCATCCGATCCAACTTCTCGCTAATGATGCCCATATCCGCAGCTGATGACTCTGCCTGTGCTGCTGCTACTGCGGATGAACTGGAAGGACCGGCGTAGACCCGTGCTATCCTCTGGAACTGCACGGGTCCTGGCTGCTGCTGGGGTCTGCCCTGAGTATACAACCTGGTCTGAGACATCACCATGTAGTTCTCGGCCATCTCCTCGTAGATGGCCCAGACCTGGTCGTGATCCTTGGCGAAGTATGACCCGCCACAAGAAGCATTCACCAAGCCCTGGAGCTCTGGTGTCTGCCCGCTGAAAAATCTCTGCACGAGGTTGGGCTTGGAAATATCGTGGTGCGGGCATCGATCTGTCAGCTCTCGGAACCTCTCCCATGCCTCATGGAACTGCTCATTGGGGAGCATGGAGAAGTTGATGATAAGGGCTCTTGCTGCATTGGTCCGCCCGAGTGGATAGTACTTGTATAAGTACTCGGTGCGGAGCTGCTCCCAAGTGTAAACAAACTTCCCCAGATACTTCAGCCAGGTGGCTGCTCCTCGGTGGAGATGGAGCTCCTCGGTGGCGAGCCCGTGGAAGCGGGGGAGTAACTGCAAGGTGTTCGGGGGGAACTTGAAGTCCCCTACGATAGCTGGAAGTATGACCCAGTGGTGCATCAACGTCGATCCGGGGTTGTGCAACTCCTGCATCGGTCTCGGTGGTCCTCCTGCCGCGGCTGCGGCTGTTGCGGCTGCGGCTGCTGCATCTGCATCATCCGGGATCCTCGGCCCGTCTCTCCGCTACTCTCTCTCTACTCTCATCTGCTCCATCTCTCTCCTCATATCTAGCATGAATGCTCCATGATCCCTCAACTGTTGCTGAACTGTCTCGAGGGAGGCGATCAGGGTGGAGTTGATCGCACCCTGGTCCAACATAAAGTGCTCAGGCTGTGGACCTCGGGATCAATCCTTTGAACTGCCGGCCATGGGGTCTGCAAAACCAAATGAGCCAAACTCAGGTGCCGATAAATCTGTTGATCTCTCCTCTGGATCATGTCTCTCGGAACCGAGAGAAAGGGAGTCGAGGGTGAACAGGGCGGAATCATACTCGGGCTCGGAGTGCTGGTCTCGGCTCTCGCGGGCCAACCTAGATGAACGGGTAGACGTGCCCAAAAGCGGTGCAGCCAGAGGCTGCCTAAGAGACCGTCTACCCATCATCGTGATGTGGCGAGTAAGGCGGATGTGATCTGGAGAAACTATGATCAGAATACAAACCCCTCTGTTCACCAACGCGACGTGAGCTGAAGACCGTGAAAGTTCTGTCAAATTATCTTGTCCAATTTTATTTTGTTGAACAAATAGAATATCAGAGCGATTACGTGACCTGCTGGGATACCCGATGCTACCCCAACCGACTGTCCCGCACGAAAGAGTCGGTAATCAGTCGGGAATAACACCGGAGGGCTCTACCTAGTGAATGGGTCACTCTCTCGCACAAGTAAACCAACCAATGAGGGGGTTGCTCTCCCCAAGACAAATTTTTAGGTCAGGTGTCTTTTAGGGTCAATAGCTTAAACAGTCACAATTTTATGGTTTTTATTTTAAATCTTTTTCAATAAAAACAGAAGGCCTAACGAATTTTTCGGTTCTCCTGATTATTAAGTCAAAAATAGGGGGAGAAGACGAAAAAGCAGATGCGCGATGAAATCAATGATGCATGAAAAGATAGAAATGCGTACCTGTCTCCAGCACTCTACATGCAAAGTGATCCGCGCAGAATTGAAAGACAAGAAAGAAACTACCTATATGGTGCAGCGGTGAAAACCCGAGTCCTAAACAGGCAATTTCTACTCGAAGAACCGTCTAACTGGTCACCGATCCTTCAAGCCAAAGGTCCGATCTCGGTCTACCCCTCCTCCTCCCGACACATCGGGTTCAGGAGCAGCGCTTGGCAGGGCAGGCTACGGCACGTAGGCTACAAAGGGAGTGAGTCAGTTATTTTTATTAATGAGTTATTAGTAGGTCCAATTAACGCTCTATGGGAATAGGCAATTAGTTAAGTGTGGGGATCCTACTAATTACGGCACAGTCAAGCAGAAAATCCTAAATCTAGGGGCTCGAGAAAAACCGCAGAAAACCGTAAAAGGCAGCGAAGAAAACCAAAACCGCGAAAAGCCGAGAAAAATCCTAAGGGTCCCCCGAGCACACCGGTGCTCGGCGAAACAGACCCGCTAAACAAGTCCAAGTTCAAGTCTGTCCCTGTATGATTACAACAGCTCTAATGACAGAAATAAACCTAAACTAATCCTCGCCCGCTCAGCCTCTCTCACATGCTCTCCTACGGCTCCGTACAGAAGGGAGCCGCCTCCAAGTCCCACGGTTGCGCCGGCTTCTCGAAAGTCGTCGCCTCGGTCCTCGGGCCCTCGCAAGAAAGAAGACAAGGGGTCAAACCAAGAATGATAATCAAATAATTGCAAAAAATGTAAACAGGGGTATATGTGCAAAATGGCAAATAAAATCAATCAAACAGAAATCAAACAAAGACAAAAATAAAGAAGATAAAATAAAACGAAATAAAGCAAAAATAAAAGAGAAACAAAAAGCCGCGAAAAGCCGCGGACTTAGAAAGAGTCGCGGAAAGCCGCAAAAAATGAAAATTAAAAATAAAGAAAAACTACTAAGCCGTGCTCCCCGGCAACGACGCCATTCTGATGACACGAAAAACCCGAGCAACTGAGGATGAAGAAATAGAACTAAGGTCATTGCGATCTCAGTCGCTCAGAGTCCCTCGGTCAATCAAGAAAATGTAAATCAGACCACCAAAATCAAATCAAAATCAAATAAAATCGATAGCAGTCATGGCTATTAGATTAGCATGGTATAGCGACCAGGGTCGGACTCAGGGAGCACGTGATGGCCTCGCGGCCTACGAAGTAGTCTAAAAAAGAATTAAAAATAAAAGACAAGTGTTTTTGGTGGATTTTTAATTGTTTTTAATTTTTTTGGATTTTAATTAATAAAGAAAATAAAGAAATAAGGGAAACAACCAACTTCAAGCAATTATTTAATGCATCAAAAATCAATTAAAATTTCAAATAAAAATGTTTTTATACTTTTTATGATTTTTACTATTTTTAGTGAATTTTTGGTATTTTTCTGATTTTTATTAATTTTTCTAAAAATAAAACAAGGCAAGAAACTGAAGGTGTTGTCCAGTAAGGAGTAAAAGGCCAATTTAAATTGCAAAAAGGGCTTAATACTCCTGGAGGTAATTTTCCTATAAACTAAAAAGTTTAAGGAAAATTTGGGCACTGGGTTTATTATTTTTGGATTTTGAAATTAATTATTAGAATTTTTATAAGATTTTTAGTGTTTTGTAATTTTTATGAGTTTTATATAATAAAAAATGACCAAAATTGGTCAGAAAATCAAGCAAGAAAACTAAATAGTAGCTAATTTTTTTATAATTTTTAGGTGAGTTTTAATATTTTTATGAATTTTTAAATCAAACAGTAAAGAAAAATGTTGTTTTTGATTTTTTAAAAATATCAAATAAAAGCAAAAATATCCCCAAAAATTCTAGAAAATTTAACAACATGGCAGGAGCCATGTTCCAATTTTCATGGAATTTGGAGTAAGTTTGGTATTTTATTCAAAAATAAAACCTAGGTATAGTGCACAGGGACCTATACGTAAATATCCAAAGCTGTGGGGGGTCCGGTGCAAAATTCCCAAGAAATCACGTGCGCGGCGCGTGTCTGGGGCACACAGGGACCTATATGCAAAGAAATAAAGTTCCTGGGCTAAACAATAACAAGTATTAAAAGCCCAGGAAACTTAATGTAATTTACCCACGAATATAACGCACATGCGCATAAAAAACACTCACAGGGGCATATATGCAATTAATTAAAACATTTCATTCATTCCATAACATTGTAGAACTACAGAGCTAGACATGCAAAATACCCAACAAAGCACGTGTCGATGCACGTGCTACACTACAAACACGGGCATATGTGCAAATATAGAAACAGACAGGGTCTAAAGTGCAAATGTACCAACGTAAATAAAATCCTAAAAATATTTACAAGACTGAAACGAAACTACACTAAAGATAAGGGCCTAAGGGATAAATTACCCTTTATTAAATCCGAGGGTCAGATGCGTGCCACGTGGTGGATCGAGCGGTCGAGAACGGGTGGCACTCCAACGCTAGACTCCTCGGGCTGATCAGACGGCCAGGGCCTCGCCACGTGGGGGATCGAACGGAGGGGAAGCGATGTGGCTAAACCTCAGCCATCGGACAGTCCAGAGCACTCCTCCAAAGATCTGACGCTGTTGGTGGCTCCTCAGACGGACGGCTGTGATACGAACTGGAGCGGGAGGTGCATCGGACGGCTGCTGAAGGTCCTCGAAGAGCAAGTGGCCGGCGAACTTCTCCGGCCCAGTACGCGCGCTTCGAGCCTCCGCGGGGGCTTCTGATGATCGAGGAAGCTTCGCCTTAGCCTCCCGCGTCTGTGGGACCTCTCCGATGAATCAACGGAGCTCCGGAGAGCTCGGTCGACCGTAGCGGAGGAGGAGCTCCGGTGCTCGAATTGGAAGACCTCATATAGCCTTCCTGGGACCTGCAAAACGACACCAAAAAGCTCCTGGGTCGAGGGCAAACTGCCTCGACCCCGTAAGCGGCTGTGAAGGTGAACAGTGCGGTGGTGCGGGCGAACCCCGGCGATGCGACGGCGAAGGGGTTCGAACCCCAGCTCCTGTGCGAGCTGGGTTGAACGAAGGTGCGGAGAAGGTGCGCGGGAGAAGGGCGAGCGTGATGGGGGATTTCAATGATCGATACGAATATAGATGTGGCCGGAATCAGAGGTGGACGGCGACGGCGAGAATTGGGGGAAACTCAAAATCAGATAAAAGGGGAAAGAATCTAAACTACCTGGATGGAGGGATCGACTAGGGATGAGCTTAGGCAGCTCTGGGTCCTTGCCTCATGGGACGTCGTGGCCCGAGGCTCTGGCGCTACCTCCTAGCGGCGCTCGCCGGCGGAAGCTCGCCGGATCGATGTCTCCTTGCTCCCTCCTCGCTGCAACACCCTCTGGAGCGAGCTGTCACTCTCGACAAGACGGTGGAGGTCACTGGGTGCTGAACAAATGAGCCAAAGATGCGGAATGAGGTGGCGGAGCTCGAAATTTATATGGGTGCAGGTCCGGGAAGAAGGGCTCAGGTCCGGCTCGATGGAGCACGGATCCCTAGGCTGGAGATCGAGCGAGGTTCCCGGATGTTTGGGGAGTGATTAGGACCCTGAGTTTGGTGGAATGGTGGTCGGGTTTAGGCGCTAAAATAAGGAGAAGTCGGGTTGCCCGTCTAATACCACTGGGAGGTAGTCCTGGGGGGGAAGTTGACCGGGCGGTCAATAACCCCCGTGGACCAATGGGGAACGGCCATTTGGAAAAGATTTGAAAAATCAATTAAAATAGTAAATAGCTGATTTATTAAAAAGTCAAAACATGAAATATTTTTGTTTTATTTTTTTCTATTTTCTAGTGATTTTTAATTAATTTTTCAAAATAAAAATAAGGTATTTACATAATATAGCTATATATAGGTATATATACAATATGTCTTTTTAATTTTTGATTTTTAATTCGTTATTTTTGTGCATTTTTATTCCTATTTTATATTTTATTTATTTATAGCATAAAATAAGGAATAAAAGGGTATTTTTATTTTATTTTTATTATTTATATACAATAGTGAAATAAATAGGTATATACATCTATGTACATGATATATTTACAATATTATTTTTGATTTGTAATTTTGTTCTTTTTATTTTTGTTTTTGTTGTTTTTATTTTATTTATTTACAACATTAAAAGTAGAATATTTACAAAATTTTTGGAATTTTTACTTTATTTATTTATAGGGTAAAATAGATATGGATGTGGTTGTATGTACATGGTGGATATGTACAAGTGATCTATTTTTATTTTCTTTTTGAAATTTTTCTATTTTTATCTTGATTTTATATTTATGAATATATACAAGTATTTACAAGCCCATTTTATTCTATTTTTGTAGGAAAATATTTTTATTATATTTACAGGTATATTTACACACATGAGCCCTTATCTCCCTCTACTTTGGCTTTTTATGCGGTCAGGCCCATGCTGAGCCCTCCCTTGGGTTAGGTTGCTCAATATTTATTCTAAATATTTCCTCTTTTTTTCTTTTCAATCTTTATTCTTTTATTTTTGCACAAAAACATGCTAATTATTACTTTTTATACCATGCATGCTTCTGGTAATTATTTATATTTACAAATATATACATGCATTTGCAAAGGTTTTTGTAGTTAAAATATAAGAATAAAGAGTGATGAATGAGTATTCATCAGTAGCGAGGCCTAATCGTACGTTACTTACTTCTTCAGGGAACGATGGATATCTTCCATCGAATTTCGTCCACTCCTCGGTATCTGACGGATGTCGCATAACACCAGTTACAATTTTTTAATATTACTATGCCATATCATCTTTCAAGTTGTTCTTTCATATGAATATAATCGATGTAATCGGGGAATCAAAAGAAAGAACCGTAAAATCTTCTTTGATTTTTTCCTCTTCGAATCATCACCCATAGTCGTATATCTGCTAGTTTTGCAGACAGGACATATAATTAAATTTGAATATTTCTTCCAATATAAAATGCAGTCGTTTGGACATGCAACAATCTTCTCGTAATTTAGTCTAAGTGAGCTGAATCTTGACTTAGTGATGACAGGACTGACCACTCGGGTATAAGGTACAGAAATAGGGTCGTTGCGACCCAAGCGATCAGGCGATGTGTATCAAGAAAAATGAACCACTAAATGAAAATAAAATCAATCAAACACGGGTAGCGGTCCTGCTATGTGTTTAACCTGGTATAGCACCCAGGGTCGAACTCAAGGAGCACGGGTTGGCCGAAGGCCTACGAAGTAGTAAAAATAAATAAAATAAAAGAGGAAAATGTTTTTAGTGGTTTTTAATTATTTTTATATTTTTTTTGGATTTCTAATATGTGAAGAAAATAAAAGAAACCCAAATAAGCACACTTCAACAATTTATCTAATGCAACAAAAATCAACCAAAAATTAAAACAAAAATATTTTTATGTGTTTTATAATTTTTTATGTTTTTGGTGAATTTTTGGAAATTTTCTGATATTTATTTTATTTGCTAAAAATCAAACAGTAACAAAGATAAGTGGTACTGTCCAGCCAAGCCTAAAATCCCTAGATAAAATACCTAAGGACCTCAAAAAGGCCTGGAGGTAATTTTCCTAGAAAATAGATGAAATAAGGAAAAATTAGGTACCATATTTATTGTTTTTGGATTTTTAATGTATTTATTAGAATTGTTATGGGTTTTTTGGGTTTTTTAAGTTTTTAAGGTTTTCCAGTGGTGAAAAATAGCCAAAATTGGCTAGAAAATCAAACAAACTAAACTAAACAGTACCTAATTTTTGTAGAATTTTTAGAGGTGTTTTTATAATTTTTTGTGATTTCTAAACCTAGACAGTAACAAAAATGTTGGTTTTCGAATTTTTAAAAATAACAAACGAAATCAAAAATGTCCTCAAAAATTCACAAAAATCCTACACCATGGCAGGAGCCATGTGTCAAATTTTCGTCGAATTTGGAGGTGAGTTGATAATTTATTCAAAAATGACAAGAGGGTACAGTGCATAGGGACTAGAATGCAAATACCCGAAGTTCTGGGGGTCCAGGTGCAAAATACCCAGCCAATCACGCGCCAAGCGCGTGCCTGGGGCACTCAGGGACCTATTTGTAAAGAAAACAAGTCCCGAGGACCTATTGGTAACTCGTACCAAAAGTCCAGGGGGGCTATGTTGCAAATTACCCACAAATAAACGCACATGCGAAATTAAACCATTCACAGGGGCATAAATGCAAATATCAAAAAGATTTCATTCATTTCAGAACAACCAGAACTATAGGGGCATCAATGCAAATACACCAACAAAACACGTGACGAAGCACGTGGCTCACACAGACAGGGGCATAAATGCAAATATCTAAAGCACGAGGTCCAACATGCAAAATACCCTAAAACTAAACAACAAACTAAAGTATTTACAGGACTAAAACGAAATAAAAGATAAGGAAGGGCCTAAGGGTAAATTACCCTTTATTAAGTTGACCGATGGATGCGCGCCACGTGGTGCATCTGATGGTGTGGATCAGGTGGCGCTCCAACGCCGAGGTCCTCGCAGCGATTGGACGATCGAGGGTACGCCACGTGGGGGATCGAACGGGTACGGCTCTTGGTGGCTAAACCTCGTGCAACGGACGGTCCAGATCGCCTCTCCAAGATCTGACGGTGGCTGGATCTCCTCAAGTGGACGGTCAGGATGAGAACTGGAGGTCGAGGACGATCGAACGGTCGGGGAAGATGTTGGAAGAACTTTTGGCCGGCGAGTTTCGCCGGCCTCGTGCGTACGCTGGGATCCTCCCCTGCTGCCTCTGGAGATCGGAGAAGCTCCGCGATGATGGTCCGCAGCTGATGGTAGGCTCCGATGACCCAACCGAGCCCTGGAGGGCTCCGGCGAGGTCGGCGGAGGTGAAGCTCCTGGCCCGGATGACTCAAGCCCTCAGATGGGCTCGCAATGACCTGCAAAGTAAACCAGGAGACTCGCGGGTCGAGGGCAAAGTGCCTCGACCCCGTTAGGCATCGTGGAGGTGACCGGTGGGGCGATATGGGCGAGCTCCGGCGAGGGGATGGACGGAGGAGCTCGAACCCCAGCTCCTGTGCGAGCTGGGTTGGATGGGGGTATGGAGAAGGTGCGCGGAAGGAAGGCGGAGGTGACGATGGATTCCGATGATCGAATGGAGGTGTGAGGTGGTCGGAATCGACGAAACACGGCGACGGTGAGATTTGGGGGAAATCTGAAATTGACGAAAAGGAAAAGGAATAGGGTCTACCTGGGTGGATGAATCGACTGTGGACGAGCTTGCGAAGCTCTGGATCCTCGCCTCAAGGAGCGTCGACGTCCGAGGCTCGAGCTCCAACTCAGGGCGGAGCACGGCGGTGATGACTCGCCGGATCGATGGTTTTCGCCTCCTCTCCTCGCTGCAACAGGTCGAGGCGCGAGCTGTCACCTCTCTCTCTCTCTGGAGCTCACTGAAGAACGAAGCAAATGGCCAAGGATGATCAATGAAGGAGGCGGAGCTGAGCTTAAGTATGCTGGCGGGTCCGGGAAGAAGGGCGCGGGTAGGGCGATGTAGCGCGCGGATCCCGAGGCTAAGGCTCCGGCGAGATTCTCGGGTATGACGTGAGCAATCCGGAGCCGGGGTTTGGGTGATAGGCAATCGGGTTGAGTGGAGAAAAATCCGAGAAGTTGGGTCCGCGACTCAACCCGTGGGAAGTGGTCCTGGGGGGGCCAGTTGACCGGGCGGTCAACATCCCCAGGAGCCAATGCGGTCAGGCCACGTGGCAGGATATTAGAGTGACAAATGGAGGTAGCTAGGGCCTGATTCAGCCAAAACTCAAAATATGAAATATTTTTATTTTATTTTTTTCTATTTTTTGGTGATTTTTAATTAATTTTTGGAAATAAAAATAAGGTATTTACAATATATAGCTATATATAGGTATATGTACAATATGTAGTCTTTTGATTTTTGATTTTTAATTATTATTTTTGTACAATTTTATTCCTATTTTATATTTTATTTATTTATAGAATAAAATAAGGAATAAAGAGGGTGTTTTTATTTTATTTTTATTATTTATATACATAGGTAAAATAAATAGATATATACATCTATATACATGGTATATGTACAATGTATTTTTTATTTTTAATTTTATGATTTTTATTTGATTTTTGTTTTGATTCTTTTTATTTTATTTATTTACAATATATAACATAGAGTATTTACAAAAAGTTTGGAAAATAACCTTATTTATTTACAAGGTCAAATAAATATATAAAGGCATGGTCTATGTACATGATGAAAGGGTATTTTTGACCTTTTTGATTTTTAACTTTTTATTTTGTTTTTACCTTTTATAAATATATACAAGTATTTACAAGCATATTTATGGGTGAGGAAAATATTTTTATTTTATCTACATAAATATATACACATGAGCCCCTATCTCCCTCTACTTTGGCTTTTATGCGGTCAGGCCCATGCTGAGCCCTCCCTTGGGTTAGGTTGCTCAATATTTATTCTAAATATTTCCCTCTTTTTCTTTTTAATCATTATTCTTTTATTTTTGCACAAAAACATGCTAATTATAGGTTTTTTTACACAATGCATGCTTTTGGTAATTATTCCTATTTACACATATCTACATGCATTTGCAAAGGTTTTTGTAGCTAAAATATAAGAATAAAGAGTGATGAATGGGTATTCATCACCCCCCTATACTTAACTTTGCTAGTCCCTTAGCAAACACTTATTTGAAAAAGAAGTGGAAAAGAAAGAAAGAAAGAAAGAAAAAGAGGATGTACATGGATCAAGGTTGATTATTAAACTTGCCTTCATTAAATTGAGGTATGGAGCTCAATCAGATCTTTGGATTATTAATGTGTCGGAACCTTATTTAGACTTAAGCTTAAAACCTAACAGCCTCTAAGTTCCACTAATCTGTAACCAAGACTCCTCAATGCTCCAGGTCAGAACAAGTCATCAATCACAAACCCTGAAGACCATGAATCTTTTCTCGTCCTGTGAATGTGATGTCTAAGCTCTCCACCTCAGAAATGGCAACTTGACAACCCTCCCCAACAAGGTAACTCTATGACCTCAATCTGGCCACTCTTTCCTCGAGGAGCGGGGTATTCCCTTCTAAGTTCAAGTACAACCGGCTCAAGAAGACGGGGAAGAAGAGAATGGGTCAAGGCCAGTGTAGCCAAGTACCCTTGGGAGCTTGACCAGTGTAGCCAAGTCTCCCTGCTGCAAGCTACAACAGGTGGATCATGAAACCAAGCTTTGCTTATTGCACTTATATACATACTCCGGTGGGATTATCATTTTCTCTCAGACCCACCACTTTTTTGGAGTTCTTTTCTTTTTGCACATTTTTTTTTCAAGTGCATCTGTACAACATATACATGTGCAGCATATATACAAAGAGTTTTTCCTCTTGAGCCAGTAGACTATCCCTCTTTTGAAGCTTTATTGCAACCCACAACTCCCGTCGTTAGACCTCATGGCAACCAAACCAAGTTGAGACGCACTTCCTTCACTATAAGAAGAAGAGAGGTTCCGCCTAGAAGTACTACCCTCATATGCTACCCCAAGTCAAGGAAGACTGCCTCCTCACCACCTCATCCGTAGAGAGCTCGGTGCATAGTGCTGGTGTCCATGTAAAGCCATAATCTATATGAGTCATGTGTTGTTGTTAAGTGCTCTACTTAGGCTCATTGAGATGACATATGATCATAGCCTAGTGGACTCAAAGAATTAAGTCACCATGGACCTGAAAAGCCTTAAACCTAAGCCCTATAAGGTTCCTCTTAGAAATTAGGTGGATTAAGATCTTAATCAAGCTCCATTTCTCAATTTGATTCCAGGCTAGTTTAAATGTCAACTATCATCCAGAAAAACTATATACATATGTACAAAAAGATGCTTATTTACACAAAGTTTACAATCATGCAAAATTTTTGAAAAATGTTTTGAAATCATGAATGGATGATGCATGAAGTGCAAGTTTTGCAAAAAGATATTTACACACATTTACACAAGATTTTTGCAAACTTTTGATTTTCAAAACATTTTGGAAAAATTTTGTACTATATACATAATTTTGATACCAAAAATATTTACACAAGCTTTACACAAAAGATTTTTAAAAACATTTTTACAAAAATAATTTGTACACTAGCTATGTATGTGCAAATAAAAGAAGATTATGTACATGAAAAATTTTTAATTTTTGTGGTTTTTAGCCATTTTATTTATTAACACACTCACACAAAGTACGAGTTATGGCTAAAGTATATATGAAATATATACACACCCCCCTATACTTAGCTCGAACGATGTCCTCAGAGTCAAGAGCGATGAAGAAGACATAACTCGTACTAGGTATAGGGAAAAACCTGAGTGCAGAATGTACAGGGTCTACCCCCCCTATACTTAGGGTGAAATATCCCTAAGTATAGGCAACAAAGACAGGGGTAGATAGAAACAAAAGAAATACCCGAAAGGTCTCACATCCCCCCTATACTTAGGGTAAAGTGCACCCTAAGTATAGCATAATCACAAGATGAAGGAAGGGATGTGGGGCTAAAGAATGTGGTGATATGGACATCTGGATCTATACAAGGCGGAAGATCAGTGAAACTCAGGCGTGAGATGCATTAGATGTGAGTCGAAGACCACATCTCACGCAAAATGAATAGGGGCAAGATCAACGACCCGCGGCTCATGATCTAGAAATGGCTTGAGCCGCTGGCCGTTCACTCGAAAGGTACTCTCAGAAGACAACTCAGATATGTCGATGCTACCGTTGTCGTGTACCTTTCTAACCAGATAAGGTCCCTTCCATTTGCTCTGAAGCTTCCCTGGAAATAATCGTAGCCTCGCATCAAACAGCCATACTCTCTGTCCAATCTCAAAATGCTTGTGGCTGATATGAGAATCATGCCACTCCTTGACTTTCTCCTTATAATGTAGGCTGCTTGAGAAAGCTGTATCTCTAAGCTCCTCCAGGGCAGCTAGCTCTGCCCTCCTCTGGTCTCCCATACCATCTGGATCCATCAAAATATCTGTAACTGCCCAAAGTGACTTGTGCCTCAGCTCAACAGGTAAATGGCATGGCTTGCCATACACGAGGCGAAAGGGAGATGTGCCCAAAGGTGTCTTGAAAGACGTCCTATATGCCCACAAGACCGAGTCCAAAAGCTGTGACCAATCCTTTCGGTCAGGGCGGACGACTTTCTGCAGAATAGTCTTGATCTCCCTATTCGACACTTCGGCTAGACCATTCGTCTGTGGATGGTAAGGTGTAGCAACACGATGATCTATGCCGAACTCGCTAGCAAGTGCCTTCACCTGGTCATTGATGAAGTGAGATCCCCCATCAGAAATCAGCACTCGTGGAACCCCGAACCGCGTGATGATGTGCTTCCTCAAAAATCTGCAAATAGTCCTCGCATCAGCGGCTCGGGCGGGGATAGCCTCCACCCAACGACTCACATAATCAACGGCCAACAGAATGTACTCAAATCCCTGACTCTTAGGGAATGGACCCATGAAATCGATGCCCCATGCGTCGAAAACCTCACAGAAGTGAATGGGCTGCATCGGCATCATATCACGCTGTCCACAAGTGCCCATCCTCTGACAGTCAGTACACCTCTTCACGAACTCATATGAGTCCTTGAAGAGGGTAGGCCACCACAAGCCGGATTGGAGCACTTTCTGTGTCGTTCTCCTCCCAGAATGATGTCCTCCTGCCTCAAGCTTGTGGCAGTAAGTGAGGACGCTATGGTGTTCCTCCTGAGGAATACACCGACGCCAGACGCTATCCCCTCCTTCGTGGTAAAGGATGGGATCCTCCCAATGGTAGGACTTGGCCTTCGCGAGGAAGGTCTCAAGCCTCTGCCTGGGCCAATCTTGTGGGACTTTCCCAGCAACGAGAAAGTTCACAATATCGGCGTACCATTGGAGTGAGGCAATAGCAAGGATCGCCTCATCTGGGAAGGTATCTCTAATAGGGTCAATCTGCTCAGAATCCTCAGGCTGCTCTAGTCGGGAGAGATGATCCGCCACCACATTCTTGACTCCAGGCTTATCCTTGATCTCAATGTCGAACTCCTGGAGTAGAAGGATCCATCTAGTCAGTCTGGCTTTGGCATCCTTCTTTGCCATGAGGTACCTGATGGCGGTGTGATCTGTAAACAAAGTCACTCTAGATCCAATGATATATGATCTGAACTTATCTAGGGCAAATACTACGGCTAGCATCTCCTTCTCTGTAACCGTGTAGTTCCGCTGGGCGGAATCCAATGTGCGGCTAGCGTAGTGTATGGCAAATGGAACTCCATCCCTCCTTTGTCCCAGCACTGCCCCTACGGCAAAATCGGAGGCGTCCGTCATGATCTCGAATGGGAGAGACCAATCAGGCGGTTGGAGGACAGGAGCCTCAATGACACACTGTTGGAGAGTCGCGAATGACGAAAGACACTTGTCATCGACAAGGAACTCGGTGTCTTTCATCAAGAGGTCAGTCAACGGTCGGGCAATCCTGCTGAAATCCTGAATAAATCTCCTATAAAATCCAACGTGCCCCAGGAATGACCGTATCTGCCTCAGATTGGACGGTGGTGCGAGTTTCCTAATGACATCAACCTTGGCCGGATCAACCTCCATGCCCCTGTTGGAGATGATGTGGTCAAGCACCGTCCCTTGAGTCACCATGAAGTGACTCTTCTCCCATGACAGAACCAAATGATACTCAATACATCGCTGGAGCACTCGGTCTAGGCAGTCAAGACAGGAGTCGAATCCGTCGCCGTAGACCGAGAAATCGTCCATGAAGACCTCCAAACACTCCCCTACCATGTCCGAGAAGATCGACAGCATGCACCTCTGAAAAGTCGCAGGGGCATTGCATAGCCCAAATGGCATGCGTCGAAAAGCATATGTGCCGAAGGGACAAGTAAAGGTGGTCTTCTCCTGATCCTCAGGAGCGATGGCCACTTGGTTGTAGCCCGAGTACCCATCCAGGAAGCAATAATGGCTCTTCCCTGCCAGTCTCTCAATGATCTGGTCAATAAAAGGCAGGGGAAATGGTCCTTCTTGGTGGCTTGGTTGAGTCTCCTGTAGTCAACACAAACCCTCCAAGAGGTGGGTACTCGTGTAGCAATCTCCTCTCCCGACTCACTGATCACAGTCGTGATGCCCGTCTTCTTGGGCACCACATGCAAGGGGCTAACCCACTTGGAGTCGGAAATGGGATAAATAAAATCTGCACTCCACCATTTCGATATTTCCTTCATCACGACCTCTCTCAGGTTGGGGTTCAGACGCCGCTGGAACTCACGCGACGGCTTCGCCCCTTCCTCGAGATAGATATGGTGGGAGCATACTGATGGACTAATCCCATGGAGATCTGCTACGCTCCATCCGATCGCCTTGCGGTTCTTTTCAAGAACCCCCATCAGACAGGATTCTTGCTCTCCAGTCAACTCGGCGGAGATGATGACTGGGTACATCTCCGGCTCGCCCGCAAGGAATCGATACCTCAGCAAAGTAGGGAGCGGCTTCAGCTCTGGAATGCTGGGTGCTGGCAAATCTGGTTGTGGAAGAAACTGAGTGAAAGCAGCTAAGTCTGCCAAATCTGCCTGGGAAAGTGAAAGCGTACTCTCGCAAACTGGATCGGGAGAAGGCTGCTCAACTGCACTGTCTCTGGTCTGCTCTGCATCTGCCTCCTCCTCATCTGTAGGCTCAGGTGGAATCAGGTCTGGCATCTAATCATCACAATCGACCCAATCAGACTCTGAATCCGAGGGATCTGTATCAACCGCGGTGGCATCAGTACCACCGTAAAGCAAGGTGGCCTCAGTACCACCATAACTGAAAATCGTGTCGCGATCAAGGACCCGGCTCTGCTGCCTCTGTGGTATCCTGAACCAGGGTTGTGCTCTCCAGACTCTCCTCTGCTATCATCTCAGCATCAGCTGTATCTGAATATGAGAGGATGGTCTGTGCTATCGAATCTGCCCAAGCTGCCTCATCGTCTGTGATCACAAAATCACAGTCCTGGTGGATGTCTGGCTCTGCGTCTGTCAGCGGCTCTGAATCTGTACTCGCATCTGAGCGGGCTCTATCTCTAGCTCTGTAGTCCTCGACCGTCTCTATTTGTATACTCTCGCCCTCGATGCGAAAGTACACCTTCCCGCTATCATGATCAGTCACCGCCTTGGCTGTGGCCAAGAACGGACGACCAAGTATGATGGGGGTATCGGTCACTGACTCAGGGATCTCCATGTCCACCACTACGAAGTCCACGGGGAATTTCAGGCCCTGAATCGTGACGATAACGTCTCGTAATAACCCCTTCGGCCTCTTGACAGATCGATCAGCGAACTGAAGAACTGTCCTGCTCTGTCGAAGAGTGCCCAACTCGAAGCGGTCGAGAAGGGCTACCGGAAGAAGGTTGATCAACGATCCGCTATCTAAAAGAGTACGGTCGAACCTCTGCTCACTGATCTGGCATCTGACATACGGGGCCCCTGAATCTGGCCTCTTGGCTGGCAGGCGGTTCTGGATCGTGAAACACGTGGCTTTCGTCAGCACATGTATCTATGAAGTGTGGTTCCTCCTCCTCCTCCTGACTGTAGTCCTCTCTCTCAAAGATCGCTGGAGAAGGGGGATGTGCTGCAAAGCCTCCTGGAGGGTCAGCTGGATGTGGAATCTGTCAATCATACTCTGGCTGAATTCCTCCTGCACTGTCTTTTTTGGATCTTTTTTCTTCCCCTTCCCCATCTGAAGGGCTCTAGGGAAGGGGATCACAAGGTCCTTCTCAGATGAAGGACTAGGAAAAGGCCTAGACGGTTCGATGACCGGATCCACACATAAATCATGCACCACAGTGGGACCAGAAGAAACTAAACCTTTTCCTTTATTCACACCAAAGTTCTGAGATACAACACGGTGAGGAAAAACAACATCTCTCTCTATACTAACACCGGTGGCCTCAGTACCACCGTGGGCTGGCTGTGCTGCTGCTGCTGGTAGACGTCTCGCGGCATCAGTACCGCGGGCTGGCTCGGCTGAACTGGTGGCGTCAGTACCACCTCCTAGATCTGGTGAAGCGGCGGCCTCAGTACCGCCGGTGGGATCAGTATCCTTGGTGGCTTCAGTGCCACCGTCATCATCTGGAGCGGCCTTAGTACCGCTCTCCTCCTCCTCATGTGGCGCCTCTGAAATATCCTCGTGGTGAAGCTCAGATGAGGCGACGCCACCTGCTGGGGTCCTACCGCTCCTAAGTGTGACAAAATCAGCATCAAATAGATCCGAAGATGTATCAACAAATGGGTCACTAGGAGTGGCAGACTCAGTGTGTAATACCTGCTCAGATTTCCTCTTGAGGTTATTCGGATCCGGCTCAATCTGGGCTGGAATGGTGGCCTTCCCTCTCACCAGGTCCCGCATCTTCTGGCGGAACTCGTCCATCTCCCGTCTGAATGTGCCCTGCTGGTCCGTGAGGAGGCGGGCGATGTCATCCAAAGCGGGGCTCTCGTGGGAGCCCGACGGGTAGCCTCTCTGGGGGTGAGGCTGCTGGTACTGCTGCTGGTGGTAAGAGGGGTATGAGGAAGGGTGCTGCTGCTGAACTGGGTGAGCCTGCTGCTCACGTCTCCATGACTGTCCCTGCTGCTGATAGGGACGAGGACCGAAGGATGGCTGGTGCTGCTGATATGCTGAGGGCTGTTGCTGCGGCTGGTGATCTCTCTGCTGGGAGTACTGCCCTCCCTGTCCTGACGGCTGCTGCTGGGGCTGGGCACCACCACTCCCCGACCTGAATCTGGGATGGTCTCGTCGGATCCCAGGCTGGGGGCGGTCATACCAAATCCCGTTGACATCCATCAACGGCTCTGCATCGTAGGGGGCTGGCGGGAGTACTGCCATAGGCTGGTCCGGCTGGTAGACCACCATCTGCATCTCTGGAGATGGTGGGAACTGGTAGGTGGGCTGCTGCTGCTGGCACGGCTCCGCCTGTACAAGGTGAACCTGTCTAGGCTGCACAGGGGTGCTGGAGCGCTGGGACGAGCTGCTGCTGCTGTCGGAGTCGCCTCGCGACTGAAGACGGGGCTGAGGAGCCGTCTGTGCCTCCTGGAGACACATGAGCTGTGTCTTCATGTCGCTCAGAACCTGTGCCATCTGCTCCATCTGAGTGATGCGCTGGCACTGCTTCTTCTCAATCAGCTCCATGCGGTCCAACTTCTCGCTGATAATGCCCATGTCCACAGCTGTCGACTCTGCCTGTGCTGCTGCGGCTGCGGACGAACTGGATGGACCTGCATCTACCCGTGCTATCCGCTGGTACTACACGGGTCCTGGCTGCTGTGGATGGGGTCTCTGAGTATACAACCTGGTCTGAGACATCACCATATAGTTCTCAGCCATCTCCTCGAAGATGGCCCAGACCTGGTCGTGGTCCTTGGTGAAGTAGGACCCGCCGCAAGAAGCATTCACCAGGCCCTGTAGCTCTGGTGTCAACCCGCTGAAGAAGCTCTGCACAAGGTTCGGCTTCGTGATGTCGTGGTGCGGGCATCTATCCAGGAGCTCTCGGAACCTCTCCCATGCCTCGTGAAACTGCTCATTGGGGAACATGGAGAAGTTGCTGATCAGGGCCCTCGCTGCATTCGTCCGCCCGAGTGGATAGTACTTGTTCAAGTACTCGGTGTGGAGCTGCTCCCAGGTGTAGACAAACCTCCCAAGATGCTTCAGCCAGGTGGCTGCTCTATCTGCCAGTGAAAACGGGAAGGCTATCATCCGGATCGTGTCCTGGTCCACATGCCGGTCGTGGACAGTACTGCAGATCATCAGAAACTCCTAGAGGTGGAGGTGGGGCTCCTCAGTGGCAAGACCGTGGAAGCGGGGTAGCATCTGCAAGGTGTTCGGGGGGAACTTGAAGTCCCCTACGATCGCCGGCACCACTACCCAGTGATGCATCAGAGTAGATCCGGGATTGTGTAAATCCCGCATCGGTCGTAGTGGTCCTCCTGCCGCAGCGCCTCCCGCTGCGGCGGCTGCTGCTGCTGCTGCGGCTGCGGCTGCTGCGGCTCGTGCCTCTGCATCAGGTATCTCCTCAGGCTCGCTCTGCTGGTCTCGCTCTGCTCTGAGCCTCTCCAACTCTCGCCTCATCTCTATCATAAATGCCCCCTGATCACGTAACTGCTGCTGGACTGTCTCGAGTGATGCGATCAAGGTGGAGTTGATCGCTCCCTGGTCAAGTACAAAGTGCTCGGGCTGTCGGGAGTGATCATCTGAACTGCCGGCTCCAGCTATAGTGACGTCTGCAAAATCAAACGAGCCCAACTCAGGTGCTGTCAAATCAATCAGTCTCTCCTCGGGCTCGTGTCTCTCAGGAAGATCAGGAAGGGGGTCGAGGGGGAACAAGGTGGAATCGTACTCGGGCTCTGAGAGCGGGTCTGAGCTCTCGTGAGCCAACCTAGATGATGAGGTAGATGTGCCCGAAAGCGGTGCAGCCAGAGGCTGCCTAAGAGACCGTCTACCCATCATCTTGATCTGGCGAGTAAGGCGGATGAGATCTGGAAAAAAATAATGATCAGAAAATAAACCCCCGGTTCACCAACGCAACGCGAGCTGAAGACCGTGAAAGTTCGGTCAATTTATCTTGTCAATTTTATTTGGTGAACACACAAAATATCAGAGCGCTTACGTGACCTGTTGGGATATCCGATGCTAACCCAACCGACTGGCCCGCACGGAAAAGTCGGTAATCAGTCGGGACTAGCAACGGGGGGCTCTACCTAGGGTGCGGGTCACTCTCTCGCGCATCCAAACCATCCAATGAGGGGGTTGCTCTCCCCAAGATAAAGTTTTTAGGGTGAGCAGATTTTAAGATCAATAATTTTAGCAGTCCCAATTTTATGGTTTCACTTTTTTTTAATCTTTTTCAAAGCAAACAAAAGGCCTAACGAATTTTTCAGTTCTCCTGATTATTAAGTCCAAAACAGGGGGGAGAAGACGAAAAAGCCGATGCATGATAAATCAATGATGCATGCTGAGTAAGAAATGCGTACCTTGCCTCCAGCACTCTACATGCAAGATGATCCGCGCATAAATTTAAAGACAGAAATAAAACTACCTATATGATGCAACGGGAAAGCCGAATCCTAAACGAGAAATTTCTAGCGAAGAACCGTCTAACCGGTCACCGACCTCCAAGCCAAAGAGTCCGGTCTTGGCCCGTCCCTCCTCTGTCCGACAAATCGGGGGTAGGAGAAAGCGCTTTACAGGACGGGCTACGGCACGTAGGCTACGAAGGGAAATGAATCGGTTATTTTTATTAATGATTTTTAAGTAGGTCCAATTATCGATCTATGGGAACAGATAAGCAATTAGGTGTGTGGATCCTACTAATTATGGCACAGTCACCAGAAATTCCTAAGTCTAGGGGCTCGAGCAAAAACCGCGTAAACACCGGAAAAGGCAGAAAGAAAAGAAAATAAAACCGCGAAAAAGCCGCGAAAAACCGCGCAAGTCCTAAGGGTCCCCCAAGCACACCGGTGCTCGGCGAAACAGACCCGCTACGGTAGGTCCACAAATGTCCAAGTCCAAGTCTTGTATTATTACAATAATAATGAATAAAAATAAATCTACCCTAATCCTCACACACTCAGCTCTCTCTCACTCTCTCCTGCGGCTCCGTGAAGATGGGAGCCGCCTCCGGATTCCGCGGTTGCGCCGGCTCTCGAGAATAGCCGCCTAGGTCCTCGGGCCCTCACAAGAAAAAGAGATGAGTGGTCAGACCAGCAAAAATAATCAAATAATTAAGGAAAAAGAAATGAAAATAAAAGTAAGGGTATATATGCAAAAATGTAAAATAAAATAAACAAACAAAAGAAAACAAAAACAAAAATAAAAGAAAAGAAATAAAGCAAAATAAAACAAAAAGAAAATATAAACAAAAGCCGCGAAGAGTCGCGAGCTCTGAAAGAGCCGCGAAAAGCAGTGAAAATAAAAACGAAAAGAAAAGAAAAACTACTAAGCCGTGCTCCCCGGCAACGGCGCCATTCTGATGACAAGACTGACCACTCGGGTATAAGGTACAGAAATAGGGTCGTTGCGACCCAAGCGATCAGGCGATGTGTATCAAGAAAAATGAACCACTAAATGAAAATAAAATCAATCAAACACGGGTAGTGGTCCTGCTATGTGTTTAACCTGGTATAGCACCCAGGGTCGAACTCAAGGAGCACGGGTTGGTCGAAGGCCTACGAAGTAGTAAAATGAATAAAATAAAAGAGGAAAATGTTTTAGTGGTTTTTAATTATTTTTATATTTTTTTTGGATTTTTAATATGTGAAGAAAATAAAAGAAACCCAAATAAGCACACTTCAACAATTTATTTAATGCAACAAAAATCAACCAAAAATTTAAACAAAAATATTTTTATGTTTTTTATAATTTTTTATGTTTTTGGTGAATTTTTGGAACTTTTCTGATATTTATTTTATTTGCTAAAAATCAAACAGTAACAAAGATAAGTGGTACTGTCCAGCCAAGCCTAAAATCCCTAGATAAAATACCTAAGGACCTCAAAAAGGCCTGGAGGTAATTTTCCTAGAAAATAGATGAAATAAGGAAAATTTAGGTACCAGATTTATTGTTTTTGGATTTTTAATGTATTTATTAGAATTGTTATGGGTTTTTTGGATTTTTTTAAGTTTTTAAGGTTTTCCAGTGGTGAAAAATAGCCAAAATTGGCTAGAAAATCAAACAAACTAATCTAAACAGTACCTAATTTTTGTAGAATTTTTAGAGGTGTTTTTATATTTTTTTGTGATTTTTAAACCTAGACAGTAAAAAAAATGTTGGTTTTTGAATTTTTAAAAATAACAAACGAAATCAAAAATGTCCTCAAAAATTCACAAAAATCCTACACCATGGCAGGAGCAATGTGTCAAATTTTCGTCGAATTTGGAGGTGATTTGATATTTTATTCAAAAATGACAAGAGGGTACAGTGCACAGGGACTAGAATGCAAATACCCGAAGTTCTGGGGGTCCAGGTGCAAAATACCCAGCCAATCACGCGCCAAGCGCGTGCCTGGGGCACTCAGGGACCTATTTGTAAAGAAAACAAGTCCCGAGGACCTATTGGTAACTCGTACCAAAAGTCCAGGGGGCTATGTTGCAAATTACCCACAAATAAACGAACATGCAAAATTAAACCATTCACAGGGGCATAAATGCAAATATCAAAAAGATTTCATTCATTTCAGAACAACCAGAACTACAGGGGCATCAATGCAAATACACCAACAAAACACGTGATGAAGCACGTGGCTCACACAGACAGGGGCATAAATGCAAATATCTAAAGCACGAGGTCCAACATGCAAAATACCCTAAAACTAAACAACGGACTAAAGTATTTACAGGATTAAAACGAAATAAAAGATAAGGAAGGGCCTAAGGGTAAATTACCCTTTATTAAGTCGACCGATGGATGCGTGCCACGTGGTGCATCTGACGGTGTGGATCAGGTGGCGCTCCAACGCTGAGGTCCTTGCAGCGATCGGACGATCGAGGGTACGCCACGTGGGGGATCGAACGGGTGCGGCTCTTGGTGGCTAAACCTCGTGCAACGGACGGTCCAGATCGCCTCTCCAAGATCTGACGGTGGCTGGATCTCCTCAAGTGGACGGTCAGGATGAGAACTGGAGGTCGAGGACGATCGAACGGTCGGGGAAGATGATGGAAGAACAGTTGGCCGGCGAGTTTCGCCGGCCTCGTGCGTGCGCTGGGATCCTCCCCTGCTGCCTCTGGAGATCAGAGAAGCTCTGCGATGATGGTCCGCAGCTGATGGTAGGCTCCGATGACCCAGCCGAGCCCTGGAGGGCTCCGGCGAGGTCGGTGGAGGTGAAGCTTCTGGCCCGGATGACTCAAGCCCTCAGATGGGCTCGCAATGACCTGCAAAGTAAACCTGGAGACTCGCGGGTCGAGGGCAAAGTGCCTCGACACCGTTAGGCATCGTGGAGGTGACCGGTGGGGCGATATGGGCGAGCTCCGGCGAGGGGATGGACGGAGGAGCTCGAACCCCAGCTCCTGTGCGAGCTGGGTTGGATGGGGGTATGGAGAAGGTGCGCGGAAGGAAGGCGGAGGTGACGATGGATTCCGATGATCGAATGGAGGTGTGAGGTGGTCA